>CM056383.1:18245950-18833929 GCA_029718625.1 Synaphobranchus kaupii
TTAAATGCAGTAAATTCTCGGGCCGTTGTGGCGACATCACTTTATTATTTACTTTTAGAAGAGGTGAACTTGAGCCACCTGAAAAACTGCTGTTTATCATTCAAAATGTATTCATTATTTGTGTTTAATTTATTAAACTTTAAGCACGCATGCCATTTACCTCCCAGGATGAGCAAATTCTATTCATGAATTTATAATGCAAATGTAATGAATAGTTAATAAGGTGATATGAAGATTACACTGACTCATCACAACCTTCTTGCACCTGATTGATGATTATCAGAGTTATAATGCTGCATTAAATCAGTTTGAATGATCTTCAATGGAGGTCACATTAGCATACATCCCTTCCCTAGAAATAACCAATGTCTGAAAAAATGCAGAAGTAGAATTACAATAAGTAACAAAATGATTACAGTGTACAAGTACTGGAAGTAGGCTGCCAAGCTGGTATTTTTGTTCCCTGCCTAACTCCTGCATCTCACTTATCTTTGCTTCCTCTTTGAGATCCTGTACTAGTGTAGAACCATACCACTGTATTTTATAGAACTTCCATGTTGAAAAACTTTTGCTTCATTCAAACACACAGCCAAATACCTGGAATAAATTGATATTTTAAATACTTTAACTATTTAGATACTAGTGAAGTTCCTGCAGATTACTAACAATTTTAGAAGAAATAAGTATTTTCACAAATAATTTTTATTGACAAAACATATTATTTTTTCAAAGGATTGTACTTTGATTAGTACCGTGTTTTTTAAACATTCCCAGGCACCTGCAGGATTTCTTTCTCAAATTTTATCAGCAAAGTATTTCAAATAAGATGCAGCAGTACAAAGATGTGATATCGTATTATTATCAGTATTTTGAACTGTTTGGTAAATTTTTTTTGATATTTGACAAGATAAAAAATTTCAAATGTGTGTTTGATCCAGGCTTGCATAGCCCGACACACCCCATGCAACCCCCATCTGTACATACACTCTAATGCTGGCTGTCACTTAGTCCAACCCCCATCTGTACATACACTCTAATGCTGGCTGTCACTTAGTCCAACCCCCATCTGTACATACACTCTAATGCTGGCTGTCACTTAGTTCTTCCCTCATCTCTACATACATTCTAATGCTGGCTGTCACTTAGTTCTTCCCCCATCTGTACATACACTCTAATGCTGGCTGCCACTTAGTTCTTCCCCCATCTGTACATACACTATAATGCTGGCTGTCACTTAGTCCAACCCCCATCTGTACATACACTCTAATGCTGGCTGTCACTTAGTCCAACCCCCATCTGTACATACACTCTAATGCTGGCTGTCACTTAGTTCTTCCCCCATCTGTACATACACTCTAATGCTGGCTGTCACTTAGTCCAACCCCCATCTGTACATACACTCTAATGCTGGCTGTCACTTAGTCCAACCCCCATCTGTACATACACTCTAATGCTGGCTGTCACTTAGTTCTTCCCCCATCTGTACATACACTCTAATGCTGGCTGTCACTTAGTCCAACCCCCATCTGTACATACACTCGAATGCTGGCTGTCACTTAGTCCAACCCCCATCTGTACATACACTCTAATGCTGGCTGTCACTTAGTCCAACCCCCATCTGTACATACACTCGAATGCTGGCTGTCACTTAGTTCTTCTCCCATCTGTACATACATTCTAATGCTGGCTGTCACTTAGTCCAACCCCCATCTGTACATACACTCTAATGCTGGCTGTCACTTAGTTCTTCCCCCATCTGTACATACACTCTAATACTGGCTGTCACTTAGTCCAACCCCCATCTGTACATACACTCTAATGCTGGCTGTCACTTAGTTCTTCCCCCATCTGTACATACACTCTAATGCTGGCTGTCACTTAGTCCAACCCCCATCTGTACATACACTCTAATGCTGGCTGTCACTTAGTCCAACCCCCATCTGTACATACACTCTAATGTTGGCTGTCACTTAGTTCTTCCCCCATCTGTACATACACTCTAATGCTGGCTGTCACTTAGTCCAACCCCCATCTGTACATACACTCGAATGCTGGCTGTCACTTAGTCCAACCCCCATCTGTACATACACTCTAATGCTGGCTGTCACTTAGTCCAACCCCCATCTGTACATACACTCGAATGCTGGCTGTCACTTAGTTCTTCTCCCATCTGTACATACACTCTAATGCTGGCTGTCACTTAGTCCAACCCCCATCTGTACATACACTCTAATGCTGGCTGTCACTTAGTTCTTCCCCCATCTGTACATACACTCTAATGCTGGCTGTCACTTAGTCCAACCCCCATCTGTACATACACTCGAATGCTGGCTGTCACTTAGTCCAACCCCCATCTGTACATACACTCTAATGCTGGCTGTCACTTAGTCCAACCCCCATCTGTACATACACTCAAATGCTGGCTGTCACTTAGTCCAACCCCCATCTGTACATACACTCTAATGCTGGCTGTCACTTAGTTCTTCCCCCATCTGTACATACACTCTAATGCTGGCTGTCACTTAGTCCAACCCCCATCTGTACATACACTCTAATGCTGGCTGTCACTTAGTCCAACCCCCATCTGTACATACACTCTAATGCTGGCTGTCACTTAGTCCAACCCCCATCTGTACATACACTCTAATGCTGGCTGTCACTTAGTCCAACCCCCATCTGTACATACACTCTAATGCTGGCTGTCACTTAGTTCTTCCCCCATCTGTACATACACTCTAATGCTGGCTGTCACTTAGTCCAACCCCCATCTGTACATACACTCTAATGCTGGCTGTCACTTAGTTCTTCCCCCATCTGTACATACACTCTAATGCTGGCTGTCACTTAGTCCAACCCCCATCTGTACATACACTCGAATGCTGGCTGTCACTTAGTCCAACCCCCATCTGTACATACACTCTAATGCTGGCTGTCACTTAGTCCAACCCCCATCTGTACATACACTCGAATGCTGGCTGTCACTTAGTCCAACCCCCATCTGTACATACACTCTAATGCTGGCTGTCACTTAGTTCTTCCCCCATCTGTACATACACTCTAATGCTGGCTGTCACTTAGTTCTTCCCCCATCTGTACATACACTCTAATGCTGGCTGTCACTTAGTTCTTCCCCCATCTGTACATACACTCTAATGCTGGCTGTCACTTAGTTCTTCCCCCATCTGTACATACACTCTAATGCTGGCTGTCACTTAGTTCTTCCCCCATCTGTACATGCACTCTAATGCTGGCTGTCACTTAGTTCTTCCCATCCAGCAAACATCTGCTCTAGGGGTGTGACTTCTAAACATTTAATCGCTAAACGTTTAGGGAAATCTCAAAACAGTTAAACACGTTTTTAAGAGCCAACATTATTAAAAGAATTTAAAAATGACCAATTCCTTTTACAATGTCCTATTCTCGCTGTGATTGCCATAGGCTCGTGTTTAAAAGTGCTAGTGCTGATCTGGTGTTTTGTTTTTGAGAGAAGTTGTGATATGGACATGGGAAATATGTTCCTTGATCAGCTCTCAAGAGGTAATGTAGGCGTCTGCTTGCGCGCACGGAAAAAATCTAACTGACTTTCCATGAAATGTTTTGCCAAGAACAGAAGAGAAAAAATTAAATTTGGTCTCAATTTGAGCAGATTTCAGAAAGTCAAATGTAAGCTTTGCGACACTGAGCTAACATACTCCAACAGCACTGGAACAATGCAAAATCCAGGCCACAGTATTTGCTTTTGAAGACTGCTCTGTGGCTGCTTTTGCAAATTTGTATTTAAAAGCCCATCTTGACTATAGTTTGGGTAGCACGTCGGTTTAAATTGAAGTGCCCCACCCCCCAAACCTTGTCATTCAAACATGTAAACACGTTTTTTCACCGTGTAACCGTTTAACGAGTTGTGTCCATCCTAATCTGCTCCTTTGTGTCTTTGACCCCTCAGTGTTGGTGGAATGACCCATTGATTATGGTCAGAGCAGTCACTCAATGCCAGTCTACTAAGCCTCACCACTTCAACCTGCTATGTTAGAGTTCCTCTGATCTGGATCGCATCAAAAGGCGCTCTCAACAAATTGTGCCTTTTAGTCAGTCCTTGTCAAAATCACAATAACGCATGTAAGTTTGAAAAAGAATTATCCTATAATACGGCACATGCCCGTGTACAGACTTTTTGTGGGACATGGGGGTGGGAGGGATTGCAATCGCAAAGGATGCCAGTGCTTCACAATGAAAAATCGCTTCATCCATAAGGACACTTTATGACTGACAGGGCAGGAGGGCAGGGGCTCGAGCCAGAGTCAGGCCCTACCTCTACACGTGCCTGCTAAAGTACATACTAAACATTTTGAATGCCATATACTGTAAGTACTTTTTTTCTGTTAGACACTTTCCTAATCAAAAACCGAACAGTGGCAGTTCTTAGAAGGGACAAACTGTTAAAGGGAATTTTTTAAAGCCAAGTTAACAAAAAAAGAAAACGGTATAAATTACACACATTCAAAGAAACGCGCGCACACACACACACACATGCACACACACACACACACACACACACACACACACACGCACGCACGCACGCATACATACATGCATACACCACACATACACACGCACACACACTGACAATATACATACAGCATATCACAAGATTTCCAGTCCCAATAGTTCCTAAGTTAACTTTAATACTTTAATGTTCTGCACAAAATATTCTTGATCTCTCAGTGATTTGCATTAAGGGACCAGGGCCAAGCCAATACTGAAGGCACTGATTCTAGACTGATATAAACTGGCTTCACACATAGTTCTCATTGCCAATGGGTAGGCAGTGTTGAGCAGAGCTTCCGAGCTTCCATGTAGACGAGAGAGAGAGACTTCAAAGATCGTGTGCTGATTTGATGTTTCGGCTATCCTTGGCATTCTAAATATACTGATGCCAGCCGCAGAAAGAGATTTATCATCTCTATCCTTACAAATGGAATACAATCTTCATTTCAGTGGAAACATATTCAATGCACATTGGTATAATGTAAATAAATGTCATAGTCTAGACTGGAGGGACAAGTATCCTTTGCCAAAAGATGTCATTTCATTAAATATACTTTTTTTTTTTTTTTTTGCATATAATGATGTTTAATATTTATAGTCAACAGATATATGAACAAGAAATGTTTTGCTGTTCAGCTATTCATATTGAAGCAGACAATGTACTGAACACACTCCAATAATCTACTTGTATGCTTTGGTACTACAATTATTTCATAGATCTTCAGATTCTTAACACTGAGAGAATAAAGCATTACTTGTCATTTTCAATGACATAGGGTCATTTGCAGAACACTGAGCTGTTCTTTGGAAAAGGTATTGTGTGGGAGCAAAGACTCCCTAATATTAAAGAGCTTCAAACAAGTCAAAAGATTGTTAAATACGGCATCTTAAATTCAGCATTTTTTTAAGTGCCAACTGTCATATTATCCATTTCACTTTCCTTGTATTATTGTCTGTTCCAGTGGGTAAAAAAACAGAAAGAAGGCGAAGTGATGAAGGGGCTTTGATTTTCCTCAATCTGAGGCACTTTTCTTTCGTGACCAGCTGCAGCTGCAGAGACTTCTAAATATTGAAGAAATGGGCTTGTTTATCATACTGACTACGGCCCTCAGAGCGTCTGTGGGTCATTTTTTCTTTCTGTCCATGATTTCATTAGCATCGCTGTGATCACATGCTATCCATGCCTCATGGTAAAAATCTCTGAAATATTAAGGAGCCAGATCTTCTCCTTCCCTCCTCATTTTCTTGTTATTTCTCCATGGCTGTGAAATGTCACATGGTTCAATAAGAAAATAAATACTGTGTATAACTTATATTTGTTAGCATGTCTACATTTGTACATGTTTATCTGCGTTACAACTTGACTACTGCCGCATGTCATACAAATTTACTCGTTTTTCTGTAAAAAAGAATTTAAAAAATCACATCAGAATCAGATGGGTGAGTGGGTTTATAAGTACCTTCTGAGTATTGTTTTTGCATTTATGGGTTTTTGTGTGTGTGTGTGTGTGTGTGCGCGCGCGCGCATGTGCAGGCTTGTGCGTGTGTTTGTGTGTAACTGTGTACATGTGTGTCAGTGTGGGTTTACTTGTTTAAGTGAGTGTGTTGCCTTGTATGTGGGTACGTGTGCGTTTCTGCATCGGCACAGGTGGGCTTATGTGTGTGTGAATCAGTGCGAGTATGAGGTTATGAGTCGTATGTGTGTGTGTGTGTGTGTGCGTGCGTGCGTGCGTGCGTGTATGTGTGTGTGTGTGGAGGGGAAAGGGGGTATAAGTGTTGAACAGACTAGAAACCTAGGCAAGCAGTATGACTAAATGCCCCATCTGCCTGTGTAACATGTAATGCCAATTTGTGAATGGCAGGAGTCACATCGCAACAATGACATCACCAGAGTGCAGACAACAGATACCTCCATAAGCATTCATGCAGTCCGCGCCTTTCAGCCACAGCATGGGTTGCCCATACAATGGGCCATCAGACCAGTGTGAGACCAGCCAAGCAAAGGAAAGGCTGCTGAAGAAGATACCATTAAGCTGAAGGCATTAAGATAAAAAAGAATTGCAGACTGCTGACAACCCAGAAATGACTGCTGTCAAAAGAACCAGAACCAAACCTCAGGCCCAATCCTGGGGAGAACCTTTGTTTTAGGATGCAGGTTCACTGAGATACATACGTAGTTTGTACAATGAAAGTTTTTTTATTTATTTTTATGTTTTATTTTCTTGCCAAGGCTTGAATGGTAATTCTCTTTCATTGTAGACGGAAAGAGGGAAAGGAAATGGAATTCTGTGACAGAGATTGCCTTTTTTCAGAAAATAACACAGTAGAATTTATGATCGTGTCAGCCAGCGCTAGTTACTGGAGAAAGACAAGGCATGAGGGACAGAAACGAATGAGAACAATTGAAATGTTTCTTTACATTTCATAAGCCTGCCGTATTACTTTTTTGCAAAGTAGGTCATGCTTATAGGAATGTAAAAGTTACTAATCAAATTTTGACTGTATAATACATGTCTTTTAAAACCAACAAGGGGGTGTCAATTAGACATTTGAATGAGTGGACTGAAATTGTGACTCATCATCATTGTTCTATGTGCTTCTCTCCTGCACGTATATAAATGGCAAATGATATCAGTATTTGATATATTAACTCGATATTATTCAGTATCAGATATTATACTCTATATGATTGTTTTTTGGTGACATACTGGTCTCTTAACTGTTGTTACGAGTGCTGTATTTTGCAGTGAATATAATAAGGCAGTCAGAAAACCTCATTTGTGTAGTCAAACTGTTTATGAATATCATAACTATTCTGTTACCCTACATTTACGTTGTAGGCATTTAGCAGATGCTCTTACACAGACCTGCTTACACAACTTGTATATAGTATCAATTTATACAGCTGGATACATAGAGAACAAATTAAATTAAGTACCTTTCTCAAGGGTAAGGCAACACCTCACCTGGGACTCAAACCTGGAACATCTGGGTTGTAAACGCAGTTTCCCTAACCATTATACTAAACTACTGCCCACTAATTCTCCACTTTAATGGAAATGCATGCACAGTAGTAACATCAAACAAGAGAGGCATTGTTTAGAATGATTTCTGCAACCCCATGACACATTAGAGGTAAATAATGAACATGCTATGAAAGCGACATTTTAATAGGGCAGCATCTAGTGATGCACGAGGCCCTTGTCAAATAATTGGACTGTTCCCACCAGCTTAATTTATATGCAAGTACTTAGAGTGCAGAGGAAAAAGCCTCTTAATGTAATCATATCCAGTGATGAAATGGCACTTTAAAAGACTTGTGAGTTGCATTAGCAAGTAATTAAGTGAGTATGGAGCCAAAAACGCATACAGATTCCCTCATTAATAATCTGAGCCCAGCACATGGCTTGCTCTCATCCCATCAGGCTGATTTTTGTAAGTCTCCCAATCAGATGTGACCTCAGAGCAAAGCTTTGCAATTTAGATGAAGAAAGAAGCCCCTCTCACCCCTAATCCAGAATTCAGCTTCATAGTCGCACAAGTTTTATTTATCTGTTACATGAAAAGCCATTTCAATTTTGCAATTGTATATATATATATATGTATATACAGTATATATACACAGACACCAATTCCATAAAAGTTGGAACAGTATGTAAAATGCACATAAAAGCAGAAAGCAGTGATTTATAAATTATCTTTTACATATGTTTAATTGAAAACAGTACAAAGAAAATATATTTAATGTTTTACCTTATCAACTTTATTGATTTTTGTAAATATACGCTAATTCCGAATTTGATGCATACAACATGTTCCAAAATGCCTGCAACATGTTCCAAAAAAGTTGGGACAGAGGCAAAAACTGGGAAGTTCAAAAAACATCTGTTTGGAACATTCTGTCACGATTCTAGCCTGTCATGTCACGCTTTATGTTTCATTTCTGTCTTAGTTAGATTTCTTGTAAATGTCACGTATTATGTTTAGTCTAGTCACGCCACGTTTTATGTTTAATTCTTGTTACGTTTCATTTTCATGTCATGTCACGTTTCATGTTTGATTATTGTAACGATTTATTTTCTAGTCTTGTCATGTCACGTTTTATATTTGATTCATGTTACGTTTCCCGTTCATTGTTTGCATACACATTTTCGTGTTTTTCTGCAGCCTTGCGTTCATGCTTTCTCTATCTCTCTTGCTGTCGCTCACGCTTCCCTAATTGTTTCATTCTCCCGTGTCTAGTTTACTAATCTACTAACGTTAGATCAGGATTGGGTAATAGTAACTCTCTAACCATGTGTTCATGTTTACCTTACGTTTCTTGTGCATGTCATTTACTAATTTACTAACGCTAGGTCAGGATAGGTTTATTACTAACGATTACTAATTATCTTGTTACCTCGTCAGCCTTCCACACCTGATTTCCATTCGCATGCTGCTCTCAAGCTAAGTGTCTGCACCTGTCTACACCTGCATTTAAGCTCAGTGTTCATGTCTTGTCTTTGTGTAATTGTTGCCTCCTGTTTGTCAGTGCACTTTTGAGCGGTTTTCCAAGCCTGCCTTTTTGTTTACGATCCAAGCCTGTTTATTGACCATTGTTATTAACCTCTGTTTTGTTGACCACTGCCTGCCTGTACTACAAGTTTTTGCCTGCTGTCTTTTGTACTTTTGCCCCGCGGAGCGGACTCCGGTCTTGACTCTTGCATTGCCTTCGACCCCGAGACTGCTTACTGTCTGCCTGTACTTCTGCCCCGCTGACAGCTACTCTGGTTACTGGACTATTGCATGGTGTACCGATTCTGAGACTGCCTTCTCCCTCGGTACTGTACATTGGTTTTGGCTGGATTTTTTTGTGTATGAACTTTGCTTGTTTTTTGACCACGCTCATTGGACATTCCTGCATTAAAAGCCCTCACGGGACTTTATCTGCAACCACTGCTTCTGATTCGTGCATTTCGGGTCCTACCCTCACGCATCCGTCTCACATTCCACAGGTAAACAGGTGATGCTGTCATGACTGGGTATAAAAGGATATCAAAAGACTCTTATTTTCAGGTACTACAAGTGATACTATAACCTCTCTGCATTTGAATGGATCTCTACAGGAATTGGGGGGTGGGGAATAGTAAATTACATGGGAATAGTACGGAACCCATGGTTGGCTAAGTGGCTGTAAGTCATCATGGGTCAGGTATCAAATGAGTCTCAAACCATCACTCTGCTGCCAGATATGCAGTAGATATGGATGGATCACTAAGGGTTGTTTCTCCTGACTCATTTTCCTATTGAACTCTATGGAGAAATAAGTCAGGAAAAACAACCCTTCTCCATCCATATCTACTGCATATCTGGCAGCAGAGTGATGGTTTGAGACTCATTTGATACCTCAGACCCGTGATGACTTACAGCCACTTAGCCAACCATGGGTTCTATACTATTCCCGTGTAATTTACAGCTTAATCTGGTCCCACCCCCCAATTCCTGTACAGATCCATTCAAATGCAGTTTTAGCTATGTCTTGTGATTTATTATGATTTTTCAGCCTCATGATGGCCTGCTTTTCTGGCACTGATACTTATTTGGTCCTAATGCTGAGACAACAGCAAGAGACTGTTCTACTATGGTAAAAGTTACATTATGAACCTTACACACATATCCATATGCACATTAACATGCACCAATTTGTATTAATGTTATTGAGAATGATATGACAAATGCTATGTACTGATATACAATAGCAGTGCAATAATTAATTTGAGCAGAAAACGCATTTATTATTTACACCGTATGCCCCCATAAAGTAGTGCAACACCATGCATCTGTAACCATAAAAATGACCACGTATTCATGTATGAATTATTCATGTATTCCTTTAATATTTGGTGATATTTCACTCCATTAACTAAGTGTTTATATGCATAAATATTTAAAGTAAAAGCAAAGGATGGGGGACAAAGTGCTGGTGCAGTGCTGGGCTCATTTGTATCAATGAAGGCTGAGACTGAATCAGTGAAAACTTGGAGCTTAATGGGCCGATATTAAATGCTCAGGGGAAGGGGGTCCAGGCTGCAATCACAAATACAGCGCCAATGCCAAAAAGCTGCAGCTGTGCGTAAAGTCAGTGCGAGACAGGGCAAATACAGCGCCAATGCCAAAAAGCTGTAGCTGTGCGTAAAGTCAGTGCGGGACAGGGCAAATACAGCGCCAATGCCAAAAAGCTGTAACTGTGCGTAAAGTCAGTGCGGGACAAGGCAAATACAGCGCCAATGCCAAAAAGCTGTAGCTGTGCGTAAAGTCAGTGCGAGACAGGGCAAATACAGCGCCAATGCCAAAAAGCTGCAGCTGTGCGTAAAGTCAGTGCGAGACAGGGCAAATACAGCGCCAATGCCAAAAAGCTGTAGCTGTGCGTAAAGTCAGTGCGAGACAGGGCAAATACAGCGCCAATGCCAAAAAGCTGTAACTGTGCGTAAAGTCAGTGCGGGACAGGGCAAATACAGCGCCAATGCCAAAAAGCTGTAACTGTGCGTAAAGTCAGTGCGGGACAGGGCAAATACAGCGCCAATGCCAAAAAGCTGTAACTGTGCGTAAAGTCAGTGCGGGACAGGGCAAATACAGCGCCGATGCCAAAAAGCTGTAGCTGTGTGTAAAGTCAGTGCGAGACAGGGCAAATACAGCGCCAATGCCAAAAAGCTGTAGCTGTGCGTAAAGTCAGTGCGAGACAGGGAATGAACGCAAACAATAAATCGGCTGCTTTTTTTGCTTTGTTTTATTTTTGAATCTTTTGAAACTCCTCGGTTGTGTTTTTTTTCAGAGATTCGCCAGCATAAAATGTGTTATTTTGGTGAATGGCCTTTTGCAAGGAGCACTTAAGAGTTGAGAGCATAGATCGATTAACGAAACTAAATTAAACAAATTAAGCTGAATATATGGCTCTTGAGATTAAGACCAGAGACTTGTAATATAACATGTGGCTACACGTAAACTGCATGGACCAGTGCATGTGATAGTAACCCCAGCCTTCTGTTCTTGTTGATAACAGAATAAGTGCAGCTGTGTTAGGCTCAAACCCACAGACACAGACCAGTGTTGGATCAATTGCACTTGATCAACTAAATTAAACATTCTCTGACAACTACTGCCGCAACACCTATTGGCTCAATTTCAATCTAATGGACAAAACAAGATAGTTGCTGCATCAATACTCAGAACACTTCCTGTTTCCTAATGTATTACGCAAGTGGAAACTACATGTATATATTTCTGAGTCATTCAGTACTGGTGAAAAGTTGGAAGTTGTGAATCATTAAAGTATAGAAAAGTTGAGGCCAATTCCATTTCAATTTTGTCAACCAATGAAATTGATCCTAATGATGAAGTACCAAAATCAGAAACAAAATCAATCTCCTTGCTGAAAACCAAAGGTAAAATTTGCCATTTTAATGTCCAGCACTGATTGAGATTCCACATCTCCCAGCGACTTCATTTAAAACGTCATCTGTTTGAAAATGTGAAATGATAAAAGGGGACATAGCTAAACTGAAGTTTGTTGGCAATTTTAGCAATGAAAAAGTGGTTATTTATATCCTTTTTGTAAGTAAATGACTTGCTTTGAGCTCGCATTTTCACCAAAAACTACTTTGTTCCATTTCATTACACTCTACTCTGCAGCTAACAAAAGTGAATCCCCCAGACCTCTCCTTGTCTTATTCAAATTCCTCGCCCACAATTTAATTATGGACACCCACAAATGAGTTAATGATTAAGTGATTAATAGGTGGTGACTGGCAAATCAGAGGTCATGAAAAGGAAAGGTCTACCATTACTTTGGATAAACAAAACAAACAAATTAATCTAATGTCACCGTGGGCATGATCTGTAGTACCCCTATGTCACTTCTACTTTGGCATTATTATTTGCATTTGATTATTTATTTGATTACTCACTGACTTATTTAAGGGTTCAGATTATGTGTACCAGTCCTGAATGTGACAGAGAGCAAATACATATTATTATTGGTATTATGATTATTTAAATTTTTTTAATTAAAAATTATTGTTATCCTAAGGGGATAATAACCCTTTAAGCCTGATTGTCTACGTAATCCAATAAACCTGAGTCTACGATATGCAACAATTACAATAAATTAATTGAAAAAGAAATATGACAAGAGATAATGCCGCGTGGTCTAGACTTTAGTCTATTGTGTTTGTCCAGATTATCAAAAATGCCTGAGAACTTGCCTCGAGTTCAGAAGGACTCAACATTTCAATCAACAATGGCTAGTTCCTACACATACACAAAGTTCATTTGCTAAATTTTAAACTTCAAAAACCACTGTGCAGGGAAATAGTCAGAAGCAATAGTAGGCTGCTTCATACAGCCAGACACCACTATGATTAAGATTAAGCTATAAATTAAGTGAATTTATTTTATCATCATTGCAATAACAATTTTTCCTCAATGACCGAAATAGATATAACACATTTTCTGGGGAAAATATTAATATTCTGTGTATTCTTTTCAGTGGAGTTCATACTCAGCAATGCTAGTTAGGCTGCTTCCCAAGCATACAGCTTTTGAGTCTTCCCACTAGATGGCTTCAGTCTCGGTGGGTTCAGAAGTAAATAAGATGAAAAACAATCAACCCCTGGGCCCAGAGTGGTAGACACAGTCTGATGGAGAGGCATTACCACTACATGTCGATCAGCCAAAACATTAGCCTGTGTGGCAGCTTCCATTAGGCCACACTTCAAAACAATCTCGCTCTGCATCTTGATGCATTCCTATAACGATTCTCAAACCTCGAGTACCTGCCTGTTCCTCCAGGCAGTGGGAGGGGACCGGAGAGGTAATTCCATTGCCCAGCCTGTTCAAAAGTAATTAAGGCTTCTGACATTCGATAAAAAATACTTTATTAGGACCTGAGATGACACGGTATTGCCACCGTAATGAAGGAATGGTGATGTTTCTCATTAAATAAAAGGCAGACTGAATGCTCCCCAGTGCTCATGCTCTGTTCTCTACTGATTGGATTTTGTTGTGGTTCTCTGTATTACATGTAGCAGCACGCTGAGGATGCCCTGCCAATAGCCATGCACATAACTGGATTGGGTCACAGACTAGACACACTGTGTCATGACAAGATAAATTTATAAGCAGTAGTTTTTTTCAAATAAAACTGATTAATTAAATACTACTGTTTGGCATGAGTTAACGAGGGCTCACTGTTTAACTATGAGGGCACATGGCTTGAAAAAGCACAGTGCCTTCCAAAATTATTTACACCCTTGATAAAGAGGAGCAAAAAAGGTTGTATACAACACAAAATAAGCAATTAGCTATATTGTATGTTCCAAAAATGTAACAATTATATCATTTTATACAAATGCAATTGCTCATAGATATTTTAAGTAATAATTTTAGTTCCCAAAAAAGGTGTCAAAATTATCAGCACAACACTCCATGAAAACTGGGTTGTGAATAACTATCTATTTTGGAAATATGTTGGAAAGAAATAATATAATCGTATTTTTGGAGCGTACAATATTGCTCATTACCTGTGTTGTTTATTTTATACAGCCTTGTTTGCTTATCTTTATTGAGGTGCAAATAATTTTGGAGGGCACTGTATATGAAATTATTAATGAATGCCAGGCAGTGTATAATTGGTCTGGGAGGGAGGGATCTCAGTTGGTGAGACGTGGGTGTCTCATCGCCTGCCAGTGTCCCCCCCGGTCAACAGGGCACCAACAGTCTGCCTGCACATTATTATGGGCGAGTGTGTGCTTGTCTGCTTGACAGAGGAGTTTGCAGACATGAGAATGAACATAAATAAATGAAGCATTGCATTTTGGGAGGAAATAGGAAAAATATTTTTAAAGTAAGAGCATGGATGGATCGGCGCAGTGCTGAAACACAAACTAAACTTAGCACTGTGTGCCATTTCAATATCATGAGCATAATAATTAGCTTCTCTGGTACCGTGTTTCCTTGCCACATAGTAATGGGGAAAAGAAAAAGAAATGAATTAATTCAATAGCATACACCACCTGAAATAGACAGAAAAAAAATCACAGGCATTTATCATGTACTAATGTCATGTACAAGTTTGTCAGAGCCTATTAAAAACAAGAACAGAAAAGAATAGAATAACTTTTATTTTCCCATTTGGGAACTTCAATTGTAGCCCCAGCAACAACAAAAAGACAGAGACAGTGAGGCAGACCCACAACACACAAACAAACATATCAAATAAAGACATTCAATAGAATCATTTCATTAATCAAGTGAATTAAAGTGGAATACAGCCATGCTGCCATGATTAAAAATAGTCCCCGCTGTCCCGAGATGTCCAGTGGCATTAAGCAGTCCAACACACAAACTGCGCCTCTACCACTTTCCTCCATACACGCAGTGTTGCCAAGCTTGACAATTAAGTAGTCTACTTTTGTTTACTTTATTGATTCCACAGTGACATATGCCAAATAAGTAATCTTGCAATATAGAATAAAGAAAAAATATTTAATTGAAACACATTTTATTTTTCATATGTTCTGTGAAGTTAAGCCATGTTTATTAAAAGGCATATTGGAATGAACAATTACTCAACTACAAGGGTGATTGATTGTGTTCGCCCTTGTACAAACACTCAATTTCAATCATAATTGGAATTATCGAACATGTATATACAGTGGGGACCAAAATGATCACTTTATGGGTTTCACCATAGAGGAAAAACAACCCTTAAAGTGATCCATCCATATCTACTGCATATCTGGCAGCTGAGTGATGGTTTGAGGCTTGTTTGATACCTCAGAGCCTTGAAGACTTACAGCCATTTAGACAACCATGTGTTCCACACTGTTCCAGTGAAATTTACAGCTAAATCTAGACCCCCCCCCCCAATTCCCATAGAGATCCATTCAAATGCAGAGGTAATAGTAACTCTTGTAAGAGTATCAGAAAATAAGATATCAAGAGTCTTTTGATGTTGTTGGTTCACAGACATCAGGAAGTCATGGCATGCAAAGGATATGTAACCAAATATTAAATATGAGGACTTTATTTAAGTTTATGTTCATTTGTCCAATTACGTTTTGTCTCCTAAAATGGGGGGACTATGTATAAAAAGGGCTACAATTGCTACACGCTTCACCCGATA
The DNA here is from genome assembly GCA_029718625.1 of Synaphobranchus kaupii. Classification (NCBI taxonomy): domain Eukaryota; kingdom Metazoa; phylum Chordata; class Actinopteri; order Anguilliformes; family Synaphobranchidae; genus Synaphobranchus; species Synaphobranchus kaupii. The sequence continues at coordinate 18,261,657 of CM056383.1, forward strand.
TGTATGTAAAAACCCTCAAATTAAAGCTGAAAGCTGAATGCTCTGGAATACAAACTTTTGGTCCCCACTGTATATTATAAATCTAATTAAAAATATGACTTGCTGTAATACAGAGTTTTGATGCTACCCAACAATGATCCAAGACAATAGTTTGGATGACCGCAGGAAAAACAGCAAATAGCTGGGTAATAACAATGTGTCCCTTCAGTGGAAGGTGACTTCAAAAGGTTCAAGATTATCTACGAGTTCATTAATAGGGAGCTGTGATGGTTTAAAGCTACAGAGGGACTTAGTTGTGCATTATGTGCACCATACTGTATAAGCAAAATGCATTCAAAAAATAATTCACACGTAATGGTTAGATGATTATGCCCCAAGGCCAATATTCACACTGCCTGCACTTGAGTTTAGTCTTTAGATTCATTAAATGAATTTGAACAAAAGTGGTATGTGTTTTTTAGCCATCTATTTCATAATTTTAGTGAGAGAAAATAAAGCACAATAAAAATATATGACTGCTTAAATGTTACCATTCCACTGCACAATGTTTACATTGTTTAGTCAGTTAAAAATCACCAAATTAACTGTGATAAACATTTGTTGATTGAAATACGAGCCAACACCCACACCCACAAAGGCACACGCACGCCATCACAAACCTCTTTATTTAACATAATCCGCCACTTCAAAAACTTGGGCTTCTAGTTGTTTTAAAATGCGAGTCTCAAAATATTTGACATTTGTTTTCAATATTCCTGTATTCAGTCCGGTAGAAGCATAATTCACTGCAATAAACGCCTGCTTTTGTATGCCAAAACAGAGGATATTCTGGCATCAGCATAGAGAGCAGCTACTGTATGCACATGGGGGAAATAAGAAGAAGAGGGACAAGAAAGAAGCTAAGAAGCGCAGTGCCGGCACCATCATGTCGATGACACAGACATCTGCTTCACATCCCGCTCTTATTTCCTGCTCAGTCATTACGGCACAGCTGCTCCTCTTACAGACTGCATTGAGATAGGTATACAGATCGCCCTTATGCATCCTGACGCCCAATAATGGCACACTCGTTCAAAACTTGACAGGCCCGCTTCATTTCCCGAGCAGAATCTGCCAGTTTGGGTTATTTTATTTATTTATTTTTTGGGCTACCCATTTCATTAAGGGGATTTACATTGGCTGGTTGCGGGAGACAACTGGGACTGGCAGAGAAACACACCCCACACATTTCAGAAATCATATTGAAGAGCCAGGAGCCTTGACACCTCGTCCTCTGCAGTTTGCGTCTGTTATAAATTATGTCAAAGAGGAGTTGCCCTGAAATGCTTCATTAACATCACTTTAAATTGCAAATCCGCAGGAGATTTGAGCTACGTACATCAAAGTTGTACATCAAGTAAAAAGTTTATGAACTCTTCCGCGCACAAAAACTCACCAACACACACATGAAGCTATAAATCATTATATGCAGTAAATATATACCATGAATGCGTAACACAGCTTGGATGGTGAGTCACTGTTAAGCACCCCAGAAGGGTCGTATATTCTTGTATTTGCACTGCAATTGAGTGGTTTACAGAATGCATTTTATACCATGGCAACGACTAATGCAAATGCAACATTTATAACATTTTATAAAAATGTACAAAATACAAATCATAGTGTACAAGTCCAACAAATAACAACATATTGGTATATTTCCACATGTTGGCTTTGAGACTTTCCTAGTGTAAAGCAATGTGAATTGTTATTTAATAGCTAGTTAGTGTTGCAGTGCTAAAGTGTTGCTATTTAATAGCCATCTAGTGTCATTTCTGTTTTGTCTGAATACATTTGGTTCTGATATGAAAACACTTTTAAAATACATATTATTCATACATATTATGGAATGCACAGGATTTCAGTTTGCTTTGAAAGATAACATTCTTTTCATGTCTTTTCAACCCAACTAACCAATATGTTTTATTAATATTATTAATATTTGTCTCTTACAAACAGTAAAGTGAATGCACATTTTTGTGAACTCTGTAGATTTTGGTTTCCCTGGATATTCTAAATTAATACATATTCACTCCTGAAAATAACAATATTGCAAGCAGTAAGATTGTTTGCAACAGTTTAGTATTTACACAAAATATAGCACAAACTATATGTGTGTGTGTGTGTGTGTGTGTGTGTGTTTGTCTGTTTGTGTGTGTGTGAGTGTGTGCGGTGTGCGTGTGTGTGTGATTGTTGGCACAGTTTGTTCAGCAGTGGACTGTAAATTAACATTTCTCCTACAGTATATGCTGGAAAGTCTACGTGACAACTCAATTTCCAATGAGCAATGCTCTCTTTGCACTGAAGTGAATGAGAAGCCTAGATGGGCTAAATAGCTGCAATGCAACGTACAGTAATCTAATGCATTCTTTGGATATATTCAAGTTGTTCCAAATGCTCAAATACTTCCTTGCTTCCTTTCACCTTCTGTACTTGCTGTCCATGTGTTATTCTCTCACTGTCAAACATGTAAAAGTCAATGCATACAGAAAGTAAGACAATGCACAGCTGTTGTGCTTGATTGTGTTGTACCAAGCCTTTTTTCAAGATCATTACACCCACCATCAGGCAGCTGAGAAGCTATGCAGTGATTGTAAAAACTGCTAATTTTGTCACGTCCCGAGCCTTTGTCTTGATTTCCTGGTTTTCCGTTTCTATGTGTATTCCGTTCCGTGTTTTCCTGTTCTCCTTCCATTTTGTGTCTCCACTTCCCCGCACCTGAATTGTGTTTCCTCATGTGTTCTCGTCTCACCTGTTCCTCGTTGTCTCGTTAGTAATCTGGCATATAGTCTCCCGTTTCTTTGTTCTGTGCCAGATCGTCTTGTGCCCTGCCTTGTGCTTGTCATATTACCTTCCAGCGTTTTTGTTGTTTCCTGCCTGTCCCCGACCTGCTCCTTGACCCTGTGTTCAGTCCTGCGTACCCGTCTAGTTCGTCTTCTCCTGCCTGTCCAGCCTGCTCCTGTCCAGCCCGTTCCCATCCTGCCCAGCTCCTGTTCTCCTGCCTGTCTTGCCTGTTCCCATCCAGCCCTGCTCCTGTCCAGCCCTTCTCCAGCCCAGTGTTATCCTGCCCAACCCTGCTCCAGCCTGCCCGTTCCTGACCTCCTACCTGCTACCCTGTGTGGGCATACTTGTGAATAAAGTCTCCTGCGTGGAGTTCAACCAGCCGTCTGTCTCTGAGTCCTGCATTTGGGTCCTATCCTGTATATCACTAACACATTTCCCATGTTGTGTGACAATCTTGTAGTGTGCCTTTTCTAACTAACTTCCTGTTTCGTCTTCCAGCTTCTCCACATAAAGAGCTACATCACAGAATAGCACAGGGATGATCTGTCTCTGGCCCAGCAGCAGGAAAGCCAGTACCAAAGTACCACAGAAAATCCCGGACTCGCACGCAGAAGCACATAAGCAATTTCAGTTTTCCTTGCCTCAGCTTTCTTCACTTGAACTGTTCAAATGTATATTTCAGAAGCTTCGGCAGGAACAAAAAAAAAAAACAATTATGAAAATTAATTATTGGTTATGAAAGTTTTAAAAAAGCTGATGAGAATAAAGGGTAAAATAGCATTTATGCTTTCTGCACTATTACAATTGTGCTGATTTCATAGATTTTGTTCACTTGAAGAGATTGCTCTGTGGTAAAGGGGCTGGTAGAGTTAATAGATTACTTCTGATGGAGCATGCAAGAGTACATTGGAGATTCAGTAGAAAGGAAAGGATCTCACAGGGTGGAACGCCAGAATTGAGTCATTGCCTACTTATCACTGCTTATTTTCCTTATGACTCACACATACCCGTGAGGTAGAAGTTCCAGTAACACTTAATTTCCTCAATATGACATAAAGCTTACATAATACTGCCATAAGATATGACAGGACATCCTGTCATGACCAGTCATTACACCGCATTATACCTTAGGCGGCATGGTGGTGTAGTGGTCAGCACTGTTGCCTAGCAAGGAAGAAGTTTTGGGTTTGAGTCCTTGTCCGGGTCCTCTCTGCATGAAGTTTGTATGTTCTCCCCGTATTTGCGTGGGTTTCCTCCGGGTACTCCGATTCCCTCCCACACCAAAGACATGTACGTATGTCAGGTTAGGTATACTCCTGTCATTGCCCTTGGCCAAGAACTGGATTTGGTCCACACATTCTGCACTGTGGCTGCCTACTGCTCCTAAGTAGTTAGGATAGGTAAAATGTACCAGGACAAATTACCCTACGGGGTCAATAAAGTATAACTTAACTTATGATAAAGTCTGTCCTGACAAAACTGTAGGTACCGTGAAGGAAATCAACATCAATAATGAAGATACGAAAGAATACCATACAGATTAATCAATCACCTTTGCATTGTCAACTTTCTTCTTGTCCACAAATATTTAATATGCAGTAGACCATAGCCAGTCAAAATAAAACAGACATGGAATACTTTTGCATGCTCAAATGCCCGAGGTATTGCAAGATGCGTTTTAAATGGCACGTACCATTTCATTATACTTGTGCATCGGAGCATCATCAAAGCACATTTTCCAAAAAGGATATGGAATAAATAATAGGAAATAAATAGAAAAACCTGTTGATCCATCCGAAGAGGGAGAAAAAAGATTAATTTGCACACAACCATATCAAAACAGCCAAAATCCTTTGCATGTGGCCATTTCATTGGAGCCATTTCTATGGGTTATCATATCATGAAATCTACTTTATACACCTCTTTGTAAACAAAGGCGAATTCAGACAGGAGTTATAGCACTCAAAGATAAATCCCGTAATTTCACGGAAAACCTTGTACCAAACTCAAAAATGGCAGAGAAAATCTGCCACAGATGGAAGTACAGTAACACACATTTTTGTGTCTAAGGCCTTCAGGTTCAAGGGGTTAGCGAAACAATTCACAGTAACAGCGGTGAAGAATCTGATCAGTGACAATTGAATACAGAGGACGCAACCACAAGAAGTGGCCATTGTGGCAACCCATCATTGCTTGTCTTCGTGTCAGGATGCCACAAGCGATCGGTGACAAAACGTTTCAGGGCATAGACACAGAGTCACGAACGAGCAAGCGTGCTGCCTGTCAACAAGCGGACGGCTCGACCGGTTTGCGTGAAAACGCATCCTGTGGCTTTTTAATTATATCGCACACCGGGCACCAAATTGAATCTGTCACTCGCACAGCTGTAGCCCGGCATGCCGTGCAATTTGGCTACTCTGTACTAAATGCCTCCTCGGTGAGAGCGCTGCCTATCAGGCTCACCTTATCTTGGGAAGGCTGCCAGGATCGATGGACCGTCAGGGTGGGGAGATGTTGCGCTTGACTTTAAAGATCCACAGTGAAAGGTTACTGATTGGCTGAAATTGGTCGCACTGCTCACTTGAGGAGCTGTGGCCATAGGAAAAGTGACAGGATGTGACGCATGCAGCATGCCTGTATAGAGCATGCCCTAGACGGCAGGCCGTGCGATGACAAGTTCTACCCAGTGTCATGTCCAAAATGTGTTTACAGTTTCACAATATGGTTGTTTTTTTGTCATGGATGTCCAGGCTTTCGATCAGAGTTTCACTTCGCTGCACCTAACCACCAAGGTTGGATGTGGAGTAAAATTACAGAAAGTTCATATTAGTTAATGCAAATTTAAGCCGCTTTAGTTAGTTTATCTTGCCAGCTACATATTGCATGTGGGCCTTTCCATGTCATGTGTCATGCATACAATGAAGTGTGTACATTTCACAAATTTTTAAATTTTTTTAGAATGCTATAAAAATTACACACTTAACACTCTTGGACTAATGTCACAGTCAGACATGATGCTGGATTAATGGCTTTTGTGGGGCCATTCGAACATGTTCCGGGTTGCTCTGGCTGGCTTTTAAGCGCTCTTTAAAGCTCTAACAGCACTCACGGCTGGAGAGCGAGGCTAAATCGGTTCAATCAAGGCAATGATTAGCTGAATCAGATGGTTAAGCGTCCAGCTGGGGAAAAACACACAAACTGACACTGCAGCTCTCCAGGACCAGAGCAGAAGAGCTGGAGCCTTGAGAATAAGAACAGACAAATAATAATGAAACAACCTCCCCTGGCTGTTGCCCATAAAAAAAAAAAACATGTAGCAGTGGCAAAATCAAGCTGATTATGAGACAGCTCTGTGAGGACTGCATAAACCATAACCAGATCCATCATATGCAATTATGGTAGTTACTATAATAGCTATAATTTTTAGGACACATTTATTGAGCTTTTTAAAGTGCTGTAAAATAGGCTTCAGACAAGAAACTGATTACTTAAAAGTCCCTTGTGATCCTAAGGATGTTATTCAACCCTTAGATGCACAACCTATTGAACTTTAAACTTTCCACAAAGGGTCACCATTGGTTCCAGCCAGAATAGCTGTTTTTTTTATAATGTCCTTTATAATGGATAGCAACTTTATTCGACTCATTTGGGTAGTTCCTTCATTGTAATAAAATTCCTCAGAGGAAATTACCATTATTATTATTATTATTATTATTATTATTATTATTATTATTATTTAACAAGTAGCCTAGTCATTTTATTCACCCAAAAGTTCCTTCAGATTCTTTGCTCTTTGCATGTGGACTGCCCTGCCACAAATTGATCAGGTTCAGTTCTGGAGACTAAGATGGCCATTGCACTAAATGTATGCATGGTCTTTGCACAATTTATATTCAGCTGTTTCGAGAAAAAAAAATAGTAATTGAAGTCCCTGAGAGGGGGATCGCAAGGCTCACTGCACCATGCAGTGGATGTCATTCCACGGTGAAGTGACCACTGCACATTCAGGGGATGGCAAACAGCTGCACTGAATTTTTTAGTGGGCAGATTCTAGAAGAAAACATTCCAACATTGGTTAATGTCATACAGGTCCCTTGCTACATACCTCCACAAGATGTACCTCTCAAAGTATAGGCAACAGCATACACTACCCCAAAAGACATATCAGCAGACTGAACAAGGTAAAAAAAATAAAACATTTATGCAAGTTTTTGCTGTACTACTTCTACCTGGTATAAATGTGATACACGGGAAACATTATTTATGTTAATTTAATGTGTAATGGACTGCATTATGGATGAGTTAAGTGCTGAGTCAACAATGAAAACCTCCAGGGCATAGGCTGACCACCCTGGCTCTAAAGGATTTAAACAAAACATAAGACCATGGAACTTTCTGCAGCAAAGGCTTAATCAGAGCTTCTGTGTGAATATATACTATATATATTACACTGATAATGGCAAAAAATAAATGATGAAATCAGCTCCTCATCTGAAAGGCCTGTCATGCTTTTGAGGTTTACCTCTAAATGGAAATCACTAATCTGCACTTCATTATCAACAGCCTAAGTCATTTCATTTTCCATACCTAATTATCTATGAAGACATTGCCAGTGCTATTTTAGTTCAGATAGGAACTGATACAACTTATAGTTTGAAGATTCAAGCCAAATGGAATGATAAGCGAGCTGTTCAGAGGACGCAAATCAGAGGACACTGTTGAAACTTGCCACATTAGGGGAAAGCAGACTCTCTGTAGTGCAGTTCAAATCCAAAAAAAAAAAAGCATTATTATTATTATTTTTTGATGGCAGAGACTCAATGGGAATAAATGAAGAGCACCCTGTTGTCAGGGTACAGATATCTCCCCCAATTAGCGACTATTTTCACCCCTTGTTATACTCAGGCAATAGAGTTGGCTGGTGGCAGAACAACACGAGGAGAGAGATAGGGAGTAAGAGAAAAAGAGAGAGAGAGAGAGAGAGAGAACGGCTTAATTTAAATGCCTATATCCCACACACAAGGAAGTCAATATCTGCACAAATAAAACTGCCCTCAGAATGAGTCTTCCTCCATTCCAATAGACTCGTAGGGAGTACACTTTATCCCAAGCCCAGTTCCCTTAGAGCAAGCCACAAGTCTCTTTCACAAAGTGAACAATCATTCCTCATTTTGCATCCTTTAAATGTGTCCTTCGATCATTTGTCTCCGAGAAGAAATTAGGAGAAAAACTGGTTTAGAAATATTCATCCCCCACCTCCCCCTGCCGACGACACTTATAAACTTTAACTGCTGCCGTTTCCCCTCACTATAAGCTGGCCCTGTGTAGCCAGACCCTCTCCCAACCCTCTGGAGACTACAGATGTGCACAGCACTCCTCACTCACACTCTCTCTGGCATATGCTGCCGGAACTGAGGAAAGGACACACTGCGTGGGTGTTAGAATTATCATATGTTAATACATGCACAGTCTCTAACAGCCATTTACGAAACACAATCACTTCGGCAGGGTAGAGACAAGCATTTGCATTTCAAGTTTGCTGTATGCACTGTAAGAAAAAAATATAGTTTAAAAGAGAACATTATAAACAGAAGCCTATGACTTTCTTTTTAATGATTTCATTTACATAAATCTCACTGTGTAAGTAGCCACACATTTATTGACCATTTTTAATGCAACCTGATCATACAGCATAAATAACTTTCATCGTAGAAATCAAGTTTCTTACTTCGCAACAGCGGCCAAATATTCAATGAGATCTGACAGCCAGTGTATGTGGAGAGAGAGGAATATGCTGGTGCAATATTGAGCCTTTTTTCTAGTCTCAAGTGGGACTGTGAACAGATGGGACCGTAAAGAATGTTTACTCATATCTTCCTGCTTTGATATGCAAATGTGCAGTTCACAGAGAATTGGAAATGCACTGACCAGTAGTCACTAAAGACGTCTTCACCAGAGGTAGTAAAACAGAGATAAAGGCTGGTCTGGTACACAGGCTGTCCGTATTCACAGAACATGGAAGACTTGAGGCATTGTTCAATGGCAGACTGGAAGTTTGAAGAACATGCTGAGGTATTTTGCTGGTACTGCACAATTTTGCAAGCATTACTTTCTTATTGGAGTCTCACAGGCCATTGTCTGATGGTTTTGGTGTGTTTCCTAACTTAAGTGCATAATTTAAGTCACTGATTGGATAGAGTCCACATACCTTGTTTCCAAGGCAGAAACTGTCTGCTAATTGAAAGGAAACCACAAAAACCTGCACAGAAAGTGGCCCAGGACTGGATTTGGAGATCTGTAGTTAATGATTTTCATAATGTATGTAGCTACATACCAGTACTGCTAAATGGCATTGATTTTAGAAGGGCCCTGTTTGTCCACAGGCTGCTGAGGTCATCTATAGCATTATTCTATAGATATTTTTATTTTTTATTTTTGTGAAGCACATTGCTCTGCTTTTCATGATATGATAAACACATTTTTTATGATAAACAAATAAGCGTTATTATTATTATGAAATATTGATATAATGATTAAATATTATTATTTATTTTTCTTCTTCTTAATGACAAACACAGACAGACAAACATACACTGCAAAAAAATCTCACCAAACATTTTAGTCTTATATGTAGACTTTTCTTACTTCTAATACTTTTTTGCGAAATAAGATTGGCAGATGGCAATGGGGTGAGACTCAATTCAAGAATTGCTAAAGGGGTAAGAAAATATCACTGCAAACAGTAACTTAAAACAAGGTAATATTTTCTACTTGAGGAAAAAAAAAAAAGATTTTAAGTCTCATCACAAACTAAAACTGTTGTGTAGACATACTTTTTTGCAGTGTACAGATAGATAGATAGATAGATAGATAGATAGCACTGTAAAAGTAGGCGACACAAGGACTAGAACAGCAAACATATGACACATCTGCCCAGACGCTGATACAGTATATGGTAGTATGGGTGCACTGTGCAGGCCCACATACATAATTGTAGATTACTACTGGTATAAACAGTAAAATATAAATATTTTATATTTATATTTATATAAATATAAAATATAAAACACTTGCCTGTTTTGCATATTCACTTTACAGCTTTAATCTTTAACAGCCATAATGGCCATCACCAGCTCTACTGTCAGAAAGGCAAAAAATATGTAATTTAGACAAGAGTTAAAACTAATATTGCTTTTAAGATTCCTCTATTAGAATACAAGTGCTCAGCATGGCTGGGACAGTTTTAAAATGATGGTCTTTTGTAACTACTGTGCTCGGTGTTTACGCTGTTGGTTATCAAGGACAGACAGTGCTGTGGGTGAACACATTAGTCGACTGCAGCGTTCTTCAACTACCCATTCCTGAGGGCCAGATTCAAATGAATTTTAAAATGTTGCCTGTGAGCCAAACATTTTCTACATACTATTTATAAAACACTGTGTGAGGAAGATGTTCTGGACATGTGTGTGACCAAAGAAGATGCCTATATAAATGACCTATATAAAATATATATAGATTGGGGTGTATTCCTGCCTCTCGCCCAGTGCATGCTGGGATAGGCTCCAGCCCCCCCCCCCCCCCACAACCCTGTCCAGGAATAAACGGGTTAGATAATGGGTGGATGGATGTTTGAAGAAGTACCAAAACACATTTCAGCCTGAAGGTTGGACAATGTCCTGAAGAGCAGTAAGAACCAGGTTTTTCTCACGGTCTGCTTTTGTATATTGAGTGACAGTTCACAGAGCCTTAACGTAATCCAGAATAATACCAAAATACAGCACCGTCAGAGCCTAAAAAACCCAAATATTTCAGCATAACATTTCAACAGAAGGAACTGCAGAGTATACATATACCCTTGATATCATTTGTGGCACAGCAACAGGATAAAAATAACAATTTGACTTGTTTAGAGTCGGGTGCAATTTATGATTTAAGTGCAGGCTTTTTAATTTATTTTATTTTTAGGAGGCCTTTTTCTGGAGCAGAGTGACTGCACTTTTCTAATAGACAAGAAATGGAAAATGGAAAGGGTTGTTGGATGGCTCATTTGGTTAAGCCTCACAGCCTGACAGAGCCTCCAGACCACGCCAGTGCCGACTGTGGTAGATAGCTCCATTGGACGATTGTTGACCCAGGGTATGGGACGGTTCAGTCGGTTCGGGGTCCACGTTTCATTGCTCTCTAGTGACCCCCACTGGTTAATCAGGGCGCCCGTAGACTGCATATCAAAGCCGCATATGACGGGTCTTCCTCCGACTCCACTTGATGTGGAAAGAAGTAGTACTGACTCCACGTTAGGGCTGAAGTCATCGTGGATAGTATTTTGTGTGGATAGTATTTCATAAGGATCCTAAACCATCACATTGATCAATCTGCTCACTTGCATGTTCACTTGCATTTTTTAAATGAAAATATATTGTTTAGATGAACCGACTAATTAATAAAATAATCTAGATTAATCCATTACAAAATAATCATTAGTCATGGTAGGAACTGGATATATGTAGCACTAGCCCAAGGTTGGGTGCCAAATTTATTTAAAAAGAAAAAAAAAGAAATGGAAATTCCTGTCGGACTGCGTTTGACTTCACTCTCACCAATCGGAGGGGGATGCCACGTCACAGTCAGTTTCAAAGGCCAGTGGGGGGGGGGGGGTGTCATAGCCAGATGTTGAAAAGTTTGAATTTGTTAAGATTTGTCAGATTCCTTGAAGTTTGAATATGTTTACCAGTTCTAGTTAACCTTAGTAACCCAACTGAGTCTACACTTATCACACCCGTATTGACTTTAAATGTGTCTATTACCCCCTCGCCTTACTGGACTTTCCAGTCTGAATGAAAGCATTTGTGTACAGTATTTCATTTAGCCAAGTTGCTCTATTTAAGAGTGCCTGATAAATGACTAATGGAATATAATAGAATCTCACAACATGTAACATAAAAAGTAGGCTTTTGGTAATATTTGATGAATACTGCACACACACTTAACACTGCGTATGCAATTTTAGACATTTACAACGTGTTTAACGTTGTCTATCCAAGTGTTATGGTTTAATCATGTAAAATGCTGCAAAGCGTCTGAAAGAAAGAGGACAGATGAGGTTGGAATCTTTTCTGAAGCAAAGCGTTCCCATTTTGCAAATCTGCAGCGGAAGTCTTTATGACGCAATTTATTGTGCTGCTTATATTATGCGGCCCAAATAAATCCAGCCAACTGTGCATTGGCATAAATGCAATCCCACTAATTCAATCATCACTTTATGGTCTTTTATAAGGGAGCCAGGCACCGCAGGTGTTCAGACACCCTACAGTTATTGTACATTTTATTCACCGCTTCAGATATAAGGCCCATGTAGTTTCAGATGTAAAGCTCACAAACACATGAAACTTGGCAGGGATGTAGAGGATTTTCATATTAATCCACACACCCTGCATGGCATTGATTTGTCTTCTTTTGTGCTGCTATAAAAGTGTTTTTGTTTCTTCCCCATGCTACAGTCTATTTTTATTTTCTGTTGACCGATTATGTTTCAGTAACATAGAACCATAATGTTTGTATTCATATGCACGCATTTTAATACAAAAACCACACTCTTCCATTGGTGCAATGTATTGTTACACATGTGATGTGTTCCTAAATATATTACTGATTGTTAGACGCTGCTGCATGCTCAACTCAATATAAAATATGATCAGCAATACTAAAGACAACACAATTCCATTTTGCTAAGCTCCTTTCAGAGGTAAGTTAGGAGTTTTGGTCTATATAGCTTTCTTTTTCAGTGTACTAATTAACTAGACAAGTGCACAGCAAAAAAATTCTAACACCCTAGGGTGTTTATATGAGACCGTCATCTCATATAAACACCCTGGGGTGTTAGATGTACACCAGCAGTGTTCGATTTACACCGGCATTTTTGCTGTGTGGCTAACCCTACAGCGATAAGGTGATGCAGTTAAGCATGCCTCTTTTTTTTTTTTCCTTCCTATAAATTGGCCATTAAGCTGCATAGTTTACTTGAAAACCTATTAAGGCATCTAAAATAGAGAAGAGCCTTTTAAAATCCATGTAAGAACCTGGATACCCTTTCAATCCACTTCTCTCACGGAAATATTAAATCAGAGATCTGGCAACTTTTGGAAAATTAAAAATGAATCTGCTTACAGATAATCAGTTTATCTTCCTTTTTAGACTGTTTTTTAATATTTAGAGTCATCCTTGTTTCAGGGATCTGAATTTGAATGGTAAATATAAACTCTATCTTCCAGTTTGCTCTTATAGTGAACATTATAGTTATATAACACTGCATCACATAGCCAGCAGCCATTTACTTCAGAGAAAACTCTTCAAAGGGCATGACAAAACACATGAATATATACAGCCCACAAGACCAAACATAAATACATATAGGCGGTGTCACCAAGCTGATTTGGTGTAACTGTGCAGAGCTGCTTTAGCGGAGTCATCCAGAGTTCACAGTAAATTCCCATACACAAGAAATGGCTCACAGAGAGTGTTTTGAAAATTGACCTACTTTGCACATTGCACTTCTTGTTTTGAACTGAGCGGATTAGCCTGTTAGCTGAGCTCCTACCGCAGTGTGAGTAACTCGATGTTATGTGTTCCTTGCTACTCTGCTGAAGCTCTAGACTAGGAGACCTAGGCCCCCTGTCAAAAAAGCTCCCCAAAACATTCAGTCATAGTGTCTCCCCAAGGTTTTTCCTAGAGTGGCGGCCATAATGCATGTGATCTGGGGGCCATACATTTCTTAAATTACAAGGAAAAAAATGTAACTGCTGATCTAAAAATGAGAAAAAATAATGGTATCGGTGTCAAGAAGACTAAACATGTTTGATCGGCGAACAAAAATATTCCCAATGGATAACTACTATTCTACACCAGCAGCCATTATCAGAAATCAGAAATCTATATTAAACAAGCTAATATACCCAGCTAGCTAGAGAACTAATGTTAGTTCACTCAAGTTAGCTAGCTGATGTTACTTTGCTAGCTTGCTATATATACTTTAATATTGAAGTATAAGTTGTTCCATAAATGATCTATTAGGCAAAACATTAATTAAAACAAGAAAAAACTTTTCTGTCAGAAAGAGTGATATACCAGATTACCTCGGAATATTTCTTTCGAATTCTTCCCGTCAGTTGTCAATAATGCGCGGCCTGTCACTGTCTTGATAGAGTGCATACTCAAAATTGCATTTGCATCTGAAAGCTTGGGCTTGAGAACGCAACAGCAGGTACTTGACAAAATAAAGCACTGTATCAGACGAGAGCCCCAGAAAAAAAACAGGCATAGTATAGTTTCATAAGATGGTCAGGTGCATTATGAGTATTGGTGCTTCTGATTCCTGGAGCGGTGGTGCGTCGCTATTGTTTAATGGTATGGGAAACATTGCAGTCGCCGAAGGAATCATAATAAAGGTCATACAAACATGCCGCGTCTCAATTTTACAGGCGAACATGGACATTACATTTAGGAGATGTTCTTATCTGGAGCAACTTGTGTAGTTGCTACATTCTTTTTTTTTTTACATCCAGTACCATCCATTTATACAGCTGGATATTAACTGAAGCAATTGAGTTTAAGTACCTTGCTCAAGGGTACAACAGCAGTGCTCCTCCTGGGAATCAAACCCACAATCTCTTAATTACAAGCCCAGTGTCCTAAGCACTATACTACACTGCTGCCCTGCATTATAAACAGCCTTATATCAGGGGGTTGGTACTTCTTGATATTTCTAGTACTCAAGGGTCTCAGCCTCAATCAGGTCATCACAATGTAATTTAAGGTGAAAGGAATATTATCTTTATCCAGTACTGGAACGCTGGAGGCTGACTTACGATGGCAGGAATAAGAGCCACTTCTCCGGTTCATAACAGAGAAATATTAAAGGGCAAAGTCCGTACACTTACATTACGTCATACAGTAACTGTGCATGGAAAAACTGAGGTCCTTTTTCACATTTGTACAAAAAGATCAATTTGACACTTCCTGCACTGCCAGTTGAAGCGAGGCTTACAGCCAACCATCACTTAATTAATAATTCAACTGGTGCTTTTTACCGGCCGTTCTTTATATTCAAAGGTATAGTGGCACAAAAGACTAAATGGCACCAAGACTAATGTCAATAAAAAAACAGACATTGGTCTGTTTTCACACATATTTTCAACAGACTCATTATACAAGTATTGTGATGTCTCATTTAAGGAATCATACAAGTCCTTTAATGTCTGATGCAAAAATAAGCTCAAGTGAAACAATAAAAGCACTGAGAAATTATTTTACTAGTGAAGCAACAGACTATCCGATATTTCGCTCTCTTTGTTTTTGTTAGTGACGGGTGCATTTGCAGTTCTCCAGTGCACCTGGGAATAGCGTTGGTGTCTTTGTTCTGGCTAACCACTGAAATGACATTTAAAAAAGTGGAAGAACCAGAAGTAACTGAAAGTTCACATTTCAGCTTAGTTCAGCTACTCAGAAATTTACATATCTTTTTGCTCTCTAACTCACCCACATATCTTCTGGTTAAGTTTTCTTGTCAGACTAAAGTATAAACATCAGATGCCTCTAATCTTAAGTTCATACTCTGGAAATGCATTTCCACAGGGCAGCAAAAAAGGATTTGAGAAAAAAGTTGTGAAAAAAAAAATCTAAAAAGGGCTAAAATGATATACTCTTAAGAATGCCATCCGTAAATAGATTCTTACCTTGGCCTCATCCTATACATTTTCTTCTCGTCGGAGAGGATTGGATGTATATAGGATGAGACCAAGGAGGCAAATGCAGCAATATACACTTGCTCTCTCAATATATGAACAATGCTGATTTTCTGAATATATTTTTTTGGTCAGTCCCAGTCCTTAATGTTCATAATATGTACAGTACCAGTCAAAAGTTTGGACACACCTACTCATAGAAGGTTTTTTTTCAGTTATTTTTACTGTTTTCCACATTTTGGAATAGTGAAGACATCAAAACTATGAGATAACACGAATTAAATTATGCGAAAACCAAAAAAGGGTTAAACAAATAAAAAAAAGTCTTATTTTAGATTCTTCAAAGTAGCCACCCTTTGCCTTGATAACGGCTTTGCACATTCTTGCCATTCTCTCAAACAACTTCTGTGGTAAACAGGTATTCCACAGGTAAAAAGGTGATGCCATCATGACTGTATAAAAGGATATCAAAAGACTCCTGATATCTTATTTCCAGGTAGTCTTAGAAGCGATACTATAACCTCTGCATTTTAATGGATCTCTATGGGAATTGGGGGGTGGGACTAGATTTAGCTTTAAATTACACTGGAACAGTGTGGAACACATGGTTGGCTAAATGGCTCTACGTCATCAAGGGTCTGACGTATCAAACAAGCCTCAAACCATCACTCTGCTGCCAGAAATACAGTAGATATGGATGGATAACTTGAAGGGTTTCTTATTACTTATTTTTCCATAGAGTTCAATAGGAAAATTTGTCAGGAGAAACAACCCTTCAAGTGATCCATCCATATCTACTGTATATCTGGCAGCAGAGTGGTGGTTTAAGGCTTGTTTGATACGTCAGACCCTTGATCACTTAGAGCCATTTAGCCAACCATGTGTTCCACACTGTTCCAGTGTAATTTAAAGCTAAATCTAGTCCCACCCCCCAATTCCCACAGAGATCCATTCAAATGCAGAGGTTATAGTATCGCTTCTAAGAGTACCTGGAAATAAGATATCAGGAGTCTTTTGATATCCTTTTATGCAGTCATGATGGCATCACCTTTTTACCTGTGGAATACCTGTTTACCACAGAAGTTGTTTGAGAGAATGGCAAGAATGTGCAAAGCCTTTATCAAGGCAAAGGGTGGCTACTTTGAAGAATCTAAAATATAAGACTTTTTTTTATTTGTTTAACCATTTTTTGGTTTTTGCATAATTGAATTTGTGTTATCTCATAGTTTTGATGTCTTTACTATTCCAAAATGTGGAAAACAGTCAAAATAACGGAAAAAAACCTTCTATGAGTAGGTGTGTCCAAACTTTTGACTGGTACTGTACTTTCACATTTAGTCATTTTAAAATGACATGTTAGGAAACAGGAATTAGTATGCTACCAGCATCCCTTACTCGTAGGACTTTTGGAGACTTGGGTCAAGTAATGAAATTCCTTAACCATTTAGACACTGACCTCTCCAAAATTTTATGGACGTCTAAGGAGTTTAAGTTTTTCAAATGTGCATTTGACCCATCTCTGGGTCAACAAATGATTCATAGTTTTTGGCCAAACATTTGGTGGCCACACCAGCTTTATTGTAGTTAATAGGATCCACTATGGGTAAAGCCTGTTTTAAGCCAGCTTTATTTCTGATCTCTCAAAGCAGCCGGCTATACCATTCTCTGCTGGTAACCGTCATTCAAATCAGTCCAACAGCATTAGCATAGCCCAGCATTCAGGATATTAGCCAAATCCATAACTACAGATGCTTTCCCATGTACTGTAAGAAGTGTAGCTTAATTGTTTGAATAACTGATGGCAATTCAGAAGTGTGTTTTTTTATTGTATTGCTTGTAACCACAAACACCATTATTTCAGTGGCCCTCTATCCTGGTCCTGGAGATGTGCCAGGCCGGTAGGTCTGCTTTTTGTAGTTACTCAACGCTTTATAGATCAATTAAAGCAGTTAATGAACTCACCATGCCTGCTTTTCTGGGTCTGAAGTGGTTGTGAATAATACTATTAATCAGGTGTTTAATTGTTATTGTCATTACTATTGTGATTATTATTACTATTATCATAGTGCTGTTGTTATTATTATTGTTAATAATAATAATAATAGTAATAATATTCACCACCATCGTCATCATCATCAGCATCGTCGTCATCATCATCATCATCGTAATTATCACCATCATTATCTTTCTAACAATAATCATCACCATAATCATTACAATCATCATCGCCATCATAATAATATCCAAACACATCCTTTGTCTCCTGCTGTGTGGAATAATTGCAGTCAGGCTAGAGAGGATTCTTTCCACTTCCAAAGACAGATTGGAGGAAGCAGCCCAGCCCAGTTAACCAACAGAGCCGGCAGCCAATCTCAGATCACAAAGACAGACTCTAAGTGAACAAGTTATTGGGAGCCACACTGTCAGGCTAATCTCAGCCACTGTCTAAATTGTATGTCAACTCATTTGGCAACAGCTTGGTTTTACGTCAGTATAAATATACTTTAACATGTCAGGTTAGATTAATATATATGTAATAAGGTACATTATGTAAGCATGTACATTAATCCAAAAGTCAGCTTTTTTTCTGCTGTAAACTACACGACTCAAAATATCTTCTACAGGATTAAGAGGGAAAAAGTTTTACCCAGAAGTCTATTTTGAGTTATGCAATCTACTTGATTTTCTCAGTTTTAAACCAGCTGGACTGAAATACCCTGGTCTCCAACAACGGATGCTAATGACATTAGCTTCCTAAACATATTGACAAATTAGCCAAGTTTTGAATGCTGTGTTATACACCAACAATAGCATCCTGCTAAGAAAAGAATGTCCTGCACTCTAAATTTGCATGCAGTCCAATGTTAAATATGAAATAAATTTTCCTTGAAAGAAAACAAATCTTCAATCACTTTCATGCTTCCTGTTATGCGTTTTGACCTTGCAATGGCATATAAAAAACAGTCACTTTTTAAATAATTTTTTTTTACCTCCTTGTGTCCTTGGGATCCACTGGGTTGGGTTATTGAGAGAAGAGAAACAGTAGAGACTTTCACACACTGGGCCACCATTTCAAAATCAATTTCAGTCTCAGTTTACATTAAATGGCCCGAATATCTGCGTAATAACACTGTGACTAAAATGACAGGCACTGTATACCTACTGTATACATAAACCTTTTAAACATAATACATAATCACATTAAAAACATCTGAAGTTTGGGGAAGAGTGAATTCACTAGCTAGTACTTATAGTTGTGACTCCAGCAGAAAACAACACTGGAAACAGGTACACTGTATAAACCACAATAATTATAGTGTAGAGACCAAGTACACGGATGGTTCAGGAAATAACTGTAAAATTGATATATACAAGCAAGAACAATGAAGCTGTGGCAAAAAAGTAGAGTAACATCTGATCTTCAATTGCAACAAATTTATGCCAGAATGATTGATCCAAAAATAGATTTTTGGTTACCTTAAAAACCATGTAAAATGTATAGAAAATTATAGTGGCAAACCAACATTGAAAAACCTTACTTCATTGTCTCCTAGGCAGTTCCATTCAAATCAGCCTGTAACTTCAAGGGCACAGTCCACAGACAGAAAACTAATACATACATACATGACCCGTCCAACTAGTGGCAACACAGGTAACAACAAAGTGATACTTTTTATTTCATATATTCAAGAAGTTGATGTACTAGAGCAGAGCATTGACAACAAAGTAGGTGTCTTACACAGATTTAAATTCCCACAGATTTAAATTCCCACAAGTGTCCCCTACGAGTGACTGACAGCGCTTCTCATAAGGCACCAAATGAAGTTATTCCCACAACAGTAACTCGTTAAACTGAAATGAGTCCTACAAATGTCACGCTGTGATTCACTCAATGTGCTCTGTTGGCTGGGGAAAACGATGCCTTTTCCCTTCTCCTCCAATGGCATTGTGTCTTTTTGTCTCCCAGACCGTAGTTATTTATTTCCTTACATTTTCCTTCCCTGTGACGGTTAGCGTAGGGAGATTTTCTGCATATCTCTCCTTGGACCCATCTAAACTCATTCACTTGAAGTGAAAATGATTGATTGGGGACTTAATCAATGTTTACAGTTGTCTTCCAATTAAATCTCAGGCCAAGTGGCAAAAGAAAACAAAAATAAATCATTTCATTTTTATTTATTTATTTTTTTTATAAAAGGAAAATCAGTTTTATTGCTTGGAGGACTGCAGAAGATTTAAATCTGCCTGAAGAAAAATGGCTAGACGCAAACTATGGATAGCACATTAATTATTGTACATTGTTTTTTTTGGACAGGCACAGTTATGTGCCGTCCTGCAAAATGTGAAAACTGGGGAGCATGAAGCAGAAAACAGGACTCCTCAGACAGAACACTCCAATTAAAATCGCCAACAATGTGGGATTTGGGCAAGGGTGGATGGAGGTTTTTTGCGGGGGGGGGGTTTGTGGGTAGTGTTGGGCTGATGTGAGGACTCATTGTTTGTTTGGGGAGGTGGGGGGGGGGGGGGGGGGGGGTGTTTTGTTGTGTAAAAAATATGAAATGTGAAAATCAATAGAAAATGATTTTACTGCGAAAAAAGGACATTAGAAAATAAAATAAAATAATAAAGAGCCTTTATTTATTTAGAGTTCTACACAGTCTGCAAAGGAACGTGACTCTGACTGCAGTGTGCAGCTTGTGGGCACATGTGTTCATCTGCACTTTTTGTGGCTTTCATTAGCTCTGGCACACTTCAGCGGATTGACTCGTTTTGAAAGTGATTAGTTCAGTTCAGGTTGGGGTTTCATGGAAGACGCATCTGCGCACCTGCACCTGCACCCAGGCCAGTTCAGATCAAAAAGCCATCAGCCGACAAGAGCCTCACAGAACACTTCCCGAAGAAACTCTGCCTGGTGTAAGAGCACCTGCTGACGACTACCGTGGCCGCCACAATTCAACGTGTCAAATCTCCCAAAGTCCAGGGAATGGTCTACCATCTCATAACTCATTGTAATGGAAACGGTCATTTCATTTGTTAACTGTCATTTGTGATGCAAACTGTGAACTTTTCACTCAGCAACATTCTAAGGTTTTATTTTTGGAAAGATTTCCGGTCACGTCTTGTCGGCTCTCAAGGTTTTGATTTGAACTGGGCTTTAGATTCACAGCCCTGATTTGAGGAGAAAGAAAGCTGCCACCGGCTGTGCCCTCTCCAGGGTTAGACGAGGGAACTGAGCCAAGGCTCCAGGGATTACAGTGCACAATCAGAGGTGATGATCTGTATAGATGCCACTTTCGTCAATGAGAGCTACCAACATGGCTGCCTTGGTGTGGATTCAGTCCTTCTGTTTAGTGGGTTCAATTTAGCTTTTCATAACATATTTATATATTTAAGCAGAACATAGTTTGAGAGTTTGGAACTTACTGGCAAAATTTCAATAATAAAAGAAAAGCACTGAAAACATTTAATTGGTTTTCAAAGGTTACATATGCAGTTGAAGTCGGAAGTTTACATACACTTAGGTTGAAGTCATTAAAACTCATTATTAACCACTCCACAGATTTCATGTTAGCAAACTATTGTGTTGGCAAGTCAGTTAGGACATCTACTTTGTGCATGACACAAGTAATTTTTCCAACAATTGTTTACAGACAAATTATTTCACTTTTAATTCACTATATCACAATTCCAGTGGGTCAGAAGTGTACATACACTAAGTTGACTGTGCCTTTAAATTTGGTCGCATATCCTTTGCATGCCATGACTTCCTGATGTCTGTGACCCAACAACATCAAAAGACTCTTGATATCTTATTTTCTGGTACTCTTACAAGCGATACTATAACGTCTCTGCATTTGAATGGATCTCTATGGGAATTGGGGGGTGGAACTAGATTTAGCTGTAAATTACACTGGAACAGTATAGAATACATGATTGTTAAAATGGCTGTAAGTCATCAAGGGTCTGAGGTATCAAACAAGCCTCAAACCATCACTCTGCTGCCAGATATGCAGTAGATATAGGATCACTTTAAGGGTTGTTTCTCCTGACAAATTTTCATATTGAATAAGTCAGGAGAAGAAACCCTTCAAGTTATCCATCCATATCTACTGTATTTCTGGCAGCAGAGTGATGATTTAAGGCTTGTTTGATACGTCAGACCCTTGATGACTTAGAGTCATTTAGCCAACCATGTGTTTGCATACTGTTCCAGTGTAATTTACAGCTAAATCTAGTCCCACCCCCAAATTCCCATAGAGATCCATTCAAATGCAGAGACGTTATAGTATTGTTTGTAAGAGTACCAGAAAATAAGAGTCTTTTGATGTTGTTGGGTCACAAACATCAGGAAGTCATGGCATGCAAAGGATATGCGACCAAATATTAAAAATCTAAAGGCACCGTCAACTTAGTGTATGTAAACTTCTGACCCACTGGAATTGTGATATAGTGAATTAAAAGTGAAATAATCTGTAAACAATTGTCGGAAAAATTACTTGTAGATGTCCTAACTGACTTGCCAACACTATAGTTTGCTAACATGAAATCTGTGGAGTGGTTAATAATGAGTTTTAATGACTTCAACGTAAGTGTATGTAAACTTCCGACTTCAAATGTAGCTCATAAATGTCGTAAGAACCACCCCCCTGCCAACACACACACACACACACACACACACACACACACACACACACACACACACACACACACACACACACACACACACACACACACACACACACACACACACACACACACACACACACACACACACACACACACACACACACACACACACACACAGAAACTCATATTCTGGTTTTAATTATAAGTCCTGGTATATAATGATTGATAACCAGGTTGAGGTTAACCACAGCTAAAATTTGAGGTTGCATCTTATATCAGTACTAAGCAATAAAGACACTTATTTAAGATCATACCTTCTCTTGCCAAATGTATTTAAAATGAGTACTTTACTCATGTGCTTTTGCTTAATAAGTTATCGTTAGCCTATATCACATGTAGAAGATTTGTCTTCTCTCAATGGACTAATACTAAAACTACACTTCCAATGATGCACTTTGTGGTCTCCTGCCCTGTAGGCATACTGAGGGTTCTAACTGCGGGTGCGGATGCGAGTGTGAGTCTCTATGTAGCGAGTTGCCATGGCCTGACAAAAATTGTTTGATGCCCGCAGATGTTAGCTACTTTATAGACGGCTAAAATTATTAGCTGACAACATTGATTTTAAATGATGTGGGCACTTGCCGACATTGTGGGGAGGATTTGCCAATGATGAAACTATCAATTTACAGTCTTACAGAGCGTTTCACTTACTTGTTGTTAGGCCGCTGTCCACCGGGGCCTTTGGGCCTCAGATCGAGGAACACACACACACACACACACACACACACACACACACACACACACACACACACACACACACACACACACACACACACACACACACACACACACACACACACACACACACACACACACACACACACACACACACACACGACAAACACATAGCTGACTTCTGAAATGACACTATAAATACTTCTAGTCATTATGGCCATCCAGAACTGAGATCCCTGTTATGCAGCATGGACACTATTCAGTTCAAGTTCAGCCCCACATCTCTGCGCTTCAGACCTAATTACTCATACTGTGATTTAGAGTGGGAATTTTGAATCTGGAGGATTACACAGTATTTCATTGTTTCAGGGTAAAAACCTCTCTGTATGGGGTACATCAACCATCTTTCTTATTTACCACACTGTCTACTCATTAATGCCCACCCCCCCCAAAAAAAGGAACTCCTAATGTGGACGATTGCCAGCCTAGCGGCATGACACAAAGTGCTGATGGCTCTTAACTCCAAACACCTCCTCTATCACCATGGCAACCAGTCAGCTGCAGTATAACATAATGAGTTGTTTAAAGTGGTACTTGCAAAAGGCATGCAAAAATTCCTTTTGATACAATGCAGTATGCATCAAAAGAAGATTTTTTGCTTAATAAGTTATCGTTAGCCTATATCACATGTAGAAGATTTGTCTTCTCTCAATGGACTAATACTAAAACTACACTTCCAATGATGCACTTTGTGGTCTCCTGCCCTGTAGGCATACTGAGGGTTCTAACTGCGGGTGCGGATGCGAGTGTGAGTCTCTATGTAGCGAGTTGCCATGGCCTGACAAAAATTGTTTGATGCCCGCAGATGTTAGCTACTTTATAGACGGCTAAAATTATTAGCTGACAACATTGATTTTAAATGATGTGGGCACTTGCCGACATTGTGGGGAGGATTTGCCAATGATGAAACTATCAATTTACAGTCTTACAGAGCGTTTCACTTACTTGTTGTTAGGCCGCTGTCCACCGGGGCCTTTGGGCCTCAGATCGAGGAATGAATTGAAGCTAGCATGGCTAGTCAAGCATATCGGGTCCTCGCCAGTCCTGTTTGTAGTGGTATCTCAGCCAATAGTTCTGCTCCAAAAATCCAATCATTGCAGCATATACGCATTCAACTTCTGTTGTCATAACCTGACATATCCCGCAGAGACACCACAAATTATATAGCCTACAGCTTGTGTTGTGATATCACTTTTTGCTCCTGCTGCTGCCCAGGGCTCTCTGCTTGCTAGGCTGGTGCTCCCACAACTCCCTTCTCTGCAGCATACGCTCTTCCTTACCTATATCAACGCTCGTAATAAGGATTTAACTTGTCAAAACTGAAGTCCAATTCTAAATTCAATTACTTGTGAAGAGAAACCTGCGTTTGATTACCCTACAGCCTTAGTAAGTGCATTCAGATTTACTTATCTCTTTGGTACAGTCAGCATTTTTCAAAGAATATTTTAATTTCCCCACATTCTAAGGCAAGAGTGTAGAGAGAGAAGGACCCGCTGAACACACTATGGAAATGGGATACCTAGACAAGAGTGACTGCTGTCAGTCAAATATATGAAATATTGGTAATGTGAGTGCGACTTGAAATGGCTTAATGCACACAAGTGTTTGCTTATTTTGAGATTCTATATTGCCACAACATCACAGACTGAAAAATTGAGCTTTATGCAAACGGAAAACTAAAAGGGTACAAAATAATGTAAAACGATACATTTTGCATCTTAGAGACTTAAAATCAAAAAGAAAAAAACATTAAAAATGATTTGGGTAAAGGTTCCCTTGAATTATTACATTGGAGATGGATAATGCCAGGAGTAGTGGTATTATTGGGGCCAGTAGAGGGCAGTATACACTTTGGACCAGTATTAAATCTAAGCCCAGAACAGTGATGGGGACCCTGGGCTTTAGGAGGCAGGGCTTTTCAGATGGGACATTCATGAACATCAAAGACCCATTGAGGTCATTACAGAATTTATGGCAATTATCTTAAAGACCAAGGGGTCTCCCTGTTGTCTTGGCCAAATTCCAAACCTTTCCCTCCAAAAACAACCTAATCTGATCATCTCTCAGTGTAGTTTATTAAAGATTTCACTCTGTACTTCCGCTGATGTGGGACAGGTGCCAAAGTGATTGCAGTGCATCCCCCAGGCGGGTGCTACACACGGTCGGTTATTGAGGTGAATCATCACTCTTGCTGCAATGCCCACTGAGATCCTCGGAAGCTGTATATCAGTGCAATGACTCGCGCTCTATCACCACAAGCCAACTGTAAAATCAAATTCTGAAATAAGTGACACAGAGTTCCTTAAGAAAAAGTAGACAGACAACTATTAACCATAACTATGAAAGACTTAATAATGAATTTATGAATTCAATGAAGGCACCCCGCCCCCCGCCCCATCCACCCCACCACCCACCCACCATCCCACCCTCATAGAAACCCCTTACCCCAAAACAATTCAGCTCAGCTCAGAAGGCAAACACAGTTCTTTTCATTCATACCACAGATTGACATGATCTATAACTGTTCTGAGAGAGTTGAAATAAATATGCGGGACAGGGAGAGCCTATGGGCTGCTGTTTGTCATTTCTGGAGAGGAGAGGTTCCACACATTCAGAATATCTGAGAGAGAGAAAGAGACAGAGAGATAGAGGATATACACATTTCCAGTTCATTCTTTTACGTTTATTATTTTGCCCTTATGTTTTTAAAAGTAAAATAAATACTAAAGTCAGAATTATAATACATACAATATAATTTCCATATGACAGAAGCATTCGTGCATTCGTTGCAGTGTTGCAGTTAAAATGACTCATAAAATGATTTGCTGGTTGTCATTTTTTTCATGAATTCAAACATTTCAGTACATACCACCCCTTAACTGCTAAACCGTATGCCGTAATGCCCAAACACATACACACACACACACACACACACACACACACACACACACACACACACACACACACACACACACACACACACACACACACACACACACACACACACACACACACACACACACACACACACACACACACACACACACACACACGACAAACACATAGCTGACTTCTGAAATGACACTATAAATACTTCTAGTCATTATGGCCATCCAGAACTGAGATCCCTGTTATGCAGCATGGACACTATTCAGTTCAAGTTCAGCCCCACATCTCTGCGCTTCAGACCTAATTACTCATACTGTGATTTAGAGTGGGAATTTTGAATCTGGAGGATTACACAGTATTTCATTGTTTCAGGGTAAAAACCTCTCTGTATGGGGTACATCAACCATCTTTCTTATTTACCACACTGTCTACTCATTAATGCCCACCCCCCCCCAAAAAAAGGAACTCCTAATGTGGACGATTGCCAGCCTAGCGGCGTGACACAAAGTGCTGATGGCTCTTAACTCCAAACACCTCCTCTATCACCATGGCAACCAGTCAGCTGCAGTATAACATAATGAGTTGTTTAAAGTGGTACTTGCAAAAGGCATGCAAAAATTCCTTTTGATACAATGCAGTATGCATCAAAAGAAGAGCTCTTAATGGGTGTTCTATATGAAGAGAGAATCCACCTATTGCTAGCACTGTTAGCATTGATGTCGGAACAAAATGGATATTTGTATGTACCCTCAGGTAACTTCAGAGTAACGCCTAACAAAGTTGCTCAGCTATGTGATTTCTTTGGAAGATGAAAATGTACAAAAACAATATTGGATGACTTAGAAAAGTATGCTGAAAGTAGACTACTTCCAATGTACATAATTTCAACACGCACAGACACACGGACACATACACAAACACCTACATACACACACACACAGACACACGGACACATACACAAACACCTACACACACACACACACACACACACACACACACACACACACACACACACACACGGACACATACACAAACACCTACACACACACACAGACACATACACAAACACCTACACACACACGCACACAGACACACGCACACAGACACACGGACACATACACAAACACCCACACACACACACACACACACACACACACACACACACAAACACCTACACACACACACACACACACACACACGGACACATACACAAACACCTACACACACACACACACACACACACACACAGACACACGGACACATACACAAACACCTACACACACACACACACACACACACACACAGACACACGGACACATACACAAACACCTACACACACATACAGACACACATACACAAACACCTACACACACACGCACACAGACACACGCACACAGACACACGGACACATACACAAACACCCACACACACCCACACACACACACACACACACACACACACACACTATTTCACTTGTCTTGAGAATGGTGGCTCAAACTTTTGGGATTCTAGTTCGCGGTTTCCTTGTCACTCCCAGCAGTTCTGATGCTGGAGCTCCACAGTGCGCATACCTGGCTTTGACTGTGCCCTCATAATTCAGTCATCAGGAGTGGGGACTCCTTGGAAGCAGATAGACCAGCTATGGCTGTTCATCTGTAGCACCCGCCCACCCACAACACTGCTTTTAAACTCTGAGATCTATTCATTTTCCACAATTTTCCACATGATGAACGAGGGCACAAGACGAGAACATCGGCGGCTGAATATCTCTCTCTTTTTGTGCCAGTCTTCTCTGTCTCTGCAAGGCGTGGGATTATGGGAATTTTTCTCACCCACTAGAGCTGTTGTGTCCCCAGCACACTGAAGATGTAAGAGGTGTGGTGCCTTTTACACTCTGATTTGAAAGGCATTTTCCCCTCACAGTCTAAGTGCCACAAAGGTTTTGGTAATGCCTCGATTCCGAATCGTAAAGCTACAGGAACATTTAAGACTTGCTCTGCCCTGAATGCTTCCCGCACTGTAAAGCATAATAACTTGTGTCTGTTTGAATCTGGAACCAATGGGCACTCCTTTTGTTCAGAATAACACCTGGCAATATGTAGCCCGCAGGGGTGAGCTCAACTGAACTGGGAAGCCTGCACAACAGCACATAGTAAGAGAACATAAGAATACGTAATGAGGACAACAAGC
This sequence comes from Synaphobranchus kaupii, assembly GCA_029718625.1. NCBI lineage: Eukaryota > Metazoa > Chordata > Actinopteri > Anguilliformes > Synaphobranchidae > Synaphobranchus > Synaphobranchus kaupii. Next base: position 18,289,718 of record CM056383.1, read on the forward strand.
CTTTCAGCCCATTGACACTCACCATTTACCTCCAGACTAGCGAGTGTCCAACACTGCGTCAAGCCTGGGCCTGGCGCCCCCCGGAGGCCTCTACATGCCATGGCAAGGTCCATGAATTAATAACACTCAAAGTAGACAGACAACTCTGTTAGCTCCACATTGTGGTCATAGTTTAAAACATATTTCCGTTGGCTGCATTTTTTTAGTTTTTCCATACGGTACAAATGAAACAAATGTTGTAGGTTACTGTGGGATATTAAGTTAATAAATTACAAAATAGTGGAAGGTAAACATAAAAGACATTTCAACTGAGGTTTCTAGAAGGTGGACTAGAAGGCAGCGAAGAAAACTCTTTGGATGTTATTAGTGGCTATTCTGGCTAATCGCAGCAACATCATTAAGATCTACACTCACATTTTTATCCATGCATGAAATTGCAGCAACCTAATTTCTCTCTTATCTAAGGATCAAAGTTTTAGCTTTCTTTTAGAGCCTATATCCATTACAAGGTGGCTCAGTCAGATGTTATGCACCCAACACATGGTGATTAGCTTGGTTAGGAGCAGAGCCATGCAGAGACCATTAGAGTGACAGGTGCTTAAAGTGGAAAAAAAGAACAGTAGCTTATCTAATAACTTTAAAAGTTAACCAACTTCCAGCTATTTAAAAAATAAACAACAGTAGTGTTTCCTCTATCATTACCGTGGCAAAGCGGCCAAGAAAAAATTAGTAACCTGCCCGTCAGGCAAGTGAGATTATGTCAACCATGAAATGCACTGTGGTTTAAATAAACTTCTAACGTCATTTGCTTGATGTCATTCTCATTGATTCTCCCCAGGCTCAGAAGGTAATACCGTTTATAAAATTAAGTGTTCTGGAAAGAAGTGCGCCGTTTAATATCTATTGACCTGTACCAATGAAAACAAATCCACTTCAACAATGCGTTGAGGTGGATTCTTAACAGAAATGCCACTCTGTCTTTCTGTAGCACTAATCTTACCCAACATGATCAAAACAGTCTTTGAATCGATAGGGAAAAGCATAAGTTAGGCCTGCTAACGCGCATTAATAATACTTTGTCTCATTTACAGTAGTAGGGTTGCTGCTACACAAGTGTCGCTGTATGGCTTGGAGGCACATCTGGTAAATGGGAGATGCAGTTTAATCAGGCTGGATTTGAAATAAGTCTCTATCGAATTTCAAACAGCTTAAAGCGGTGCACAATACTGAATAATGATTTGGGGACAGGTATCAATAACCAATATTTTCTGACCATACTGGCTGATGCCGATACCACCATGTTTTACATTATAGCACAAATGCAAACTGCAGCCATGCTTCCACATTCATGGAAGAAGATGAAAAACAGCAAGGAAAACCAGCTTGGCATTGGACACAGAAAACATCGTCTCCCTGCCAAACCTGAGGCAGTCGACTCACACCAGCTGTAAGATTCAGTCTTCTAAATAGCGAATGCAATGCTAACTATTACGAAACCTAGACAGTATACAGAGGGATGAATGACTAGCATATTATTGGAAAATAAAGGGGGAAAAAACGCGAATTTACACACCGCTACACTAAAGGTCATGAACTGTGACGCAAAGTGTTCAGGCAATGTTGTTTTCTCTTTTTGAGAGATTGTGCGGTTGTTCACCCATCACTTTCAATATTAGATGGCTCCATGAGATGGTAGCCCAGAAAGTGTCCCTAACTGCAGGCTTAAATGGCTTGAAGTTCAGCCTTTTAGCTCATGAGATAGGAGTTATTAAAGCAGGGTCATGGGATCCTGATCCCAGGAGAGTATTGAGGCAGTTTGATGTACAGCGCACTTATGTACAGGATGCAGTGCACAAAACAGAACAAAACAGGAGTGCCCCTGTCTAGGTCACTTTATAATGGAAAGTTTTTCTTTTTCAATTGGCCTGCTCCTTTTGAATGAAGTGGCCCTCGAAGTAAAAAAATATATTAACCCCAAGAGCGGGACAAAAAGCGCAGGTGCTCAGGCTTTTTTGTGGCTCAAAAATAATCCTAGACTGACACTTCGATTATACTTAGTTAAATTAAAACGCTGTTGAGCCTTGTTGGGAAGCACTCAAAATGTTTTCACTGGGAATTCTTCAAAGAACTACGCGCGGTACACTGTGTTTTCGCCACAAAGGACTGCTGACTGAGGCCCAAACATTGATCTGGAACCTAGCTTGCCACTCTATTGTCGTCAAAGAAAAAAAAAATCACACTTGGAGAACTATACTACATATGGTTGATTAGCTTTTAGCAGTTTATCAGAAAAGAACAACTGCTTATTATTATTTATATCACAAGTACTATACCAGAGAGCACACGCGTTGTAAAAGTAACAGATTGGGTCTTCTGAGTCACTTCTTTGTTACAAAATGAGGTGCTTTGACAATACATAGACCTGTTATTTATAGACATACGCTAAGGATATATTACAGAGCAGCTTTGTGAATAATAACATATTTTTCTTTATTTGACGCAGCTCATTGCTTGCCATTTGCATGTGTATCGTGGAGGTAATGGCTGTGGAGTGGCTGGGGGAAACTGAGGGAAAATACGAATAATGCCATTGAAAAACAGCGCCAGTACAGTAACCTTTAGCAGCCAGCCCTCCGACTGCACTGAACAGTGGGAGGCAAGGCCTTCAGACTACAGTTTGACACCATGAAAGCTCTCTGTTTGAACCCTGGCTTTAAAGGGTCTCCGGGAGGTCTTGGAGCTGCTCGCCCTATTACAGACACATAGCTTGAGGACCGACAGCCACGGTGTGTCTGCCGGCTAAATCTATTGTGTGATCAGTTCTGTTGATAACGGTCCAGTGTGGACTGGCTTCAGAGGGAAGGGAACATAACTGATACCAAGATTTCCCTTCCGAAGCCCCGCTTCTTCCCTTTACTGTCAGAAAAAATGGCCGCACCACCCAGGTAAATATCTGACCCAAACAGCAAGCCCTTCACTTATTAGATCTCATCTGAATGCATTTGTGCCTGTGTGTCAGCAAACAGATCCAACGCTGACAGATTTGGATCGGCGTGGTGGAGATAACGTTAGCGACAGTGCTGATAGGTTACCCTCTGTCTGCATTTCTGCTGCTATGCACAGAGATGCAGGGGTCTGTGCCTGATTTACAATGGAAAACAACACCACGGCTCTGCACCTGCTAAAATTGATTGACTGCGTTGCACTATGACGGCGATTTGCTTCTGGTAACAGGCGGGTAGTCTTGATGCGGTCTCATTTCCCTGAAAACGATGCTGCGCTCGTAACTACACACGTGCTATTACGTCTATTTATTTATCGTTCTTTTATTCAGTGACCACCAGGCCATCATGGCCAGAAACATTCAGGACGTGGGCGTGGCTACAAAGCAGTAACCCAGTGGCTGAGCACAATATCTAGTTACAGTAATTCATTTAATCTCCACATGATGCCTCATAATTACCCTTAAGAGTAACTCACTCATGTCATACAAACATAGAACTGCAGAATGACCTTTTACCTTGAAATATGTTTGCAATCTAGCAATAATGATCCACACTAATGTTTTTATGGATTGGAATTATGTGCTGCAACACTAGCTCAATCGGGCATCTAGCGACTGCTGAGGTACTTGCCAGAAATCCAGAGCCCGCTGCTTTTTTATTCCTCATAGGACGCAGTGCAGAAAACCTCTTTTTTGAATTTAAAAATCATCACGTATTATTACGTCCAGCTGAGATGGGAACTCCTGCCCTTAGCAACAAAGAGCCACAGGGAAAGAGAGTGGGGAAAAAGAGATGGATGAGGGAGGGAGGGAGGAAGAGAGAATAAGAAAGAGAGCGAGAAGGACAGAGAGAGCGAGTTTCTCCCCTTCCCCACAGATTTTAGTTACTTTATTGTTTTAGTTTTACTTACGCCTTTACTTTGTTGCTTTTTGTTACCTGTCTCCTTTGCTCCTGCAGCACTGTTATGTCAATCCAATAAGGTGCCTCTGAAACTGAAAAATCGAGCGAGAGAACAGGAGGAAGAGTGACAGATGGGAAAAGCCAGCCGGCACTCACCGAGGCAGTTTCCATCCAGCTCCTCGTAGCCCACGCTGCAGACACAGCGGCCCAGGGGAACGAGCCAGTCCCCGTCAGCCCCGCAGTACAGCTTGGGCGTGTCCCGCTCCTCTGCGTTCTTCACGCACGCCCCCCGCACCTCCACTAGCGAGGACGAGTCCACCCGGGGGACGGTGTCCGGGAAGATGGCCAGGTTCCGGTAGGTGGAGGGGCACTTCTTGTAGTAGACGCGCACTGACACGAGGGCGATGCAGGCTCCGATGTCCTGGAGGGCCAGGTAGAAGCCCTTCCGGGAGACGGGCCCCACCTCCCGCACCTCCGTGTTCAGCTTGAGGATGCGGTCGCCCAGGTCCGTCTGTGTGAAGCTCTCGTCGGCCGCGATGGTGTCTATCTTGGTGTACTGGCCCGCCCGGAACCTAAGGCCATGCGACTCGTCCGCCTCCAGGTAGTACAGGTTGAAGGTCTCCTTGCAGGTGCCCGACACCCAGGGGATGCTGTTGCAGTCGCGCAGGGTGAACTTCAGCTCCACGTACACCTTCTGCGCCGCCTCACGCGCGATCCAGTTGGACCGCAGCCAGTTGTTCTGGTTTGGCTCCATCACGTGACACACCTGGAAGGTGTGGATGGGACGATTTTGCTCATCCATCTCTGTGATGGTGTCCCACTGTGGGTCAAGAAGAGACAGGAAGAAAGAAAAACAGGATAATATATCATACACACCTCTACTTTCTTTGTCCTGCCCTCTTTGAATTTGAATATTTTAGGGTTACAGTAACTGAAAACTGTAACAATGTATGTAATGTATATATCCATTAATTATACAGTGAGCACCATAATTCATTGTACAGTGACACATTCTTTGTTATTTTGGTTCTGTACTCTAGTACTCTGAGTTTGAAAGGATACAATGACAATGAGGTTGAAGTTCAGACTGTCAGCTTTAATTTGAGGGTATTTTCATCCATATCGGATGAACCATTTAGAAATTATAGAACCTTTTGTACATAGTCCCCCCCATTTTCGGGCATCAATAAATATTGGACAGTTCAACATAATGTAGAATAAAGTAATCATTTTTAATATTTGGTTGCATATCCTTTGCATGCCATGACTTCCTGATGTCTGTGACCCAAAAATATCAAAAGACTGTTGATATCTTATCTTCTGGTACATATTCTCCTACAAGCGAACTATAACCTCTCTGCATTTGAATGGATCTCTATGAGAAGTGGGGGTGGGACTAGAGTTAGCTGTAAATTACACTGGAACAGTATGGAACACTTGGTTGGCTAAATGGCTCTAAGTCATCAAGGGTCTGATGTAACAAACAAGCCTTAAACCATCACTCTGCTGCCAGATATGCAGTAGATATGGATGGATAACTTGAAGGGTTTCTTCTCCTGACTTATTTTTCCATAGAGTTCAATAAGAAAATTTGTCAGGAGAAACAACCCTTAAAGTGATCCAACCATATCTACTGCATATCAAAGTGCAGAACCAAAATAATAAAAAAATGTGTCACTGTCCAATGAATTATGGTGCTCACTGTATATAGTGACACTATGTATATGTTTTATTTAATGGTGGATGCTAAGCAGTTGGCCACTAAATGGGGGGTGGGGGTGGTGAGATACAAAAATAGACAAAAATAGATTGCTTCAGAAAATTCTTAAAAAGTCTGAAATTAGGACTGAAGAAGCATAAACTTTTTAAAGGCACAACTAAATTTAATAAACAGCAAACAACTTGAATAAACTCCGTTGGTAATAGTAGTGCACTGCACAGAATACAGAAAGATGCGATATAAAGAAATATAAATATTAAGCAACATTGTACTGTACACTCATGTAAAATACAATTCTAAAATAATTCCCTCCTGTGTCATTGCTTTTCTCGCTCCCCTTTTCCCGTCTGCAACATCATTACTTGCTGTACATTATTCATGGAGAAATAAATTCACAGCAAAAAAAATAAAAATATTTACAAAGCAAATCAATTTCTGGTTCTATCAACTTCTCTCCATAAATTTAAAAATCAATCACAGTTCATTAAATGGGGATTCTGTTGTCAGAACTGGAGTCAGGTCTGTTTTAATAATTCAGAACAAATGCAAACGCATTGCCCCATTGAACCATTTCCTGGCATCGCTATAATATCCAATTCCTCTACACATGCAAAATGGACTCAGAATTCAGCGAGGATGCAAGGGTGAAGCAGCCATCCGCAGGCTTCTAAATCCTCTTCATTTTCTCCCTGATGTATGCTGTACCATACTGTGCATTTTTACTAATGGGGGTAAAGTGCAAAAGAAAACTTTAGCTACTGGGTTGGGTTTGCATTGCGCCTCATGGCCTTAAAGCAGAAGGAGTACTGTATACATCTAACTAATGAACATGAAATATAAACACAGGAAATATAATACTGATACAGGTATCAAGAAAATAAGTAAAAACTAATTATTATTAATCTGTTTACTGTTTATGCAAATTTTTGCTGTTTGCATAAACATCTTTTCAGATGTTTATGAGAACAAGAGTGTAGAATGATGCATTGGTTGGGTGCACACAATTTTATGCTATCATTTTGTATCATTTTGTATAATAGTTTGTATGTGTCTGTAGATATGATGCTGAAATTATTACTAGTTTGTACAAATATCCCTACTTGTCCAACTGAATAAAAATGTTTTATTCAGAATGTTTTGTTAGCCAAAAGAAAAACTGCGGTTTATTTCAATTTTATTTTACCACAGCAAAGATGTTTACGTCCCTCTAGCTTGTGCTCAGCATTGCATTGGTCCATTTAACCTGCTTCTCACGCTGCTGATTAATTTCTGGTATCAATGTGTAGAGAAATGCATTACAAGGTAAGATTCATTGTGTGCAAGAAATTACCACCATTTCTTTTCATTATGCCTCTCTTTTGGAACTACCTGCTTTTAAATGGACCCAACATGCAGTTTAAAACCAGACGTATATTTCCAATTTTTTATCATTTGGAAGTGCTTGGTCGCTAATTTTGTGAATCACAAGTTGTTTTCTGTAGGATTCCCATGAATAGCACTGAATAAAAAAAAAGAATCTTATGAATAGCTTCAGGAAGAAAAAATATCTGCACACGATACATTATCCGTGTATTTTCAAATCAGGTATTTGGGTACACCCATCCTGCAAACCAACAGAAAAATAATTTATTTTTCACCGCTATGGTTACATTACTTTCATTCAGATTTCCAGTCATATTTTGCTCCAGTTGAGTGCAATGACATTGCAAACTAAACAGAATTCCCCAGTTCCAGAATCTGGTACGTTTTTCAAGGCAAATAAACAAAGTTAGTTACACAAGTCATATCCTACTCAGTGGTAATAGATACTTCTGAAACGTATTTTTTAATTACTATTTCTTTATATTTTGCAAACATCGGGCAAAGCTTGTGCTATACCGTTATTTGACTGTTTATTGAATACAAGGGCTTCCAAGGTCCACTAACAGTACCTTGATTTCCAAACTCAAGCTCATACACTAATGGCTCTGGTTCGCTCAGCAAAAGAATCAGGAACAAAGCATTAGCCGGAGCTGAAATTTCAGCACAGAATCTTAACATGCATAATTGAAAAAGTGTTCATGAAAGAGAAAGATTGATTTCTTTGAATGGTGAAACTCATTCCAACATTTTCAGTGCAAGAGACTCAATTATTTACAGCTGCCTGCTGAAGGTGAGGTAATTCTATTAAATTTGTAAAAATTGTTGCTATTGAGAACAGTGCTGTGTCTGAATTTATCACCCAAAGCTTTGAAATTAGGGGAGTACATTTTATATTTTTTAAGTTTTAACATACAGTTTTGTGATATATGACTTTGATGGAATGACTGAGTCAGATTTCCCATAGGGATACACTATAACTATGTATAGTTAAATGTAAGGGGGCGTGACGTGTGAGGTTTGAGGGACCAAACCCTGCAAGGGGTTTCTTTAAGCTCTGGAAAGCCACTGAGACGGAGAGACCCCGTATATAAGGAAATATAAATGATTAAAGCAAATAACCTAGTTCCCACTCTGGAGGGAAATGCGGGAACTAGGAAAAAGGGGCGTAACAGAAAACGACCCGTATAACCGGGCGAACGTCACACGAGAGCAAAGAATCTCGAGCTCGGTAAACACAACGAGCTAAAAAAACACTGAATACTCACAGTATACAAAACAGTGAAAAACGAGATGCTAACGTGAACTGAGAGAAGGAGCTGCCTCATAGGTAACACACAAAGGAACATAAAATAGAGCTAATCAAAGGGAGAACGCGACAAGCGAAAAATAACTCCCTAGCTCTAAACGGAGTGAACTGCTTGCTGCAGGAATAGAAGGTAAGCAGTCTCCGTGTCCTAACCTACCTGCAGTGTGCCAAACGTAAGACATGTGAACACTAATAGCCCTACATCTCAATAACCGGGTGAACGGCACACGAGAGCAACGAATCTCGAGCTCGGTAAACACACTGAGCTAACACTGAATACCCAAACAGTGGGAATACCCAAACAATAACTAAACAGTGAACAACGAGATGCTAACGTGAAATGAAAGGGCTGCCTCGGAGGTAACACAAACGAAGGAACATAAATTAGAGCTAAGCAAGGGGAGAACGCAACAAGCGAAAAAATAACTCCCTAACTTTAAACGGAGTGTAGTATTTGCTGCAGGAATAGAAGGGAAGCAGTCTCCGTGTCCTAACCTACCGGCAGTGTGCCAAATGCAAGACATGCGAAAAATAATGGCCCTACATCTCAATAAGGGGGAAGGTAACGAGAAGGCGAAAGGAACAGAGATATAACGTTCCATGGCTACTTTCATAGACTCGCAGTCACACGCACACATGTCAACGAAATCGCCCAGTCTCCCTGTAAGGAGAGACGTAGCCTACCATTAGGCGAACAAAACTACTGTCTGAACAAAATCGCCCAGTCTCCCTGTAAGGAGACAGGTACCGAAGGACGAACAGAACAGCTGTTCTGGACATTTGCCGACTCAATGACTAACGCAAGCCTAGTAAAAAATACACGCTCTGCCTCTCATTATAGATAAAGCCCTGCCTCTCAGTATGATAAAACGCCCTGGGCCCTATCTTACACCCGGCGCAAAGCGGAGCTAACCCAAACGCAAGTGTCTTTGCTATCTTACACCCGGCGCTAGGTCCATAATAACGCCTAACGCTTACGTCCTTTAACTAGCATGTATTCTTGCGCCATCACAAGTGAACTGGGCGTGTTGGTCTTAAGATGAGGAGTGGCTAGGATTCTTTTTGGCGTATTGCTATCTTGAGCCAGCAGAAAGCGCTTTGCGCTAGAACCACCACAAACCTGGTCTAAAGTCATGTCGCAGTTGTTTACATGTTATTTTAACGGCGCATATAAGTGCGTCTACATAGGCGTGTGCACAACTGTCTGTTACACACAGGAGCGTGCACAAGCATGACTAAAATATCTAGATCACAATGTGAAATATTATTATTGTGTAGGCTATATCAAAAATGCATAATAATAAAAGGTTCCATAGGTCCACATACCTTTCCCTCAGCGAATGGAAACGATGCCACATTACATTGCTCTCAGCCCACTCCATCAACATCCAGGCGATGTGCGATGGTACGGGACAATGGCTATCCATTAAAAAGGAGCTGATAACACCTATATCAAGCCTAATGCGCGAATTGTCATTTGCACCTAATGCGTGAATTGTCATTCAATGGAAAACTCGCGTACTGCAATAGACGGACATTTGCGTTCTGAAAATGCGCTTCAGATGTCATTACAATACAGCTCTGTTTATCTATGAATACAGCCTGTAAGTAAATAGAATGGTTTGTGACTGAAAAAAGTTCCAAACCTTGTCCAGTGAATATTGCTTTTATTGTTTTTCAAATAGCCTAGGCTACAGCGGACTCGCTGTGCATAATGTTTTTTAGATAGACTATGGTTAAAAAACGGAGATAAATGTCATCATGTTAACTGAATTGTAGGCTAACCTTAGCTATTCTTCGTCCTTCATATTTTTTAAAATTACAGTGACAAGGTTTCCATACCCTCAGCTTATTAAAACCCCGCTGATTTCACCTGTAATTCCATAACTTGAACAAAAGATTTTAAAGAGAACTAAGCGTCTAATTAGAAACTAAATTTGCAGCACGTTACACAATTAATTTACAATTAATTTTAATTCCATTATCTGTATGTTCGCTTTACATGAGCAGGTCTGTTTCCCCTGCTGTACATCGCACTTTTCCCGGTCTTCCTGGGAAAGTTTTAAAGTATTACGCTACCAGTTAAACAGGTTGGTCACATTTCCATAAGTAGGACATTATAAAACAAGGGAAAATATGCTGAACCTATGGGTTGCCAACCTGACAGATTTGTTGTATTTAGTGTCATCATTAAGGCAAAATAACGTTAGTTATGTTATTAATCAATATTAGAATGCAGGTAGCCTAATGAACTTCGGATGAAGCTTGAACATGAGTTCATTGCATAATCAAACGAAATTCGTTAAACAAGCAGGCTAATTTGGCGTTTTCTAAGGTGAGAAGGAAGCAATTGGTCGCTTATTCTCAGCTGTTGCAGGTGCTTTTAACGAAATTTAACAGCATATATTTCGTAAACAGCACTGTCAGGAATTACCGGGAACTCATAATACTACTACTGCTACTGATCCATATAGCCGATTCATTGATCGCACTAAACACGCACGAGCATGTCTGTTTCGCCATCATAAGCAATCCGCCAAGGTGGAAAAGCAGGCTTTTAAAGGGAATGGGATATGACATTTTGATTGGTTTATTGCATGTCACGCCCAAGACACACCTATAATTAATGAAGAGACTAGGTTCAGCCCAGTTGCACCTTGCGCCGTGCTTAGCACCCAAAAAACACGCCGTTAAAATAGCAAAAGTAGACTTGGACACGCCCTAAATGGACTTAGCGCCATGCGCTTAGACTAAGCGCCAAGATCGCCAAGATAAGGCCCCCTGTCTCTTAGTAAGAAATGACTATATAAATATACCCACAAACAAACAAAGACTCCTCTCACTTTCAAGGAAGAAAGCAGACAGAGAGAGGATCGAGAGACAGAAAAGGCAACAGGTCTAAGCAAAGAAAGAAAAGGAAAAACACAGGTGTGATGCTGAGAGAAGCTCCGCAATAAAGACGGGGCGGAGCAAACATCCACTAAAAGGGCAGTGCCCTCGCATGGCTACCAAGGAAAACGACCGCAAGGGAAGGACTCGTCAAAAACCATGACATTTAAATGCAAAAGTATTGGGACAGTTGTGTTAAATTGGTTGTTTTCCCTCTGTACTAATAAAGTTTGTATTTCAAATCAAACAATGACTACGAGGCAAAATTCACAATGTCTGTCTATGTTTATTTAATTCTGTTTTTTTAAACAGACATTGAACTAAATTACAACTAACTACTAACTAACGAACTAACTACTGGAGGACTTAGGAATCACCAGCAAACAGACTGTCTGCGGAAGACATTAGAAAGTGATGACAGGATGATTATAAGAGCTGTGAATCAAATCCTAAATTGTCAGCCCCAATAATTGCTAATGATCTCCATACATTTGGGGAGAAATTATCTGTGTGCAGAAGACTGAGAGGCAAATTACAGAGGCTACACTTACAGATGTAAACCTCTTGTCAGCACCAAGAACAGAAAGGCGAGATTGGAATTTGCAAAAAAAAACAAAAAACAAAGATGAGCCTGATGAGTTTGGAAACAAGCCTTGTGGTTAGATGAGACAAAGAAAACCTTCACCAGAGAGAGATGGAAAGGTGAAAGTGTGGAGAAAGAAAGGGACTGCTCTGGACCCTCGGCATACTATTTCATCTGTCAAGCATGGTGGAGGCAGCATAATGGCTGTATGGCTGCATCTGCAACTGGTTCCATTGTTTTACTGATGCTGTAACCAGTGATGGCAGCAACAGAATGACAGCTTAAGTGTAGAGAAACATATTGTCCACCAATATTCAGATAAATGCCACCAAAGTCACCAAGATAGCAACCTAAAACATACAGCAAAGTTAACCAATGAGCTGGTGTTTGACGTGGCCCAGTCAGTATTTCTGCAGAGTCCACAATCATTTCAAAGTGGTTTGATTTTGTCGGGAGTCCTGGCCGACCTGCAGTGACGCATCGTTCTACTAGAATGTCAACAGCCAATGAACGAGCGCACAACAAACGCAACGAAAAACGGTTTGAAATTATCCGTACTTCTGTAGCCTTGGCAACTGTAGCCCTTTTTCCATTAGAATTTTAATTCGCTAGAAATTGATGCGCATCAGAAAGTTACTGCGAGAAGGCTGGTGGAAAACGAGTTAAATCGATGTAGAATGAAATGTAACGTGCTAAATTAATACGCTCGCTAGAGGTGGATTAAGCGGTAAACTGGTTCGACTGTTGGTGATGGAAAAACGTTGAAGCGATATAAGGATGTTGCGCATGCTCAGAACCCGCGCCACAGAGCTTGAGTGCAGCGCGGGAATATCGACTTTCCTTATGGAATGCCAAATGAGTCACAATTTGCCACAAATTGGACGCGTTGTATCCTTGCATAAACATTTATGTATTTGTGCTTAGAAAAAACGGCCTAAAAACGCCTACTAACGCATTTTGCTAACAGCCTAATGAGCTCCGCCTGGTGTTTTTCAGAGCCAATAAGGTTGAAACTAACTCACCCAATCAATGATGATCAAGGTTAGACCAGTCCAGACCTCACCTGTTCACCACAGATCTTATATGCTGCTTAATGATCGTACCTATTAAATTATGCATATGTGATGTGCATTCACCACTGTAGGCCTACTACGCTTTTGTTTAGGTAACGTTATGTTAATCTACGTAATGTAAAAGCGAATTTACTGATATTCAGATAGCTGAGTGCTTTCTCCCTGTCGCGCAGTAGGATATGAGGAGTGGCACCGATGTAAGATCAATTTCCTGACTACTATCAGCACCAATTGTGATTGAATGTTTGCCGTCTCGATGAAGCGACTGAGTGCCTTGTTATCGCATAAGCCTAGAAAGCCATGCATGAATTATGATTTTAAAATATGTTGCTGCTTTCTGATGTTTTGCTAATTTTTGGGATTTTAAGCTCTTCAAACGTAATAATACTTGGCACAGTGGTAGAGGTTTACGAGTAGTGCGGGCGTAGGTTTGAATTAGCCAATTGGTGGTGCTATAACAATGCATTCAATTTGCAATGTTTAAACTGCCATAACTCTGAGCATGTAACAAACAAATCGCCTGCCTTTACATTCCTCTCCTCGCAAAGAACAAGCGCGTGTTTTGGAACTTAACACTACAGTGTGCTTTACTTAATTTTTACAGTTTTGCATTAATGTAAAACACTTAAAGCAGATCTTCTACTCGAGGCTTTGGTCATATTGCATGCAATTTTCCTCCAGCAGAATTAGGGTTGCAAAGGGGCGGAAAATTTCCGGTAAATTAAGCTCCGGAATTTTGACCAATTTCTTTTTTAGCCTATAACATGGAACTTAAATTTAGTTGGAAAATACACAACTGCAATTCTAGATCTCGCAGCATGCTTTGGCTAAAACAACCCAATTTAATGCGAATTCAGTTGAATTTCAACCCTGCACTGTGCATTCTTCCATAGAGTACTCAACTGACTACGTCACACTGGTTTCGGAAGTGACTTCCCCATTCATTTAGACCATAGACATTAACTAAAACGTACTTTCAAACAATTTCTAGTGATTATGTCTTACCATCAATTTCCTGGATTGTTCAATACAACAAAATACGTAGCTTTTCTGGACCAGCTTTGAGTATATTTTACGTTTTAGTATTTTTGAATATACCAGCGCTGGCACTGTTTAAAAACTCAACATCCCATAATTCCCTCTGGACGGTTCAATTAAGTAAAATGGACGAATTAGCAAGGTGGTATCAAAGATTTTAGATACAGTATATGACAAGATACGCAACTGGCGCTTTTCCCCATTGGATTTTTTGTCCACACAAGAGGAAGTGATCAGGCATGTTTGTCAGTAGTGTTTTCAGTTAGCTTAGCAACTAAAGTTACATAACGTATGCTAAGAGTGGCGCGCATCTGACCGGCGCTAGCCGGATTTAAAGTTGGTTTTCGTTGGATAGTCAAAATCATAACGGGTTGTAAGTAGTAGTACTGGGTCCTGACAACCTAGGCATATATAATCTAAAAAGAAAAGGTAGACTTTTGATTTCATCTGTCTGATAATGACCCGTTTAGCGAACTGTTTTGAAAAAACTCCATTGACCGCCAGTCATTCAATGAGCACCTGTTGTCTGTCTAATAAGTTCCAAGTGCGGACATTCCAGACCCAAAGTGGGACCTCTTGCTCCGCTTACCCTCTTTGGTGATATGCACTGCCAAAAATGTCCAGACGAGATGATGATATCTGATTGGTCGAGAACCGCCCGTGCGTTGCAGTAATGGATATGTAGTCCATTAAAGTGGACTACAAACCAGACTACAAATCATTAATCATTACTTTAAAAAATTTAAATTGGAACATGAAATGTATGCTCTATATACTTATACCACACAGGCTAATCCAGGAATGTTTTGGCTCATTCTATTAATCAGATTTCAAGAAATTGCCGAGTCTCCGAAGTCCATTCTGTCTGGAATGGGGAATAACACTTGTATGTCACAAAATACCTCCGAATCAAATATATTAAAAAACAGCAATCAAAACGGTGGATGCTTAGCCTAGATTGCTTTGGAGGTAGCACAGAAGTATAAAACATAAAAGAGGCGAGTGACCCGTATTGAATATGAAATCCAAGTATTTTTAATAGGCTATGCCCATAAGCTTGCACTGGCTCATTTGCTGGATACTCGCTGAATGGCAACAAGCTGATTATGTAGCTAGTTATCATTAAGTGGCCTGAAATAATCATTCTAATACTGAATCCTAGTAGGATAACATGAAACTTTTTGCTGAAGATACGTTTTAAAGCGATTTTATCAAATCACTAAATCAATGTTATTTGCTAATTTATTCAACATTTCAGTTGTGCAATAAAAAACTTTTAAAATATCGCTTAATTGCTTATACTTGAGTGCCGCTTTCTCTATTTTTAAGATTTTTCCTGGGAGATATGTAAAGGCAGAAACAGGAAGCTTGGGGTTACAGTAAAGCATTCTGGGCAATTTCACTGCCCGAAGACTGCAGTCTTGCTCCCTCGAGTCAAATAGAGGGTTGAGGGACTAATTTCACGTACTTCACTTGCATTTCTAACGGATTGGACCGCACTCGCCCTTGGCAACGCCTAAGACCTCCTTCCTCCACCTCAATAAGATAGCCATCCCTCTCCAAACCTAACGCTAACAAACTGGTTCACGCATTCATCTTTTCCCGGATAGACTACTGCAACGCCCTCCTCACTGGCCTCCCAGCTAAATCCATCAATCGCTTCAACTCATCCAAAACAGCACCACCAGAGTCCTTACCAGGTCTAAGAAGTCAGCCCACATCACCCCCATACTCGCCCAACTCCACTGGCTTCCAGTCCATTATAGGATCAAATTCAAAGTTCTTCTCCTGACCTATAAAGCCCTAACAGGCCGAGGCCCCGTCTGCCTCAGTGACCTCAGCACCATCCACAAACCCTCATGCTCTCTCTGTTCCAGCCATTCCCCACTGCTCTGCATCGCCCCTACACGCCTTTGGAGACTGGGGGATCGAGCCTTTTGCTCGTCTGCCCCTTGCCTCTGGAACTCCCTCCCTGACCACCTTAGAACTACTCCCTCTATTGATGCTTTTGAAACAGGCCTTAAAACTCTTTTTTAACAGCAAGCTTTCTTGTAAAGCTTTCATTGAAACCTTTTTGTCACTAACTCACTTTTAACCATTTATATATATATATATATATATATATATATAAACCTCTCCGGGAACCATCACCTTATCGTGGTGGAGAGGTTTGTGTGTCCCTATGAACCTGGGAGCTGTGTTGTCGGGAACCTTGTGTTCCTGTTAGGGACTCCCATGGCAAATTGGTCTCAGGCGAGGGGCCAGACTAAGAATGGTTCAAAAGGACTCCATGCTACAACATAAAAAGAGTTCAGTGACCCTGCCCGGAGGAAGCCCGGGGCCCACTTCTGGAGCCAGGCCCAGAAGGAGGACCCGTCAGCGAGCGCCTGGTGGCCGGGCATGCCACGGAGCCCGGCCGGGCACAGCCCGAAGAAGCAACGTGGCGACCATCACCATCACTACTGAAACTCCGTCATCCCGCGGGCCCACCACCTACGGGAAGAATCACTGGGGTCGGGTGCGCTGCCAGACAGGTGGCAGTGAAGTTAGAGGGTCTCGACGGACCAGACCCGGGCGGCAGAGGCTGGCTTTGGGGACGTGGAACGTCACCTCTCTGAGGGGGAAGGAGCCGGAGCTTGTGCGGGAGGTGGAGCGCTACCAGTTGGATCTGGTGGGGCTTACCTCTACGCACAGCATTGGCTCCGGAACCTTACTCCTGGATAGGGGTTGGACTCTATTCTTCTCCGGAGTTGCCCAAGGTGTGAGGCGTCGGGCCGGGGTGGGGATACTCATAAGCCCCCGGCTGAGTGCCGCTACGTTGGAGTTCACCCCGGTGGGCGAGAGGGTCGCCTCCCTGCGCCTAAGGGTTATGGGGGGGAAAACTCTGACTGTTGTCTGTGCTTATGCACCGAACAGCAGTTCAGAGTATCCGGCCTTCTTGGAGACCCTGAATGGAGTCCTACATGGGGCTCCTGTAGGGGACTCCGTAGTCCTGCTGGGAGACTTCAACGCGCACGTGGGCAACGATGGAGACACTTGGAGAGGCGTGATTGGGAGGAACGGCCTCCCTGATCTGAACCCGAGCGGTGGTTTGTTATTGGACTTCTGTGCTAGTCATGGATTGGCCATAACAAACACCATGTTCGAACATAAGGGTGCTCATAAGTGTACATGGTACCAGAGCACCCTAGGCAGAAGGTCGATGATCGATTTTGTCATCGTATCATCGGACCTGATGCCGTATGTATTGGACACTCGGGTGAAGAGAGGGGCAGAGCTGTCTACTGATCACCATCTGGTGGTGAGTTGGGTCAGATGGCCGGGGAAGCCTCTGGACAGACCTGGTAAACCCAAACGTGTAGTGCGGGTGAACTGGGAACGTCTGGAGGAGGCCCAGGTCCGGGAGACTTTCAACTCACACCTCCGGCAGAGCTTTTCTGGCATCCCTGTGGAGGCTGGGGACATTGAACCAGAGTGGACAATGTTCAAAGCTTCCATTGCTGAAGCTGCGGCTGAGAGTTGTGGTCTCAAGGTCTTAGGTGCCTCAAGGGGCGGTAACCCTCGAACACCTTGGTGGACACCGGTGGTCAGGGAAGCCGTCCGACTGAAGAAGGAGGCCTTCCGGGATATGTTATCCCGGGGAACTCCAGAGGCAGTTGCAAGGTACCGACAGGCTCGAAGGACTGCAGCCTCAGTCGTGGCAGAGGCAAAGCAGCGGGTGTGGGAGGAGTTCGGAGAAGCTATGGAGAAGGACTTTCGGTCGGCACCAAAGCGGTTCTGGAAAACCGTCCGACACCTCAGGAGGGGGAAACGGGGAACCATCCAAGCTGTTTATATTAAGGATGGGACACTGTTGACCTCAACTGATAAGGTGTTAGGGCGGTGGAAAGAACACTTTGAGGAACTCCTGAACCCGACTAATCCACCCTCTGTAGTAGAGACAGAGCTGGAGGATGATGGGGGATCAACATCGATTTCCCTGGAGGAAGTCACTGTGGTAATCAAACAACTCCACAGTGGCAAAGCCCCAGGGGTTGATGAGATCCATCCAGAAATGCTGAAGGCTCTGGGTGTTGAGGGGCTGTCATGGATGACACGTCTCATCAACATTGCGTGGAAGTCGGGGGCAGTGCCTAAGGAGTGGCAGACCGGGGTGGTGGTTCCCCTGTTCAAAAAGGGGGACCAGAGGATGTGTGCCAACTATAGAGGCATTACACTACTCAGCCTCCCCGGGAAAGTCTACTCTAAGGTACTGGAAAGGAGGGTCCGACCGATAGTCGAACCTCAGATTGAAGAGGAACAATGTGGATTCCGTCCTGGTCGTGGAACAACGGACCAGCTTTTCACTCTCGCAAGGATCCTAGAGGGGGCCTGGGAGTATGCTTTTCCGGTCTGCATGTGTTTTGTGGATTTGGAGAAAGCTTATGACCGGGTTCCCCGGGAGATATTGTGGGAGGTGCTGCGGGAGTACGGGGTGAGGGGGTCACTACTCAGGGCCATCCAATCTCTGTACACCCAAAGCGAGAGCTGTGTCCGGGTGATCGGCAGTAAGTCGGATTCGTTCCCGGTGGGGGTTGGCCTCCGTCAGGGCTGCGCCTTGTCACCTATCCTGTTTGTGGTATTCATGGACAGGATTTCAAGGCGTAGTCGTGGAGGAGAGGGGTTGCAGTTCGGTGGGCTGAGGATTACATCGCTGCTGTTTGCAGATGATGTGGTCCTGATGGCATCATCGGTCTGTGACCTTCAGCACTCACTGGATCGGTTCGCAGCCGAGTGTGAAGCGGCTGGGATGAGGATCAGCACCTCTAAATCTGAGGCCATGGTTCTCCGCAGGAAACCGATGATTTGTCTACTCCAAGTAGGGAATGAGTCTTTACCCCAAGTGAAGGAGTTCAAGTATCTCGGGGTCTTGTTCTCGAGTGAGGGGACGATGGAACGTGAGATGAGCCGGAGAATCGGAGCAGCAGGAGCGGTATTGCGTTCGCTTTACCGCACCGTTGTGAGGAAGAGAGAGCTGAGCCAGAAGGCAAAGATCTCAATCTACCGGTCAATCTTCGTTCCTACTCTTACCTATGGTCATGAAGGGTGGGTCATGACCGAAAGAACGAGATCGCGGATACAAGCGGCCGAAATGGGTTTTCTCCGGAGTGTGGCTGGCTTCTCCCTTAGGGATAAGGTGAGAAGCTCAGTCATCCGTGAGGGACTCGGAGTAGAGCCGCTGCTCCTTTGCGTAGAAAGGAGCCAGTTGAGGTGGTTCGGACATCTTGTAAGGATGCCACCTGGTCGCCTCCCTAGGGAGGTGTTTCAGGCACGTCCAGCTGGAAGGAGACCACGGGGCAGACCAAGGACCAGGTGGAGGGACTATATCTCCAAGCTGGCCTGGGAACGCCTTGGGATCCCCCAGTCAGAGCTGGTCAATGTGGCCAGGGAAAGGGAAGTTTGGGGCCCCCTGCTGGAACTGCTACCTCCGCGACCCGACTTCGGATAAGCGGTTGAAGATGGATGGATGGATATATATATAAAAAAAACTAAATAAATAAATTATTATTATTTATTGACTTTTACTATATATTTTCTTTGTTGTTTTCACTGTAAAGCACTTTAAGATCTGCCCCCGCAAATGAGAAGCGCTATATAAATGGAATATATTATTATTATTATGTATAGCCTATGCTATGTTGTAACATATCATAAGTAGCCTATAGCCTACTCAAGCCTATAAAAAACTCCACAAAGCAACGCACTCAAAACTAATCCCCCTATGTATAATGAACTGTCTCAGACAGTGTCTCCCCTCCCCCACTCAAGATGTTAACTTTGCAAATTTGTAGACTATAGCTTTCAGCGTAATTGCCTAATTGTTTAAAAAGATGTGTTGCCATGAAGACAATGGGGGTAGCCTTGTAGACTATGATAATGATTTATTTAAGATCACATAACTTTCAAAAGCAAAAATTGACAGACAGTAAAAACAGGCAGTAATGCGGTGACCAGCTCAGCTGTATTTTGTATGTACCAACACCGCAGTATTTTGTTAACCATCCCAGCCCTAGTCCTAAACCCCAGAAAACACACAGCAACTGAAAGAGGCAGCAGTAAAAGCTTGGCAGAGCATCTCATAGGATCACATCATGAACCTAATGATGTCCATGAGTCACAGACTCAAATGTAAGGGGTATGCAATAAAATATTGACCTTGCAGGTTATTAAACTTTCTTTGTCCCAATACTATGCTGACGTGAAATTGGGGGACTTGACTCATTGAATAGTATAATTGTAATTGAATGGTTGTAATATAGTTCAATATATGTTAAAAAAAATTTTAAAATGAAGTAATTCTTGAAATAAATGTAGACATGGATGAATCACTTGAAGGGTTGTGTCTCCACTTTTCCATAGAGTTCAATAGGAAAATGAGCCAGGAGAACCATCCCTTAAAGTGATCCATCCATGTCTACTGCATATCTGGCAGCAGAGTGATGGTTTGAGGCTCGTTTGATACCTCAGACCCTTGATGACTTACAGCCATTTAGCCAACCATGGGTTCCGTACTATTCCCGTGTAATTTACAGCTTAATCTAGTCCCACCCCCCAATTCCCATAGAGATCCATTCAAATGCAGAGAGGTTATAATATTGCTTGTAAGAGTACCTGAAAATAAGATATCAAGAGTCTTTTGACATCATTTTATACGCAGTCATGGGTATAAAAGCATATATTTTCTTTGTACTGTTTTCAATTAAATATATGTACAAGAGAATTTAGAAATCACTGCTTTTATGTGCATTGTACATACTGCTCCAACCTTTTTGGAATTGGGGTTTGTACATACATGTACATTCATATACATAGTGTTTATGAATCTTGGGGAGAAGCACATCTGTAACTATTAGAGCTTTTTTTTTTTTTAAAATAGGAAGCCTCAACTCTTCATTATATTTTATTTTAATTGAGACATAAATCTGAGCTCCTGGCTTCTCTCAGGTCCATAGTGTAATAGAGATACGATGCTGTATCAGGCTCAATGGGGAACGCAGACAGTCTGCTAATACATATTCCTCTCCTTGTTTTACAGGCTCAGGCTGTGAACAGAAACTAAACTAGAAATTCTCATATGGTCCCTCTCTCTCTCAGACAGATCTCGCCAACGAAACTGTGCAACGAAACTGTGTCCCACAGCAGCTTGGTGTGATGTGCACTGCATATGCGTACACCAAAAAACATGAACCTAGTGAGATCTGCCAGGAGCCATATTTGACATTGAATAACACACACACACACACCTGTCCGTCACAATTTCTCAATTATTTGAATAATCATGAATAATAAAACCCCATGAAGCTGCAGTCCCTGAGCTATTTACCCTTGACTGTAAGAAAGAAAAAATACAACAATGCTGGCGGGATTGATCCCTGTCTGATCAAAGAACAAAAAATCCATCGCCATAATGAACGTCCCTTCTGTATTGATTAGAATCTATCGACATACTCCACAGAGTCATAAACGCCATGCTCCGGCTTATTCAGGAGAACACAGGCTAACTACAGAGTGCTGCCACAGTCTGCGGTCCCGCATACAAATGTGACTCCTGCCATGGCAATCTTCACTGACTATAAAAAGTTTATTATTCCTTCCCTCCATATCCACACATAACACTAGAAAAATAATAACTGGTACTTTAAAAGTGGTTGTTTCTCCAAACCTATGATACATACATCAAGAACTATCATTGCGGCATATACTGCTGGTACAAAAAGACCTGTTGTGTGTGTGTTCCACCTCCTTAGCATTTTTTCATTAAACACCTCATGGGACATGCTTCCAGTTCAACAATGGGTAAACAAATATGGAATTAAAATGTGATTAAAAATAAAAATGGGCTTTTTTCTCCATCTGGCTGACAGTAATGTGATAAACTGTATCCATCAGTGTTCCAAATCTGCAGGGTCTTCATAGAAATGGCAAAACATATTAGTAAGAATACATTTTAGAATCAAAGGTAAAATGAGGGGGCTTTCTGAGCATTTTCCAGCATCTGTAGGAGAAATGTTCAATGACAGTCCACTGCTGAACAAACTGTGCCAGCAGTATCACACACACACGCACGCACGCACGCACGCACGCACGCACGCACGCACGCACGCACGCACGCACGCACACACACACACTTCAAAATAGTTAGAACACTTCCAAAGCTAAATTTGTTGTTAATGAAACTCACATGTCCTTTAGACATTGAGCTACCACATACTTAAAGAATTCAACAGTACAGTAAATAAGGCTACCTCTTTGTAATCCAAGTAACAAAAACAGAATGCAGAAACTGTGCATTTGAGGATGTCAAATTTGACTGTACTTTGGCATGCTACAAGTGCCTTAAAGGTATATGGTATGTATTCAACAACTAACCACTATAGGTAATTATCCATCGGAAAGTACTGCATGTGCAAAAAAACATTCATTAATCCTATAGTGACCACCTAAATAACTGGAATGGCACTCAGAGAGATGCAGACACCCGCGTGAGCGGGCAAAGCTCCAAGTCTATGATATCGAACAGGTGTAACTGCATGATTCTATTGCCAAAGTTACAGCAAGCAATATGGCGTCCAGTGAACCGCACCTCTCAATTTCCCCTGGGTTGAAATAGTGAAACAGAACTAAGGGGTTTACAGTCATATTTGAAACCCATTCATATCCACAGTACATATAAGAATAAGAATCAATGCATGCTTTTACTTGACATGATTCAATAATGAAGGTATAGTGGTTTTACTCATCGGAGAATCAACACTAGACTCTGGTTGGTCATAAGGATCATGTGATGAGGACTAGCTGATGGATAGCCTACAAAGACCATTATGAAAAGTTTGAACTACATGTAATTACGACAGCACGTAAAGTAGTTGGAGTGTGCAGTCTAGTGTTCGTCAAAGTCTTTTTGTCCAAGGCACACAGACGGAGGGCAAAATATCATAAGTATCACCAGAGACCGTTTTAACACACACACACCCCGCGCGCACACACACACACACACACACACACACACACACACACACACACACACACACACACACACACACACACACACACACACACACACACACACACACACACACACACACACACACACACACACACACACACAGTGCCCTCCACTATTATTGGCACCCCTGGTAAAGATGAGTGAAAAGGGTTATAAAAAAAAAAAACATCACTCTGCTGCCAGATATGCAGTAGATATGCATGGATCACTTTAAAGGGACGTTATAGTATCGCTTGTAAGAGTACCAGAAAAGAAGATATCAAAAGTCTTTTGATGTTGTTGGGTCACAGACATCAGGAAGTCATGGCATGCAAAGAATATGCGACCAAATATTAAAAATGATTACTTTATTCTATATATAAATTGTGGCGCACGCGGTTTTGTTAAAAATAATAATTTCTTGATAAGGGATTTTTTTTCTCATAATAAATGTACTTCAATTAAAGGTTGGATTTTTCAATTTTTTTCAGTGTGAGTTTAAGCTAATTCACCAAACGGTGAATTTTTTATAACCCTTTTTACTCATCTTTACCAGGGGTGCCAATAATAGTGGAGGGCGTATATAAACTCCTCAAAAAAAGTTCGGAAACGTTATTTCGGTCGATTATTCCTCCCCTTTAATAATACCAATTGGTATTGTATTTTATATCGTCGGAAAGCCTGATTAGTCACCTTTACAACGAGGTACAACTTGTAAGGATCATGCATTCGTGGAATGAGCAACACAGCTAACCGTGTGAGTAGCGGCCCAAAAAAATGTGCCAAAATCCCCTGCAATATTCTTCTGTTGGTATTCACTCTCGTTTTGAGCTTCAAGTGCTGGCAGATGTATGCCAGTCACAGGTGTGTGACTGGCACCTGATTGGCACCTAATTGACAGCACTTGTGTGCATGGGTCCTGCAACTTTGTTGAGTTTGTGTGTGCTCCAAGCATAAACATGCCACGTTTGTCCCTTCAGGATAAGGCCCGTGCAATAGGGCAAGTGGAAGCTGGTGTTCCGGTACGCAGAGTGGCAGCATTATTTGGTGTCAGCCCTGGTACCATTTCCAAACTTAGGACCAAGTTCCGTGAGACTGGTGAAGTCAAAGACAGACCACAAAGTGGACGTCCCAGGAAGACAACACCCCAAGAAGACCGGTTCCTCACCCTTGCTTCACTGAGGAACCGTAGGCTTTCTTCCAGAGATTTACAGGCAAGATTTGCACAACGGTACCACAGACAGATCTCTGATCAGATGGTGAGGAACAGACTGCACATGGCCGGTCTTCATGCTTATAAGGCTGCCAGGAAGCCTGCAATGACTGCCCTTCACCGTCAGGCCCGTTTGCGCTGGTGTCGACAGCACCGACAGTGGAACCTAACAATGTGGGGCAACTTCATGTTCAGTGATGAATCAAGGTTCTGTCTGCGGAAGCTGGATGGCAGGATCAAAGTATGGAGACGGCGTGGAGAACGCTATGCAGATTGCTGCACAGATCATGTGACACCTTTCAATGGGGGCAGTGTCATGGTGTGGGGCGGTATCTCTCTCACAGGCAAAACAGAACATTGAAGGCAATCTCAATGCAGTGAGATATCGGAATGAGATTCTGGAGCCAGTGGCGATCCCATATCTCCAGAATCTGGGACCTAACTCCATCCTCCAGGATGACAACGCTCGCCCCCACAGAGCCAGGATCATCACAGAGTACCTCCAGAATTTGGGAGTGGAGAGGATGGAATGGCCTGCCGTGAGTCCAGACCTCAACCCAATTGAACACCTGTGGGATCAGCTTGGGCGTGCTGTACGTGCCAGAGTGACCAACGCAACCATGTTAGCGGACTTGCGGCAAATCCTGGTTGAGGAATGGGATGCCATCCCACAGCAGTGTGTGACCAGGCTGGTGACCAGCATGAGGAGGAGGTGCCAAGCTGTTGTGACTGCGTATGGATCTTCCACACGCCTCTGAGGTCCCTGACAGTGTAAAATGAATAAAGTGTAAAAATGGCCAATATGTGTTGTTTTTTCCTTATTACTGTGGGAGAGTGCAATCATCCAATCCACCAAGCAACTCAAAACGAGAGTGAATACCAACAGAAGAATATTGCAGGGGATTTTGGCACATTTTTTTGGGCCGCTACCCACACGGTTAGCTGTGTTGCTCATTCCACGAATGCATGATCCTTACAAGTTGTACCTCGTTGTAAAGGTGACTAATCAGGCTTTCCAGCAATATAAAATACAATACCAATTGGTATTATTAAAGGGGAGGAATAATCGACCGAAATAACGTTTCCAAACTTTTTTTGAGGAGTTTATATATACAGTAATATATATACAGACAAGCCGGAAAGTCTTCACCTTCGCCCCAGTCTGAGGTCCAGAGCGCTCTGGAGCAGGTTTTCTTCAAGGATCTCGGTGTACTTAGCTGCATTCATCTTTCCCTCTATCAGGACTAGTCGCCCCTTTCCGCTGCTGAAAAACATCCCCACATCATGATGCTGCCACCGCCATGCTTCACTGTAGGGATGGTATTAGCCTTTTACTAAGGAGGGGC
The DNA here is from genome assembly GCA_029718625.1 of Synaphobranchus kaupii. NCBI lineage: Eukaryota > Metazoa > Chordata > Actinopteri > Anguilliformes > Synaphobranchidae > Synaphobranchus > Synaphobranchus kaupii. Next base: position 18,315,178 of record CM056383.1, read on the forward strand.
TTCCGTCTGGCCACTCTACCATAAAGGCCTGATTGGTGGAGTGCTGCCTGGATGGTTGATCTTCTGAAAGGTTCTCCCATCTCCACAAGGATACGCTGGAGCTCTGTCAGAGTGACCCTCAGGTTCCTGCTCACCTCCCTGGCCAAGGCCCGTCTTCCCCGATTGCTCAGTTTGGCCGGGCGGCCAGGTCTAGGAAGATTCTTGGTAGTTCCAAACTTCTTCCATTTACGAATGATGGTGGCCACTGTGCTCTTTGGGACCTGTAAAGCTGCAGAGATTTTTCCGTACCCTTCTCCAGATCTATGCCTTGACACAATCCTGTTTCTGAGGTCTGCAGATAATTCCTTTGACCCCATGGCTTGGAGTATGCTCTGACATGCACTGTCAACTGTGGGACCTTATATAGGCAGGTGTTGGCGATCCCCAATCATGTCCAATCAATAGAATTTATCACAGGTGGACTCCAATTAAGTTGTAGAAACATCTCAAGCAGTATCAGTGGAAACAAAATGCACCTCAGCTCACTTTTGGGTGTCATATCAAAGGGTGTGCACACTTGTGTACATATGATATTTTACATTTTGATTTTTAATAAATTAGCACAAATGTCTAAAAACCTGTTTTCACTTTGTCATTATGGACTATTTTGTGTAGAATTTTGAGACAAAAAATGAACTCAATCTATTGTAGAATATGTCTGTAACATAATAAAACGTGGAGAAGGTGAAAGGGGTGTTCAGACTTTCCGGCTTGACTGTATATAGGCCTGTATATGTAGTTTTATCCAAATCAGATCAGAACTATAGGTGCTAAGGCTGTTACGGACAGACAGAGAGACAGACACATGGACACGATGCGTGATTGCAATTCCCCCGCTCGTGGCGCTATGGGTGTAATCATGTAGATGGGCTTTAAAATAATACCTGGTTAAAAGTTTTCTTGAAAGTCAATGAGGTGCTTCGGTGGTTATTTAAGGATAAAGCAAAGCAGCAGATTGATTGAATGCCCTATTATGTCTCTCTAATTTGCATCCGTTTCGCCGTGACTGACACATTTACGTCCCGTGCCCATATGGTGTATGCCTCTACCTGTACCTCTTCAAAAACAAGACTCCCTAGCCTTCACTTTTGCTTACGAACAACCTGCCGAAAGTGTCATTACCTTGCCTTCATTGTGCGTCTTTGTGAATACAGACACACTTGATTGCCCTTGTGTTTTCAATATTGCTAAAAACTGGTAACAGTCCACTGTGTTCCAGCGAGGTTTCCACACATCACTGTTGAAATTTTAAATATTGCACAAACAGCCATGATTAATGAACAAAGTCTCTTCAACACAGCCGGGATCTGCCCTGCAGGTTCTCTTCAGTGATCTTTCTATAACCTATTCATACGTGGAAAACAAAATGGATTCAAGCACCAAATTCAACATCGGTTCTGTCCTTATTTTCTCCAATAAAGCAACCTTACAGCATGCACAGAGTAAAATGACATCTGGTCATAAATACTAGCTGCCATTACTTTACAGGATTTTTATGAAGCCCAAAAGTAATAACTTTCTTATTTATACGTAGCAATTTTTTTACATTTGAAATCAAAGAAAATAAATATATATCTAAATAAAAATGGAAAACGTGAATCAAGTGAAAGCTGTCACTAACCCTGCAGTAAATACGGAGTGTGCAGGCACACACACACATATGCACATATGCACGTAGATGCACATAAACACAGCCAAACATGCACACACACACACTTGCCCCCAGAAACACGTGCACATACAGGCACAAACACACACACGTGCACATATAAACATAAGCGTCATAGCTGTGCCCTTACAGGGACAGAGCCACAGCATAGAGAAAAATTCATCTGAATATGAACTTCATATTCAAGTTGATATCTCAGGGGAAAAGGACAGCTAAGGTCTTTTCCCCTGATATTTAAATAAGCATTGCATGACCACTACAAGCTTCTCTGTGGATTGATCTACCCACATTTACAAATTATAACCTTGCACTGTCATTTATGAACATCTCCGGTTGCTCTAGTCTATACGCTTTTGATAAGATCACAAACATTTCATACATTTTTAACTAGTCCCAGGGGCAGGCAACAAAATAGCACTGGATCAGTGGAATTATCTCCAGGGGACTGAGCATATTATGGGTTGGCACACTAGGACCATACTACCATAGGCAATACTGAGATATAAACCACAATTTCAACCCTCTTTGATTCTCTTTTGCTGTATGCTATACCTTCATGTACTGCAAATCAACATGTGAGGAAAGGTAGTTAATTTATCATGTATCCTATCATTGACTCGTGCATGACGCAGAAAACCAATTAGCTCTTAATTGTAATGCATTATTTGCCATAGCTAATTTTGCATGTATTGTTGTCACCTTTGATGTGCTGTAGATTTTTACACTGCATTGGTTGGTAACACTGACCAAAATAAACAGGGAGATACATTAAAATGGTTTAAAATCCAAGTGGTTTAAAATCCAGGCACAATACTGTAATGCTTTACTGCAAAAATGATCTAGTCCAAAAGTGGGACACAACAAAGTGAGGCAGGCTAAACTGACCAGATTCTGTATTGTTGGTGGTGTGGTGCTGGAGGGGGGGGGGGGGGGGGGGGGGGGAGTGAAACATAATTTCACTCTCCTATTATGTTTGGGGTCAATTTGACACAATTCAGTGTTTGACAGCTCTTAAAAAACAGTTAACCTTATTTGATTCATCGTGTATGACTTTTCCTAATTTGTTGGGATTAAATAGTAAACATTCAATAAACATAGTGTTGTTTTCAAAAGTCCTGTACCAACTTTGTATGCAAATGCGTTGTGTGGGTTGTGTTGTGTTTGACCCCAAGCTCTGTAGCTTTATAGAACTTTATAGAAAATATACAACCTTATTTACTTTTCATCTCAGATTTTTTTTTACCTCAGGCTCTAAAATGAGAAGTTTATCACAGATCTTTTTATATTTAGGGATAACAGGCTAGTCAATTGGGAGACATTCAACGTTCATTACTAGGGATAGCTGCTACATTATGGGAAGGATGTGCTTTGTCTTGTCTGTTCTGTAGTGATCTTGATGATGTCTCTGTATGCACTTATTGTATGTCGCTTTGGATAAAAGCGTCTGCTAAATGAATGTAATGTAATGTAATTAAGAAGGAGACACACAAAGTGTCAAAAAAAACAAAAACTGCTGGGGTGAAGTTGACCCCAAATATAAAACACATCATAAAATTGCAACATAATAGGAAGGTTACCCTTTAATCCTTAATTGAATCAAATAAATTGCATGCGGTGTTCACCAACATACAGCAGTTATTCCCCAAGGTGCAAAACGTGACAAAGAGAAGGCGTTGAGGGACACATTATATTTGGCAGAAAAACAGGATACTCCAACTAATACTTTTATTGGCAACTGTACTTTAATGTCCACTAGCACTAACACAAGTTAGTTGGGGGTTGTTGTTTGATCATATTGCCTCGTGCCCTAACAAAACTAAATTGAGAGAGAGACCCTGATGCCTTGGACTCATAATAAAAAAACTACATCTGCATTAATGATGATGACTATGTGAGACCATTTGCCAGGGGGAAAAAAGAACAAGTAATTAGCAATGTTTCATTCAGCAAAGAAAATCAGATGGAGCGTCATAACAAACCTATCCCAAATGGACGAGCTGCAATGGAGTGATCCTGCTTCCCTTGAGCTTATGCAATATTGATTAAACAGGTCATAATGAAACATTTCCATTGATGGTTGTCTGATTTACATGGTAATTAAATGACGAGGGATCTACCCAGCAGCAAGCTAATAAAAAAATCTCTCCCACATGAACCCGCATTCCAACTGTTCTGAACTGTGTTATTTTGAACATTCAGTCGCAGAGGGTTGTTACCATGGCTGTTAGGGTGACTGCGTATGGTGTGACGTGCTTTTTAAATACATAATTTCTTCTTCTGGTTACACAGCTGACCACATCATTGCATGCCACCAAATGTGAGAAATTTTTATCTCAAAGAAGTTTTAAATAAAATGCAGAGTAACATTCAAGGCTGACTGTAGCCAAACACTGTGCATCTTGAATGCAGCCGTGGTGATTCAAAAACCAGTAAAGTGCCTGGAGTATTAATTTCTTCATGTCTGCATGTTCACTTTGAATTGACACTCCATGTCAAATGAAGGAAATATTAACACCAGCCCACTCATCTTCTACATTGCCCTCTTGCCTATCCCTGTGGACGGGAAAGGGAAATTTCTGTTTCATTCGTGTCTTGGGTCTCCCGTGAAGCCAAGTTTGAGCCATAGTCCTGGGTTCACGCTCTGTTTTCTGGCTTGTGTTCCAACTGAGCCCATAATTAATGAGGTGTGAATGACCTGAAAACTGAACTGGATGTGACTTTACTTCAGCTATGCGATGTGGTGAAAAATAAATGTTGCTATACATGTCATTGGGCGACAGTAGTATAAAAAACCCACAAATAAAGGTATTTCATCAACTCAATTCAGTTGATTGTCACATATACTCATATACTCAAGCGTGAGAAAAAAGGTTAGCATTTTACTTTATTGGTTAAAGCCAATTTGTGGTTTAAATAAATGGTTTAAGCAACTGGAGCAATTAATTGAACAACTAATTAAGCTTAATGGAGACTGCTGTCTGAATTAGTTTAGGAGATCATTTTAGTAAAAATGTGTTGAATGTTGAGTAAACATGCTAACTTGTGTGGCTTTATTAGCACACCACTTAAAGCACACTCTTATGAAGCAGGTCTTAAGAGCTTATTAACAGTCCGGAAATGGCAAATCCGCCGACATTGCTGTGTTAACAACCCAATCAAATCAAATTAATTAAAAAGCAGCTGGAACGAAAACAGTGGGTGCCCAGGATCAGGGCTGGAAAGGTCTGCTTTTGCTGATTGACTAGACCAAAGGGCTGCAGAGCTGATTGGCTAGAGCACAGTACTTCAGAACAGCAGGGGGAATCGGGTGCCAGATGAGGCCAAAAGCAAAAAGGAAGACGATGATTAAAAAGCGGATTAGATCACTATGTACTGAAGGAAACTGGGTTGGGAAAACAATGCACAATCACATCCGTAATACATCTGTAAGATGCACCGTTGATTCAAACAACCCACGCGGAAGCCCGATAAGTCATAGCATTGAGTATTGATTGTATTGTCTAAAAAAACAAAGCAAGCAATAAGACTGAAACCTCACCCACGGAGAGCATTCTCTCTATATGACTAGAGTTTGCCTGGAAGAAATCGATGGACTCAAAATAAATGCTATTTATTCAATATAGGTCTAACCTTGTACAAAGAGAGAATTTCAGAAGCATATGTACTTGTCTACACACACCTTTCTTTCTGTGGATATAAAGCGATTTGAACTGTTTTGATCAAATCATACATGTATATTGGTATTAAATCAAGTTCACATCCATGGTTTATAAGCAATATTAATCCGTGCTGTAAACATGAGGTTTATAAAATGTTTTGAGAACCTCTATATGCTGCATTTTACTGCATATTAGGCCATTTCTGAACTTCAGTAATATATTCAGTATTAGTCATTATCCTGCCAGGTTATTTCAAGGTAGCTGGCTATGCATTTGAGAGGATGCACATGCTGGTCTGCGTTGTACCTAATTGGTGGAGGATATTGCAGCAAAATATGGGACACAAATAGCACAGTCACCTCACAGCAAGAAGGTCCTGGGTTCGAATCCTGGCCAGGGGCCTTTCTGTGCGGAGTTTGCATGTTTTCCCCGTGTCCGCGTGGGTTTACTCTGAATACACCGGTTTCCTCCCACAGTCCAAAGACATGCAGGTTAGGCTAATTGGAGTACTCTAAATTCCCTGTAGGTATGACTGTGTGAGAGAATGGTGTGTGTGCCCTGCGATGGATTGGTGACCTGACAACGGTCACTAGTATTCTTGCCTCTGTCACCCAGTGCATGCTGGGATAGGTTCCAGACCCTCCAACCCACCCCACCCCGGTGACCCTGACCAGGAATAAGCATCTCAGATAATGGATGGATAGACAATGAAGTGCCTCAGAATGAATGCTGATATACTTGATACTATCAGTTCACTGAAGTCCACTTTGCTCTCTAAGCACTGACTTGTTATTTCTTTCTTTATTCCAGTTGTCCTCTGAAATAGTAGGCCAATAGCAGATGCCAGCGTATATGCCAACGTATAAGGCTGTTTGTTTGACTGCAGGCAGCAGGACACCGAGTCAATACACTCCCCTTGGGGACCTTGCTTAGTATGCTGATCGCATGTCTCTCCTTCCCAAGGCCATGTCAGATCTATGGCAGGTCCAGAAGAGGCCAGGGAGAGAGACTGACCCTGCCATCTACATCCACAGCCAGTCAGCTGCACCCAGGTCCAGAGGTATCTGCCCAAATTCTGCGGGTTAGATGCGTTTAGGGCCATAAGGAATTTGCAACGCCCTGTGCCCTTTGACTTTAAATAATGATTTAAAAAGACTTATTCATAACCTTCATAACCAGGTTAAGGCAAATAATCTTTTGAAATACCATTTTTGACACGTGTTTTGACGCCTGTAAAGTTCCTTCAAATTACTGGAACTTTATTTTTCAGCAATGTCTTTGTAAGGTAAGAATTGCAAGGGTGTTATGTTAATTTTACGAATAAAATAAGTTAGTTTGAGTTCTTTTTCAATTATTCAGGTGGTAAATCCAGATGTAAATACATCACCCTCGATAAAACAAATGCGCTTAAACCATCTTCAGAAGTATGCCAGCATTAGTCCAAATGCTGACAGAGAGACGAGCAAGAATCAGACACAGACAACGGTGCTGAACTACGCTGCCAGGAAACAACTGTGGACGACTTACAGGCTTCTTCTGTTTCTGGTGATTTTCTAAAGCTAAATGTGCTCTTGGATAGCCTATCCTAATGATGTTTGTGCAATATGGTAAAATTTTCTAATGAAAATAAAAAGGTATTCTGTTCAATATAATGTCTATTATTATTATTATTATTATTATTATTATTATTATTATTATTAATAATAAGGGAATCAGTTTTGGTTTGGGCGCACCTTTTCTTTTAGGTTTTGGATTCGGTGGAACCCTAAAAACATGGATTTGGTGCATTAGAAAACTTACACTGGTTCCTTGATTTCTTGAAAGATACAGTTGTACTATTGTTTAATCATTCTGGGGATCTGGGGATAAATGGTACGGAATGTCACATTTACCTATGCTTTAATAGATTTTAGAGTGTGATCGGCAAATATTTCTATGTCCTGATATCCACATTTTTCATTTTTTTCTTTCTACAAATAATTCATAACACGAAATCCGATGATCATGTGAATCAATGTGTTAAATGACCTTTCCATTTTTTTTTGAGTGATACTGCAATTTGATTGCTTATCACAACCATGACATTTAAAAAGTTTGGGACTTGGTTGTTACCAGTATACTAAGCAGGTTTGCAGGAAATACCAACATGTCATTTATTTAAAGAATGTGCCGCAATGAAGTTTGATTTCCTTGACTGTAGAATTCAGATTTGAATGCTGTGAAGATTCACTCTTTTTGGCCATCTGATGTTCAGTGTTCCTGTAGTAGAGCAGTATTTGTATGTCACATCTCCAGAGCAGTAGGCACATCTGCTCTCTGATGCATTATATTTTAAACCCAGAGATTTTGAAAATCTAAATGGCTGGCACACAATTTCCAATAATGCCCCTCCCTCACCACCCTCCTTAATCAATACAAGCAATTTGACGCCCCTGAATGAATGAAATCCAAAGAGCCCGGCCTCATCTCATCACTGAATTCATCACCTCCAATACAAAGCACTAGAGGTTTCCCAGAGATCTCATACATCACTTGCCCCTCAGCAGAACAGCAGATAATGAATATCCATCACTTGTCAGGTACAGGGCCTTTATGCTAAGCCTACACAACCAGATATCACTGCATCATGAAGACAATATAATGGAAAATCGTCCCCTTTTTTCTGGACATTTTATGGTTATTGCTACGGTAAAAACTGAATAGTTAGGTCTGGAATAGGATGTGTCTCTCCATTCTTAGTCAGTCAATTTTACCCATTGGCTGAAAGAATGAACAAGCTGTACTCACTAAATAACTTATCACATGGTAAATGGATACATAATATAATTTTGAAAGAATGATGAAAAACTCTTGACTTGAATTGGAAAAAACACATAGACAATATACAAGGGGACTTTCATTTATGCTCAGAATGTGGATATGGAGTCTGAGGTAACTGAGCCCTTGTCCCAAAAAAGGTGGGCTGGAAAACAGACTCTGTAACAAACCCAATCCGGGAATGCAGAACTGTACCCCACACACACCAAGAAAGGCTAAAAGTTACAAAAATTCAGCACCTTCAGGAACACAAGGGCATCTGTAATCACACACTATTGAATTAGCCTACTGTTCAATTTACAGTTCATTTACATTTAGCATTGACTACTTGGGTGGTGATGCAATCAAGAAGTATTGACAAATGTAGAGTAAGCAAAAATGTTTAATACTTGTAATGCAATGAGAGAGGCCAGGTCTGGGAAGGGTGCTATGTTAGTGCGAAATGGCTCCCCCTGCTACCAAGTTCCCACGTGCCTAACAAGACATAATGAACACACAAGACATAATTTAAGCCCCTTGTTACAGACCCACAGGAGAGAGAATGACAAGGAGGGAGAACCAAGGAGAGTTAGTGGTGTTGGAGGAAAACCTGATTCATTATCGACCTAACTTTGGAAGGAGAACCCAAACTGGCAATTTACCTTTTTTTTCTGGAACACTGGACTTTGAGCTAGCCTGTTGTTTTGGACTGTTTGTGTTTGCCCTGGAAAACTGCGTAGCAGTCCAGGTGTAGAGAGGGGAGAAGCACCAAGAACGTTTAGACAGGCTCCAAGAGAGAGCTAAGGTTTATTTTGCTGTTTGTTATTTTATTTAAAACTGCACTGTGGGTTGTGCCCCAATAAACGCACCAGTGTAAAACTGGTTTCTCCCTTCCATCTTGCCTCCTTGTGTGTGACATCATTGCACAACTGCTTCAAGTTACTCGTGCCAACCCTGGGTCTTGCTACATACTGGATGAGATTCTTCTATTTGTTGGACATTTGGCTCCCCATCTTTCATCAAAAACAATCTACCTTAAAGGGGAATACCACCTATTTTCAGCATTGAAATGTTCAAAACCATACCCCCTTGGTTGTTTTGTGATGGCTGCAGGGTGACCAAGTTGGTGTCCCGTCCCTGGGTGCACCGATTACTGGCAGTCAAAGATAGATGGGCATGTTTTCCATACCTTTTCTACGAAAGACATTGATAGATGCAATAAGTGGCTCATGGCAATGCAAAATGTGGAATGTGAAGTGTCTAGGTATATGCCTACCACTTGGCCTGACTGTGGTTTACCAGCTCATGAATAGAGCCAGGGAAGGAGGAGCCCCCCTGCACTTTGGTGGTTGAAGAGTGAGGTAGGGAGAGAAAATCGCTACGAAAGTAAATCTAGGTGGTTTATGATAGCACTGGACTATATTTTTGTAGGGGGGAGTGTAAGGTTCGGAGAACCAAACGCGACGACAAGGATTTCTAAAAACGTATCGAGAGATACGCCACAAAATGCGGAAGTAGCCGCACCAGGACTGGGATAACACAAGATCGGGAGAAAAACTTCCCTAGCACAAGGCAAAACAAAGCAACCTCCAAAAACTGAGGCGATCTCAATAAACAGTGAGAATAACTAACAAAAGAACCTCACGCACTAAATAATTAGGCGTAACGAGGTAGTGAAACAAAACAAAAGAAACACCCTGTATAAACAGGCGAGAGAATGAAAATGAAACTAGAACCTGTTACCTACAGCTCTAGGTGAAAACGAGCTGAACAAAAAGGTAACTGGCAGAAGAGTACAAAGGATAAAGAGAGAAAGGAAAGAAAAAGACTAAAATAAATCTTTCTCCTAACTCTAAACCGGCCTTGCTGCATTTCCCATTCGTATGAACCAGAAATGCAGTGACCAAATCTTTTACCTTACCGACTTCGTTGTCAACATAGCAAAGACAATATCGAAGTGCGGAAATGCGGAAGTCCTGAGGTATTTATAGCCAATAATAATTGTCGGGCAAGATACGAATACCGGAACGGAGGCGGAAAAAATCCGATAGAGCGTCCCGACGACGCTAAAAAGAAAGACGACCGCAGAAACAGTAGGGGCTGCAAATACCCATGACAATTTTATATTGTAAAAGACATGGCACTAGTGCGTGAGATAGCTCATTTGCCCGGAAAAGCTCAAACAAGCGTATATTTCATCTTCATGTTGCGATGTTTCGACTCTAGTTGATTCTTCATTCATTTCAACCGGGCTCTCTAGGGGGCGTGGCAAAGCATGTACATCGGGTTCGTCACAGCCCAGCCTCTGTTCTAAGACACAGAGAAGAGCAAGAATGTGTTCTATGGGCCTTAAAGGGATTTCACCTTTGTGTGACATAAGTAATTTTGTGGAGCCCATTATATTTGCATAGCATGAATACTAGCAACATCAGCTGTCCCTGCTGACCATTAACAGCATCCCCGGTAGTCCCGGTTGTCAGGCTCCCCATTCACTCCCATTCATTTTCGCAACCTCACCAAAATGAATTGTTTTAAAGCACAAACTACGACTGATAATACATTGATAAAAGAGAACACAACGGTAAAAAGGTATGTGTTTGTTTTGACATTTAATGTATTTTCAACGTTTTATTAGCTTTTAAAAGAAAAAGATCTGGCAAAAAGCTTTGTTATTTTAACTCAGTGATGAATCCTTGCGCACGATAGTTGACGTCAATTCACCAACTGTAGTAGGCTACCGTTAGTTGTAGGTTTACGTCATAACAAAAAATAAAACTACGGGTTGTTGTATTTCTATGCAATAGCATATCTGAAAATAGTTCCACTATTATAGCTAATTTAAACTTGAAAACAGCTTATAAGCTCAAAACAAACACGTACCTTTTCACCTTCGTGTTCTCTTTTATCAATGTATTATCCGCCATACTTTGTGCTGTAAAACTATTAATTTTGGTGAGGTCCCGAAAAATGCCCAAAAATATTGCATGTATATATGATGTAGCCATGAAGATATCACTTTTTGTATCTGTGAGCAGTTGTACTTTGGCAGGGTTTTATGGACATATAAACCTCCCTAAGCTCTTCTGCAGCTGTGCGCCGAAACAATTACAGGTTCTGACATCAGAGAGGACTGCATAAATCTGCTGCAGTGTCTGAGGGACTGAACAATATCACTCTGATTAGAAAGTAATCCCAATTTTAAAAAAAATTAAGTTGAAGATCAAAAGCCAAGGCATCAATGGAATTTATTATACGGCACAAATTTAGGCAATCACCATACAACATAGTTCAGGAAAAATACCCCTATGGAAAAAGAATATGCTGCAGTATATTGTAAATATATCAAAATTATCTTCACAATATATACTGCAGTATATTACATTTCCATAAGGGTAAATTCTATTTAAAAGATACTAGATTTGATTATTTTAGATTTTAATATAGAAGGGCCCACTAATCTGACCAGCAATGAACAAAATGTGAATCGACATACAATACTATTAGTTAGCAAACCCATGTCTGCTAGAAAACTATGGTTTCAATCAATGAAATTCTGTATGTATTTATTTATCACAGAGTGGGAGTTTAAAGTGACAATATCCTGCACCTAGGCTCTGTTGGTTTACAATTTTCAGATAATGCAATGTGGCTCACCTTTGGATACAAACAACCACAACCACAACCCAACTTTATGCCAGGAACAAATTAGTGAACTCCATGTAGTCATGACTGATTAAAATTGAACTGCCTGATTTAAATTATGCTTAAGGTCACAAGTGAGACGGGTGCGTGAGGGTTGGACCCGAAATGCACGACTCAGAAACAGTGATTGAATGATAAAGTCCCGTCAGGGCTTTATTAAAGGAATGTCCAATGAGCGGTCAAAAAGCAAGCAAAGTTCATACACAAAAAGTCCAGCCAAAACCAATGTACAGTACCGAGGGAGAAGGCAGTCTCAGAATCGGTACACCATGCAAAAGTCCAGTAACCAGAGTAGCTGTCAGCGGGGCAGAAGTACAGGCAGACGGTACGCAGGCTCGGGGTCGAAGACGATGCAAGAGTCAAGACCGGAGTCCGCTCCGCGGGGCAAAAGTACAAAAGACAGCAGGCAAAAACTTGTGGTACAGGCAGGCAGTGGTTAAGAAAACAGAGGTCAATAACAATGGTCAATAAACAGGCTTGGATCGTAACAAAAAGGCAGGCTTGGAAAAACTGCTCAAAAGTGCACTGACAAACAGGAGGCAACAATTACACAAAGACAAGACATGAACACTGAGCTTAAATGCAGGTGTAGACAGGTGCAGACAATTAGCTTGAAAGCAGCATGCGAATGGAAATCAGGTGTGGAGGGCTGACAAGGTAACAAGGTAATTAGTAATCGTTAGTAATAAACCTATCCTGACCTAGCGTTAGTAAATTAGTAAATGACATGCACGAGAAACGTAAGGTAAACATGAACACATGGTTAGAGAGTTAGTATTACCCAATCCTGATCTAATGTTAGTAGATTAGTAAATAGACACGGGAGAATGAAACAATTAGGGAAGCGTGAGCGACAGCAAGAGAGAGAGAGAAACAGCATGAACGCAAGGCTGCGGAAAAACACGGAAATGTGTATGCTAAACAGTGAACGGGAAACGTAACATGAATCAAGTATAAAACGTGACATGACAAGAAAATAAATCGTACAAGAATAAAACATGAAACGTGACATGACATGAAAATGAAACGTAACAAGAATTAAATATAAAACGTGGCGTGACCAGACTAACCATAGTACGTGACATGACAAGAAATCTGACTAAGACGAGAATGAACATAAAACGTGACACGAACAGCTAGAACCGTGACAACAAGAGTTCTTTTCACAATGTCAGGAAAAGGAGACGATGACTAATCAAGGATCAACAATTTCCCTGAAAGGCAAACTAGAATGTTAATTTACAGGCTAACAGAGCAAATTTAAAAAAACTAACTAACCTTACAGACCAGAACGTACAAGGCTGGAAAAAAAGCGATAGGGAAAAAAAAAGCATCAGTAAAAATAAACTCCAAGCTAATAAAAAGCTGACATAAAAAGACGAGAGAATGAGAAACAAGTGAACCTTCATTCCCACAAGAGGACTACTGGTGTACAACACAAATACGCCAACCATCCATCTGAGTTAGAAGTCTGTGAAGGGCTGCATGCACACTTTAGTAATGCATTGCCACCATCTTACCGGAAGCCCATGGCTTGTTCTATCTAGTACGTGCCTATTTTTGAATGACCTGTTTATCAATTGCATCCAAAAAAAAAAACACACCTGTGCTGCCCTGTTCCAAGGGGAATATCTATATTTTGTTGGTGAAACTATTGAAATGCCTGTATTGCATTGAAATGAAATGCTATGACTCTGATAAAGAATTTAAGGGAGTTCAAGTGTTCAAGGGTGTGCAACCCTTATGAACCCTCAGGAGAACAACCCTTAAAGTGATCCATCCATACTTACTGCATATCTGGCAGCAGAGTGATGGTTTGAGGCTTGTTTGATACCTCAGACCCTTGATGACCTACAGCCATTTTACCAACCATGTATTCCATACTGTTCCAGTGTAATTTACAGTTAAATCTAGTCCCAACCCCCAATTCCCATAAAGATCCATTCAAATGCAGAGACGTTATAGTATCGCTTGTAAGTACCAGAAAATAAGATATCAAGAGTCTTGTGATGTTGTTGGATCACAGACATCAGGAAGTCATAGCATGCAAAAGATATGCCACCAAATATAAAAGATGATTACTTTATTCTATATATAAATGCAGGGGTGCCAATAATTGTGGCACACATGGTTTTGTTAAAAATAATTATTTCTTGATGAGGGAATTTTTTTTCTCATAATAAATTTACTTCAATTAAAGGTTGGATTTTTCTAATTTTTTCAGTGTGACATTAAGCTAATTCACCAAACGGTGAATCTTTTTACTCATCTTTACCAGGGGTGCCAATAATAGTGGAGGGCACTGTATATTATTGGCACCCCTGGTAACGATGAGTAAAAAGGGTTATAAAAAATTCACCGTTTGGTGAATTAGCTTAATCTCACACTGCAAAAATGAGAAAAATCCCACCTTTAATTGAAGTAAATTTATTCTGAGAAAACAAAAATCCCTCATCAAGAAATAATTATTTCTGGCACCCCTGCATTTAATACTTTGTACAACCTCCCTTTGCCATTAAAACAGCACTGAGTCTTCTCCCGTAACATCTAAAAAGGTTGAAGAATCTGAGACCATTCCTCTTTACAGAATCTCTCCAGATCATCCAGAGTCCTAGGTCCTCTTTTGTGCACTCTCCTCTTCAGCTCAGCCCACAGGTTTTCAATGGGGTTTAGGTCAGGGGACTGAGATGGCCATGGCAGAAGCTTGATTTTGTGTTCAGTTAACCATTTTTATGTTGATTTGGACATATGTTTGGAAGATCCAACAACGACTCAGTTTTAGTTTCCTGGCAGAGGCAGCCAGATTCAGATTTAAAATTTCCTGGTATTTCATGGAGTTCATGATGCCATGTACCCTAACAAGTTTCCCAGGGCCTTTGGAGGAAAAACAGCCCCACAACATCATGGAACTTCCACCATACTTAACAGTGGGGATCAGGTTATTTTCGGTATAGCCATCCTTCTTTTTACGCCAAACCCACCTTGAGCGTTGGTTGCCGAAAAGCTCAATTTTCGTTTCATCTGACCATAGAACATGGTTCCAGTAGCGTTTAGCAAACTGAAGGCGCTTACGTTTGTGGTGAAATTACAGGAAAGGCTTTTTTTCTGGCATGCCTTCCAAATAATTTGTTGGCATAGAGGTGACGTCTAATGGTAGTTTTGGAGACTTGATGACCCCAAGATGCTACCTTCCTCTGTAATTCTCTAACAGTGATCTTTGGGGATTTTTTTTGCCTCTCTTACCATCCTCCTCACTGTGCGTGGGGGCAAAAAAAACTCGGGTCCTCTTCCAGGCATGTTTGTAACAGTTCCAGTTGCTTTGAACTTTTTAAGCATTGCCCTAACGGTAGATATGGGCATTTTCAGGTGAGTAGCTATTTTTTTATAGCCATTCCCTGACTTATGAAGCTCAACACACTTTTCCCTCATTTGATTTGTGTGTTCTCTTATCTTTCCCATGTTGATGTATGAATAAGGGAATATGGCCTCTGTGTCACCTCATATTTATACCTCAGTGAAACAAGAAGTCATGGATTACTGCTTGAAAGTTAAAGTTAAACACTGATCAACTTTAAAAAGTAAAATATAAATGGAAAAGATGCTCAGTTACATTTTGTGGCTCACGTGGTTTTGTTAAAAATAATTATTTCTTGATGAGAGGATTTTTTTCACATAATAAATTTACTTAAAAAATATATATATATAGTGCCATCCACAATTATTGGCACCCCTGGTAAAGATGAGTAAAAACGGTTATAAACAATTCACCGTTTGGTGAATTAGCTTAATCTCACACTGAAAAAATTCGAAAAATCCAACCTTTAATTGGAGTAAATTTATTCTGAGAAAAAAAAAATCCCTCATTATGTTAGAAACATGGTACCATAAACCAGAGAAATCATTTTGTCAAATTTATCATGTCAACATACTGCAAGGTGTTTGTGAGGTCCACGCAGTTGCATATTCCAGACAGTTTACTAATCTTGCAAGAAACTGATTATTCACTGATACACCATTTATTTTATCCAAATATTAATGCCATCTTATGATTGTGGATTTATGTTGCAGTTTAGTAGCTTCTGCTATAATAAACCAGTGGAAATAAAATAACAAATCAGTAGCAAATTAGAAAGTTGTGCTTTGACAGCCGAAGTATTGGTGCCCTGATTAAATCTAATCCCCATACAATTCAAAATGTCCTCACTATCGGTGAACTGTCTGTGGACAACAACAGTAGACCTTGCTGACTGTTGACTGTTGATTTGGCCCAAAATTGGCTCCTTGAGGTGATACCAATACCAACGTCAAAGTAGCCCTATTTTAATACTTTTCTATAAATATAGTAATTCTGCATATTTACAATGCATAATGCCACTGTACCTAGACACCAGGAACTATGTACGTATGTAAATGATCCTAGTAATATATTTTATTGTGCATACCGCTATGTTAAGAAGTGAAAACAGAATATTTGCTCAAACTACTGGAGTAGGTTCACCAAAACTGCAGCTTTTTCAGTATGTTCATTATGGATTAAAAACAGTAGGATGTCACTGTCAAGCTTGGATGTGAAGACTGAGGCTGTGAAGTAAGCTATTTTAAAGACTGGCAACAATACGTATATGCTGTAGATGCGATATTTTACACAAACGCACACTCAAAGCAGTTGCCATATGTTTGTCATGAAATAAAAGCACTTTTTAATTTTGACCACTTTGCAGTAACAAGAATTGACAAGTCACACAATGGGCCCTATCTTACACCCGGTGCTAAGCGGCGCTAACCCAAATGCAAGTGTCTTTGCTATCTTACACCCGGCACAGGGTTCATTATCATGCCTACCGCTCACGTCGTTTAAATACCATGTATTCTTGCGCCCGTTGCAAGTGAACTGGGCGTGTTGGTTTTAAGATGAGGAGTGGCCAGGATTATTTTTGTCGTATTGCTATCTTGAGCCAGCAGAAAGCGCTTGCGCTAGAACCGCCACAAACCTGGTCTAAAGTCTCAGTTGTTTACATGTTATTTTAACGGCGCATATAAGTGCGTCTACATAGGCGTGTGCACAACGCGCGTACACCCTCATGTCTGTCACACTCGCGCGCACAAGCATGACTAAAATATCAAGATTACAATGTGAAATATTATTATTATGTAGGCTATATCAAAAAATGCATAATAATAAAAGGGTCCATAGGTCAAAGACCACATACCTGTCCCTCGGCGAAGGGGAATGCCACATTAAATTGCTTTCAGCCCACTCCATCAACATCCAGGAGATGTGCGATGGTACGGGACAATGGCTATCTAATGGAGCTGATAACACCTATATCAAGCCTAATGCGTGAATTGTCATTCAATGGAAAACTCGCGCACTGCAATAGACGGACATTTTAGTTCTGAAAATGCGCTTCAAATGTCATTACAATACAGCTCTGTTTATCTAGGAATACAGCCTGTAAGTAAATAGAATGGTTGTGACTGAAAAAGGTTCAAAACCTTGTCCAGTGAATATTGCATTTATTGTTTTTCAAATAGCCTAGGCTACAGTGGATTCGCTGTGCATAAGGTTTATTTGATAGCCTATGGTTAAAAAAACGGAGATAAATGTCACCATGTTAAGTGAATTGTAGCCTTAGCTATTCTTCGTCCTTCATATTTTTTTTAATTACAGTGACAAGGTTTCCATACTCTCAGCTTATTAAAACCCAGCTGATTTCACCTGTTATTCCATAACTGAACAAAAGAGTTTAAAGAGAACTATAAGTGTCTAATTCGAAACGAAAAAATTTTACACAATTAATTCACAATTAATTTTAATGCCATTATCTACATGTGCGCTTTACAGGAGCAAGTGTGTTTCCCCTGCTGTAAATCACACTTTTCACGGTCTTCCTGGGAAAGTGGATTGTTTTAAAGCATTACGCTACGAGTAAAACAGGTTGGTCACATTTCCATAAGCAGGACATTATAAAACAAGGGAAAATATGCGTAAACCTATGGGTTGCCAACCTGACAGCTTTATTGTATTTAGTGTCATCATCAAGGCAAAATAACGTTATTTATGTTATTAATCAAAATTAGAATGCAGGTAGGCCTAATGAACTTCGGATGAAGCTTGAACATTGAACAGCTTGAGTTCATTGCTTCATTGCATAATCAAACTAAATTAGTTAAACAAGCAGGCTAATTTGGTGTTTTCTAAGGTGAGAAGGAAGCCATGAGCTTATTCTCAGCTGTTGCAGGTGCTTTTAACGAAATTTAACCGCATATATTTTGTAAACAGCACTGTCGGGAATTACCGGGAACTCATAATGGTTAGTACGAATAATATTGATCATAGGCTACTATTGATCCATATAGCCTATTCCTTGATCGCACTAAACACGCACGAGCATGTCTGTTTCGCCATCATATAAGCAATCCGCCAAGGTGGAAAAGCAGGCTTTTAAAGGGAATGGGATATGACATTTTGATTGGTTTATTGCATGTCACGGCCAAGACACACCTATAATTAATGAAGAGACTTGGGTCAGCCCATTTGCACGTTGCTCCATGCTTAGCGCTCAAAAAACACGCCGTCTAAATAGCAAAAGTAGACTTGGACACACCCTAAATGCACTTAACGCCATGCGCTTAGACCAAGCGCTAAGATCACCAAGATAGAGCCCCATATGTCTTTATAACAGTCTATCTGGTAGGTTAACAGCAGTGCTGTATGCCATCTTCAACCCAGTTTTACTTCCTTTCTCCAAGAAACAAA
Source organism: Synaphobranchus kaupii (assembly GCA_029718625.1). Lineage (NCBI taxonomy): Eukaryota > Metazoa > Chordata > Actinopteri > Anguilliformes > Synaphobranchidae > Synaphobranchus > Synaphobranchus kaupii. Next base: position 18,333,803 of record CM056383.1, read on the forward strand.
CATTTCTGCTCTGGCTGCATTGGAAGCACCATTTTTTGTTCTTGCAATTTCCAGATCTAGGCCTTTGTTTACAAAGAGTCAGACTGTGTGGGAAATGTGAAAAGGATGTCTAGAGTTTTACATATCTATTTTTACCGGGGCGTCAAGCAGTGTGGAATGCCAATGTGTGCTGCAGCCAGCTCTGACTGATCCTTGCACAGTGTGACAGGAGTGCAGATCAGGGCTGGGCTATGTCGGTCTGTTTATATACAAAGCAATGCCAAGTCATCAACTCAAAAGTGCAGCGCACATCATATTTCATACAATGCACAGCATTAAACACGTCAACTGATTTTGGCTTCAGTATGTCCACAGAAGCATACATTTACAAATGATAAATACGAGTAAATAATTCTGCAATGCTAATGGCGTGTTGGGTGCAGGCATCGATAGCTGCAAACTGAGGACACATCCTCTGTATTTTGCATCCTTTGAGTTGAACAAATGAACGAGTCATATGTTCTCACACAACGGTCCATTCGGAGAAATACATCACTTGGCATTGTGCATCATGATTTACTCACTCATGCGCTATACATTTATCACCTGTCTGTACATTTACAACCACTATATAATTTCAACAGACGAGAACCCAGAGACAAAAACAAGAGGCAGAACTAAATCAAACACTGACCCACTCACTGATGGAATATTCATTTCATGAGCGTAATAAACTGTAAAATGTATCCCTCAGTGATGCAGACATGCAATAAAGGAATCATTAATCCAAAATGGCATCTATGACATGGTCCTTCAAACAGATTTTTTCCATTTGAAGCTCCTGACAGATACTAGCCAAGTACTGTGCAAAATTCTTAGGCACCCTAGATTTATATAAATTTTTTAGATCTTTTTTTTAGATTTTTGTCTTCTATTTGTCAGTAGAAAAGAGCACATTTTCGATTTCCAAACATTCATTTTCCAAAAAATTAATTGATATACCTTCAGCAAAAAGAAGAACAAGGAGTTCTGCAACAGATGGTATGGCCTCCACAGAGCCCTGATCTAAACATCATCAAGGCTGTCTGGGATTACCTGGACAGACAGAAGCAAGCGAGACAGCCAAAGTCTGCAGAAGAACTGTGGCAAGTTCTCCAAGATGCTTGGAACAACCTACCAGCTGATGTTCTTATAAAACTGTGTACCTAACAGTGTACCTAAGAGAATTGATGCAAAGGCAGAGGGTGGTCACACCAAATATTGATTTGATTTAGTTTTTTACCGTTTACTTCTCTTTATAGTCAATTGTTTGATATTTAGAAACTTTACATTTCATTATTTTTGAAAGCATCTTCGCTTTACAGAATGCCTAAGACTTTTGCACAGTACTGTATATATATATATATATATATATATATATATATATATACAGTGCCCTCCATAATGCTTAGGACAAAGGCATGTTTTTTCTTGATTTGGCTTTGTACTCCACACTTTTATAATTGTAATCAACATATAAAGTGGAGATGCTCAGCTTTTATTTAAAAAGTAGTTTTATACATTTTCCTTTCCCCATGTAAAAATTACAGCACTTTTTATACATAGCTCCCCCATTTCAGGGCACCATAATGTTTGGGACATATTCATGTTATGCAAATGAAAGTAGTCATGATTTGTACTTACACATATCCTTTGCATGCATGCTTGTCTGTGACCGAAGTCTGTAACACATAGGCATCACCAGGTGCTGAGTATCTTCTCTGGTAATGCTCTTGCCAGGCCTGTACTCAGCCATCTTCAGCTCCTGCTTGTTCCGGAGGCTAGTTGCCTTAAGTTTTCTCTTCAGCATATGAAACGCATGTTCAATTGGATTCAGATTGGGTGACAGACTTGGCCAGTCAAGAATTTTCCAGTTTTTGGCTTTGAAAAACTTTAAAGTTTACATACACTTAGGTTGAAGTCATTAAAACTCTTTGTTAACCACTCCACAGATTTAATGTTAGAAAACTATAGTGTTGGCAAGTCAGTTAGGACATCTACCTTGTGCATGACACAAGTAATTTTTCCAACAATTGTTTACAGACAGATTATTTCACTTTTAATTCACTATATCACAATTCCAGTGGGTCAGATGTTTACACACACTAAGTTGACTGTGCCTTTAAATAGCTTGGAAAATTCCAGAAAATAATGTCATGGCTTTAGAAATGTCTGCTAATTTACATTATTTGAGTCAATTGGAGGTGTACCTGTGGATGTATTTTAAGGCCTACCTTCAAACTCAGTCCCTCTTTGCTTGACATCATGGGAAAATCAAAAGAAATCAGCATCAGAAAGAAAACTGTGGACCTCCACAAGTCTGGTTCATCCTTGGGAGCAATTTCCAAACGCCTGAAGGTACCACGTTCGTCTGTACAAACAATAGTACACAAGTATAAACACCAAGGGACCACGCAGCCGTCATACTGCTCAGGAAGGACACGCATTCTGTCTCCTACAGATGAACGTGCTTTGGTGCGAAAAGTACAAATCAATCCCAGAACAACAGCAAAGGACCTTGTGAAGATGCTGGAGGTAACAGGTACAAAAGTACAGTATCTATATCCACAGTAAAATGAGTTCTATATCGACATAACCTGAAAGGCTGCTCAGCAAGGAAGAAGCCACTACTCCAAAACCGCCATAAAAAAGCCAGACTACAGTTTGCAACTGCACATGGGGACAAAGATCTTACTTTTTGGAGAAATGTCCTCTGGTCTGATGAAACAAAAATGTAACTGTTTGGCCACAATGACCATCGTTATGTTTGGAGAAAAAAGGGTGAGGCTTGCAAGCCGAAGAACACCATCCCAACCGTGAAGCACGGGGGTGGCAGCATCATGTTGTGGGGGTGCTTTGCTGCAAGAGGGAATGGTGCACTTCATAAAATAGATGGCATGAGGAAGGAAAATTATGTGGATATATTGAAGCAACATGTCAAGACATCAGCCAGGAAGTTAAAGCTTGGTCGCAAATGGCTCTTCCAAATGGACAGTGATCCAAAGCATACTTCCAAAGTTGTGGCAAAATGGCTTAAGGACAACAAAGTAAAGGTATTGGAGTGGTCATCACAAAGTCCTGACCTCAATCCAATCAAAAATTTGTGGGCAGAACTGAAAAAGTGCGTGCGAGTAAGGAGGCCTACAAACCTGACTCAGTTACACCAGTTCTGTCAGGAGAAATGGACCAAAATTCCAGCCACTTATTGTGAGAAGCTTGTGGAAGGCTACCCGAAACGTTTGACCCAAGTTAAACAATTTAAAGACAATGCTACCAAATACTAACATAGTGTATGTAAACTTTTGACCCACTGGGAAAGTGATGAAAGAAATAAAAGCTGAAATAAATCATTCTCTCTACTATTATTCTGACATTTCACATTCTTAAAATAAAGTTGTGATCCTAACTGACCTAAGACAGGAAATGTTTACTAGGATTAAATGTCAGGAATTGTGAAAAACTGAGTTTAAATGGATTTGGCTAAGGTGTATGTAAACTTTCAACTTCAACTGTATTGTCTTGCTGTAGTATGAAGCAATGTCCAAAACAAAACGTTTGGAGGCATTTGCTAGAACTTGAGCAGATAAGATGTTTCTGTACACTTCAGAATTCATTCTGCTGCTCCTATCTGCAGTTACATCAGCAATCAAGATAAGTGGCCAGTACCTGTGGCAGCCATACATGCCCAAACAATAACACCCCCACCACCATGTTTCATAGATGAGGTGGTATGCTTTGCATCTTGGACAGTTCCTTTTGGCCTCCATACTTTGCTCTTGCTATCACTCTGATACAAGTGAATCTTGGTCTCAAGACCTATTTTCCGAACTCTGCAGGATTTTTTAGATACTTCTTAGCAAACTGTAACCTGACCATCCAGTTTTGTGGCTAACTAGTGTTTTGCAGTGTAGCCGCTCTAGTTCGGTTCATGAAGTTTTCTGTGGACACTGACACATCCATGCTTGCCTCTTGAAGAGTGTTTCTTATCTGTCGGACAGGTGTTTGGAGCTTTTTTCTTTATTACGGCGAGAATTAGAGAAGTTCGGTCGTGAACTGTAGAGGTCTTCCTTTGCTTTCTTCTTAAAGATGTTCCAAACAGTTGATTTTGGTAAGCATAAATCCTAAATTATACTTCATTGCACACCCCTTTCGACAAGTGTTGAGCGACAAAAATGAAGGTATCGCACAAAGTTTGGCATTTATACTTCGGACAAAGGTCTGTGATGAGGGTTCGGTTGTCTCTATGGTAACGAGACGACAACCTCTGACTGTTTATTTACATTTCTTAAAACATGGCAGCGCTCTGTGAAATTACTGAGATAATTTGATAGTATTGATAGTAAAGTATAAATCAGGCTTAAGGTTTAGCCTATGTCTCTGACTGTTATTTTCTTATTTCTAAGCCTCATAATGGCTTCCTTGTCTTTAATTGGCACGACTCTGGTTGACAAGCGCCAATAACAGACTCCAAAAGTCTGTTTACAAAGAGTCAGACTGTGTGGGAAATGTGAAAAGGATGTCTAGAGTTTTACATATCTATTTTTACCGGGGCGTCAAGCAGGGGGGGGGGGGGGTTAATATGTCCAATTACGCATTGTAACACACACAGGAAATACTGACAAATAAGTGGTGGTACTGACACATGACAACCGCAATACAACAAGAAGACTGAGGTGGTGAGAATCATTTGTCTGGAATCGGGGCCTTTGGGCACAGCATCTTCCTATCTCAACATCTCAACTTAGAAGCACAATAGCTTTGATTGGCATGGCTACTCTATGTGGCAAGATAGATGTGCAGTCCTCCAGTAGACAGGCACATATTGTGTTTCTCCTGTTTTGCAGTTCATTCCTTTATTTCCTTTGGGTAAAGTCGAGCCCGTCTCAGTTTGGGACTGCCTGCCATCCCGGCGCCTCCGTCCCAGGGGATCCGCTCTTCCCGAAGAACAGCTGCCGACATCCCTGAATGAAATCAATTTGGCCACAGTCTGTATTCGTTAACGTGGGATTACTGGAAATGAATGGTGAAGGAGCCAACTGATCAGACACAGACAGGAGAGTGCCGAGGTACCTGCTTGCCACACAGGATACAAAGCATCCCTCCCCTCACACCCAGGTCTTTCATAAACCATCCGTTAGTCTGAAGCACGCAAGATCTCATCTGTGCTTTTCTTTAACTTCGGCAAACAGAACAAATGATGCTGCCGCGAGGAACATCTTTGACTCTGTGATCCCCATCTATCTCCAACACAAAGGAAAATCTATACCAATGTCACAGGGAAAAAAAGAGAAAAATGAAGATACAGGCAATGTCTGTGACCATAGAGAGTCTAATGCATTACATATTTCTCTCTGTCGGACGGGTTTAGCAGACACATTTGTTTTGAGGCATTTGTTGGAAAGCCAATCAATCTCAGCGTGCCTCCCTGTCATTATCCGTGTGTGGGAATCGAGGGAAATGCATTTCAAAGCGGGAGCACAGCAAAATCCAACTTGATTAATTCAGGGTCGGAAGCAGCCATTTGTGAAGATGTCTGTTTTCCCTATGAACATATGCACAGCTAGCCTGTATTGTGTTTTCCCCAAAAGCAGGTTTGCAGCTATTCCGGGGTGTGCTTTACGTATTAGCATGTGCGCAGTTACCCTACGTTGCGTTTACTCACATATGCAGCTAGCCTGAGGTGACATTTCCCTATTAGCATGTGTACAGATACCCTAAGGTGTGTTTTCTCGTTCATGCAGTTAGCCGGGGGTACATTTCCCTTACTAGTAAATGCACAGCATGTGTGTTCTCTCGATAAGCATGTGTGTTCTCTCGATAAGCGTGTGTTCTCTCGATAAGCATGTGGGTTCTCTCAATAAGCATGTGTGCTCTCTCGATAAGCATGTGTGTTCTCTCGATAAGCATGTGTGTTCTCTCGATAAGCATGTGTGTTCTCTCGATAAGCATGTGTGCTCTCTCGATAAGCATGTGTGTTCTCTCGATAAGCATGTGTGTTCTCTCGATAAACATGTGTGCTCTCTCAATAAGCATGTGTGTTCTCTCGATAAGCATGTGTGTTCTCTCGATAAGCATGTGTGTTCTCTCGATAAGCATGTGTGTTCTCTCGATAAGCATGTGTGTTCTCTCGATAAGCATGTGTGTTCTCTCGATAAGCATGTGTGCTCTCTCGATAAGCATGTGTGCAGCCAGTGTGCTCTCTCGATAAGCATGTGTGTTCTCTCGATAAGCATGTGTGTTCTCTCGATAAGCATGTGTGTTCTCTCGATAAGCATGTGTGTTCTCTCGATAAACATGTGTGCTCTCTCGATAAGCATGTGTGTTCTCTCGATAAGCATGTGTGTTCTCTCGATAAGCATGTGTGTTCTCTCGATAAGCATGTGTGTTCTCTCGATAAGCATGTGTGTTCTCTCGATAAGCATGTGTGTTCTCTCGATAAGCATGTGTGCTCTCTCGATAAGCATGTGTGTTCTCTCGATAAGCATGTGTGTTCTCTCGATAAGCATGTGTGTTCTCTCGATAAGCATGTGTGCTCTCTCGATAAGCATGTGTGTTCTCTCGATAAGCATGTGTGTTCTCTCGATAAGCATGTGTGTTCTCTCGATAAACATGTGTGCTCTCTCGATAAGCATGTGTGTTCTCTCGATAAGCATGTGTGTTCTCTCGATAAGCATGTGTGCTCTCTCGATAAGCATGTGTGCTCTCTCGATAAGCATGTGTGCTCTCTCGACAAGCATGTGTGCTCTCTCGACAAGCATGTGTGCTCTCTCGATAAGCATGTGTGCTCTCTCGATAAGCATGTGTGCTCTCTCGATAAGCATGTGTGCTCTCTCGATAAGCATGTGTGTTCTCTCGATAAGCATGTGTGTTCTCTCGATAAGCATGTGTGCTCTCTCGATAAGCATGTGTGCAGCCAGTGTGCTCTCTCGATAAGCATGTGTGTTCTCTCGATAAGCATGTGTGTTCTCTCGATAAGCATGTGTGTTCTCTCGATAAGCATGTGTGTTCTCTCGATAAACATGTGTGCTCTCTCGATAAGCATGTGTGTTCTCTCGATAAGCATGTGTGTTCTCTCGATAAGCATGTGTGTTCTCTCGATAAGCATGTGTGTTCTCTCGATAAGCATGTGTGCTCTCTCGATAAGCATGTGTGTTCTCTCGATAAGCATGTGTGTTCTCTCGATAAGCATGTGTGTTCTCTCGATAAGCATGTGTGTTCTCTCGATAAGCATGTGTGCTCTCTCGATAAGCATGTGTGTTCTCTCGATAAGCATGTGTGTTCTCTCGATAAGCATGTGTGTTCTCTCGATAAGCATGTGTGTTCTCTCGATAAGCATGTGTGCTCTCTCGATAAGCATGTGTGTTCTCTCAATAAGCATGTGTGCTCTCTCGATAAGCATGTGTGTTCTCTCGATAAGCATGTGTGCTCTCTCGATAAGCATGTGTGCAGCCAGTGTGCTCTCTCGATAAGCATGTGTGTTCTCTCAATAAGCATGTGTGTTCTCTCGATAAGCATGTGTGCTCTCTCGATAAGCATGTGTGTTCTCTCAATAAGCATGTGTGTTCTCTCGATAAGCATGTGTGCTCTCTCGATAAGCATGTGTGTTCTCTCGATAAGCATGTGTGTTCTCTCGATAAGCATGTGTGTTCTCTCGATAAGCATGTGTGTTCTCTCGATAAGCATGTGTGTTCTCTCGATAAGCATGTGTGTTCTCTCGATAAGCATGTGTGTTCTCTCGATAAGCATGTGTGCTCTCTCGATAAGCATGTGTGCTCTCTCGATAAGCATGTGTGTTCTCTCGATAAGCATGTGTGCTCTCTCGATAAGCATGTGTGTTCTCTCAATAAGCATGTGTGCTCTCTCGATAAGCATGTGTGTTCTCTCGATAAGCATGTGTGCTCTCTCGATAAGCATGTGTGTTCTCTCGATAAGCATGTGTGTTCTCTCGATAAGCATGTGTGCTCTCTCGATAAGCATGTGTGTTCTCTCGATAAGCATGTGTGTTCTCTCGATAAGCATGTGTGTTCTGTCAATAAGCATGTGTGCTCTCTCGATAAGCATGTGTGCTCTCTCGATAAGCATGTGTGCTCTCTCGATAAGCATGTGTGTTCTCTCTATAAGCATGTCTGCAGCCAGTGTGTTGCAGCAGCAGGATAGTATTTGTTTTCACTGTCACATTTTGCACTTTGTCAAAACAGATAATGGAACCAGAGGTCGCGCTAGGATTTTAAACTGCCGGCCAGAATGTCCGGAATGATTAGTTTGTCGGACATACGATAAAAAAAAACGGCCATATCTATTTTCAATGCATGAACGACAGGCAGGTGCATTTAATGATGTAGCCTAACAACATATGTTACAGCATAGTATTATATTTTGGACGGAAAACTATTTGAAAATAAAGGAATAATATAAAAATTTAATATAACAGCTTCGCCTTGCACATGCGTTAAAATCGCGCATTTAGTGTGCATGACTGCGTGCGTAGCCTAATGTTTTCTCAACAAAAGAAGCTGTCTTGATTTTGCATCTTTAGTTTATTAGAACGCATTTTTCTTCAGAATAATGAGCAATAACCTCATTTTGAATAACGATTTTAACATTTCTTTACTCCAAGGCAAATTGCAGAGTTGCGGAAGATGCTATACGGAAAAGAGCCAGCAACAACACGTGACAATTGGGATCCGACCTAACGTTAACGAACAACGCTTTCGGATAAGTCAGACCAGAACAGTGTAGGCCTAGGCTATTGATTTAACAAGGGGAAAAAATGCTGATTATATCAAGCTTATAGCCTATTAAGTTAAAGTAGCCTATGCCTACTGACAGTTAAAAACGGCCTTTTTATAACTGGCAAAAAACCGAGCAATCCATATAGGCTCCTTTCATTTGCGACGATGCTTCATTTCATGGAAGTGAGCAGCTGCTGATTTGAAATCAAAAGTCATAAGTTTTAGCCCAGCTTGAGATAGCAGACGATTTGAAATAGCGGATTTCGTGAGAGGAGCGTTGTCTGATTTGCGGTTATAATAGGCCTAATGATAAATTGCCGTGGTTTTGAGACTAAATATGTTAAATTACTATATTGCAAAGTTAAAAAAAATGTTTTGTTTTTTTACCGGCCCGAATGTCCGCAGGGAATTACATTTTCCGGCCTTTGTCATAAAAAAACGGTCAAAACCGGCAATTGCCGGCCTAATGCGACCCCTGAATGGAACATCTCATTTTGAGGTATTCAAACAATAATTTATGTGTAAATGTCTGATGGAAGTATTTTAGAGTGATTATTGACAATTCTGTTTAAATGTGCAATAAGAATCATATGTGGTGGGTAGTCTGGACATAGAATCCTGGAATAGCATTGTGGGCAGCAGTGTAATATAATGGTTAGTAAATTGGTTAGTTAGTAAACTCAGAGATGGCAGGTTTGATTCCCAGAGTGGCCACAGCCTTTTGTGCCACTTCCTTGAGCAACTTGAATCTGAACTGCATCTGTAAATATCCAGCTGTGTAAATTATCTTTTGTAATAAAAAAAGGTGTACAAGTTGATAAAGGTCTAAGGCAATGAGAAAAGGTAGCTGGGAACTGGTTGTGGATGTGATTATTTAATTTAGGCTACAGTCTCCAGTAAGTCTCATTATCACGGTCAGTTTAACATATGATCTGCAATGCAGGTTTTGGACAGAATTTCATACTTTTTTGTGTCCAGATAAATGTTACAATTTGAACATTTTTTGTGGTGTGCATAAATCATTCACTAGTCATCGATTAACTGCTGTGGAAGTTGCAAGGAAACACAAAAGTCTTTAAAAGGTCAACTTTTCAAAGTGAAAATAAAAGATTGGGGAAGTGTAGAAAACAAACAGGTTTTGAGAGAAATGGAGTTGTGCTATTCTGTATGATCCATTTTACTTGTGTCAACAAAGGGCAAAATAGCCTTGCATCATGTGAAGTACAATTTACCACTTGCTGTGGATCTTATTTCTGGTTGAAAATCAGACACAACATTTAATATAGCTGCAATTAAATATATCAATAATATAACAACAAATTATACTTATAAAGCACTTCTCATAAAAGATGCCTTACAGCGTAACCACATGAAACAGTAATACATAATATTACAAACATAATAAAACAGGGGACACAAGCAAGAGACAAGCCATGCCTAAATAGGAGGTGGAGTAATGTCATGCATACATAGAGCCAAATGACTATTAGGGCTCTATTTTCAAACCAGCGCAAGGGGACGGTATAGTCAAACGCAAGCTTGTTGACAGCATCAACGTCTTAAAACTGGTGCTATGGCGTTTCTCAGCAATACCGCTAGGATCAACAAATTCTCAACATCCTTTCGGTTGCGCTGCAGTGGGATGGGTGGCGCTGTCTGGGGCGTGTTCTAAAATCCTTTCGGCTCAGTGACAATTTGAACCAACGAAAACCCATTGCGTTATCATCAGCTGGAACCACCTCTTAGCGGCAACGCAATAGACTCTGGCAATTTGGCAACTTATTCGTCATGTAGTTCTATGTAGTGTCTATAGGTGATGCCAACATTACACTTCCATTTAATGAACAAATAGCCTATAATTATTATTAATTAATTAATTTTAATTTAATCTACTAGAATAAAACAGGACAGCTTACAAGAAACTTGCGATCATGTAGGCCAATAGCCTATAATATATAAATTACACATTGACACAGTTGAATCATAAGCCTACCATTTGAATCATAAGTATGCCTACATCACCTAATGTAGGCTAATTAATGCATTCGCCACCTCCTCCCGTGCCTTCCGAACTTCTGGGAGACGAGGTGGTGTGGATTGTGATCCATAAATTACTACAGTCCTAGCCTGTACTTCTGTTGCAAGTATGTCTGTGCGGAAAATCGCTCTTGTCGTTGACGGTCCAGTGCGTTTGGGTTGCTCATTATGAAATTGCATGGAGCGATTGCGTTCCAACTGGCTTTTTTTTTTTAAAGCATGAGAACAACAATTTGATTGGCTACCATAGAGACACACCTTGGACATTTAAACCCAGCCTTTTAGCAATACCGCGATAAGGTGCGCCAAGATTGCCGTCATGAAATTACCAAATTTCTCGCCGACACGCCCTCAGAGCGATACCGCCAAGCGATTACTCTTGCGTTCACCATTGCGTTTGGTTTATTAAAATAGAGCCCTTAATGTAGTACACTGAAGAGGTGAGCTTTGAGGAGAATTATGGTTAGTTTGATTTGGTTGAGGGTTGAAGTTAGATCTGAACATAAAGGTAAGTTATTCAGATAATTGGTGGAGTTACAGGAGTGTCCAGCCGAGTGTCAGCCTGAGTGCGAGAGATAACATTGTCGTGGTCCCCAGCCGAGTGTCAGCCTTAGCTACCAAGACAAGTTGAAGTCAGTAGGCCTACTGTTATTTTGTTTTTCTAACTGTAACGTTAGAACTCTGACAGCAGGCTTGTAGTTACCCTGATTACAGAAGTATGGGAGTTGGAGGCTTCTTAATATTTTCAACATGTATACAAAATGTAACTACATATAATTAGAAGAAAACAACCGTGGCTACACATTTATCATAGTTATATTATGATACAAAAATTCTAGGCGTGTTTTACCGCCATATGAAAATGACTCTCCTATCAATTTCCAAAAATGCAATTCAGTGACGTCATTGAATTGCATTTTGCAGAGTTCATATCGTCCCTGCTCATAGCAGCTATCACAACAGAGAAAAAGCTTGGAAAACTGCTGAAAATTTTCAGAAATTCTAAAATATTAGCCTAAAAGTAAATTACAGTGGACTACCCCTTTAAAGTAGGAAGGTTCATTCCTTCATTCATTCCCACAGGTGTGAGCTCCCCTGCTCCCTGAGCCCTGTGTATTAATAAGAATTACAACATTGCAAACAAAAAATAAAAGAAACAGGTGTGAAGAGTGAAAAAAGCAACAAAAAGTGCTGTGTAATATAGTGTCTGTTTGCAGTTTGTGTGACAGTTACTTTTTTGGTTAACATTTCCAATAGGGGAATATACTGTAAGCCCTGAAAGGCAAGGTGACGTTTTTATTTTTTTTCGGTCAACATTGGCCAAAAAGTGGGAGTTATTATCTAATACATACAAGATAATGCCTCATACATAGGAGATAAATATTACCGTAAAAAATATACTATTCTTATTCTCACACTAATTTTTTCTCATGATAGGCATAGACTATTTTAAGTGTTCTTTTGAAAATTAAGACAATTTGGGTTGTTTTCATTAATTTGTTTTAGGGTACGGACATCCTGCTTTAATGCCAGTGCCAAGTTGTACATATAACTTAACCGGCAGAGGCCCTGAAAGGCAAGTAAAATTCAGCCAGAAATAAAGTTTCTCGTACGTAGGCTACAAGTTGTCTCGTCCGTATGAGATATTATCTCATACGTATGGTATAACTTGTACATACATGATCTCGTAGCCTACGTATGAGATAAAGTTATGTTTTGGCCAAAAAAATTCTCACCTTGCCTTTCAAGGCTTCTATATATCTAATTGTGTAATGAGAATAATTGCCGCCAGGCAGCGTATCTGCAATTTTTTGTCTTTTTTTTCTTCATACCTGAGGCCACCTGAGAAAAAGAAAACATTTGCTGATATCTATTGAGCGTTGATAAGATGGCCAATCAGCAGCAAGGCTTTGCAGCTTCTATGTGATTGAAAAAACACATCACATTATCACAATCACATAGGAGCTATATGACCTTGCTGCTGATTGGCTGTCTTAGCAATACCCAATAGATATCAATGATGATGTTTTTTCCCAGAAGCATTTCACATGGCCTCTGACAGTTTATTACCGCATCAGGTACAATTAAAGAATAAAAAGACAAAAAACGCAGATGAAAAATGCCATGTCGTATGATGCCAATGTTTGCTAGTTGGCATTCCAGCCACAAATTCATTGATCATTGATCAGCCATCTGCTGGTTGGATTGCTTGGGATAAATTGTACAGTGTTATTATAGAACACTGATGAAGATTATTAGAAATTCCAACTGCCAACTAGCTGACGCCGCAACAAAACATAAGTCCTTGCTTACGTTCTACAACAATGGTTTTTGAGCAACTAGCTAATGCTTATGCTGTGCACAGCAAGTTTATTTTTATTAAAACGATTAATATGAAGTGGGACCAAATTCGAACTTCCCGGAGTTTTAAACTATTAGTAGGCTAGCTTACAATAACATCATTAAAATCCACAACTTTAACTCAATTTTTAATTCAAAGTTGATCTCAACAAAGGTATTTCCATGCATTGTCATTCAAAAATATTAAAATGTGTTTTATTAAAAAGCTGAAGCTGTTTAAAAAAAAAAGAATAATAAAAAAAAAAAGAATAAATATATATATATATATATATATATATTTATATATATATATATATATATATATATATATATATATATATTTATAGCCGATATATAAGCTGTCATTTAAGGTCAAAATAAATAGTCTAAGGGTAAGGGTAGCCTACATGTAATCGGAGATAGCTTTTGTCTGCATTGCGATCTGAATAAGCTTTACTTGAACAATTATAAAGACAGGTTTTCTTCAACCACAAATCAATTAGCAGGTCCTCACGGTCTCTCGTCCAGAAGTTGGCCATATTTGTGTGTAACGTTACCTGTGTAGCTACAGATAGCTGCGCGAACAGTAGGCTAATCGTTCAACCAGTTACATTCTACTTGTAGTCAGTTTTGCAGGGTATCCTATTAATATAATTATTAGGCCATTAACTGTAGTATAATTTGCCTACCGTTATGTTTTCATAGCCTATCCACGAAGCAATGGACAAGTGTAGCTCAGTCACCTACCACAAAATACGTTCAGCCAAATTAAATTATTAGCATCAGGACAGTTGCCAGGCTTTTGAGGATGAAAGCTGGACGAACTATCGTGTAATTTTATTATGTTTTTTACAAAGTTGACACATAGGCTACTGCAGCAGTGGGTTAGTCATACAAATGTGTCGGTACACTGCAACACTATTCAGAGCTCTCTCACCCTTTTACTTTGTGGATCCTCAGAAATTAATACAATTACGTACAATATATACTCTGGAAAATGGTCTAATCTGATATTCTTTTTCTTCATATTTTATTATTAACCTTTGGGTCATTTCAGCATTGGAGGACATCTTTTGTCTGTTGAACATTTTGATTAATAAAACTGAAATGGTACAAAAATACATGAAAATAATAATTCATTCAACTTCTGTATGTTGTTCTTTCATATAGCACTCAATATTTGTCATCCTATTGTCTTTTTTAGATATTAAAAACATTTTGTAAAGTCACAAGTCAAGCATGTCCCTGAGCTTAATCAAGACTTTGATTTACAACTTTCAATATAAAACAGATTTTACTTAAAAAGTTGCACCACTAATAAGTTTAACATGCCCGCTTGCATATTAATACAAACCTTAAAACATGTTTGTATGATTATGTAAAAAAAAAAAAAAAATTCTAATAATTTTAATGTTGTCCCCAAATTCCAGTCAACCCTGTTATAATGATGGGAAAAACTGCAGGAAATTATGGCATTACGCCTTGAGTGTTACAACCTTGAGGAATTTACATTATTTCTTCAAATAGATAAGACAGTGTGCAAGAAGAGGTTTCGCATAAGGGGACAAGCACAACTCATCAGCCCTGTTACGCTTAATTCATGCAGAAAAGAACATGGGTTTTGTAAAATTCTGTTAAAATGTAATAAAAATCTGATATGAATGCAATTATCTTTCCATTTGTTTCACCACATGGCTAGCTATAGGTTTTAGGGCACTCAACCCTGTTATTGTCAACCCAGTTAATTCTGTTATAACAGGGCTGACAAACAAGGTTGACGACATAGGACAGAGCACAGTAGTGAAGATGCAAAAACTTCACTTGTCAGACATATGAATTTATTTGACCTTATTTACACACAGATTAGGAAAAGGGACCCTATCAAAACTATTTAATCATTAAAACACTTGAATATCTAATATGAATTAATTTAAATGATTGTGTGACTATGTTAATGCGTGTTACAGGCAAAAAGAAACAGGAAGTAAAATATCAAAAAAGGAAAGGGAAAGGCTTCATTTAGGCCTATTTCATTTACAAATCAAAGAGCTAGAAATGATTATGATTTTTAAAAATAAAGAAAATAGAAAGAAAATATATATTCATGGTAGCGAACAGAAATAACGAACAGAGTTGGATCGATTTTGAGGTTTACAACCGTTATTATATCTGCTACCTCGTTCTAAACCAACTGACAAGTATATGACATATTGTAAATCATATTTCAAACAATACACTGCCCTCAAAATATGTATGTATAAACTTTATTGCAGCGGCCTCAGACAAAAAACATTGATTGAACTGATTAACTGAAAAAATCTCTGACTGAATCACTGAACTCCATGGGCACACTGCTCGCACCAACTACGGTGTATCGTAATTACATTTCGTTCAACTTTTTCATGTTGGTAGATGGTCATCACGTTTAATGACTGGAAATTGTTCTACCAGTTTTTGTCAGTTTTAAACCCGGTGCACACTGAAAATCTAAGTCCATCCAAGACTGACTGAGATCCGAACATGCTCAATCTTCAAATCTGAGAAAGCCTCGACCAAAAACTGGATTTTTTCAGATTTTCTGAGTTTTTTTACGTGCACACAGACCGACTGATAAAAACCAGTTGAGTTGAGACGAGTCTAGATTTCTTCAGTCGGGCTGTGTGCGTCGGGCTTAAAGCGTGTACATGAAACAAACTATATCATTTCAGCGCTGATCGCACCCACATTCCAGACAGTAGCTCCTAAATTAATTGAAAGATGTGAAACTGCAGAATGACAGCCCCTGCAGGCACCCAATGGGAGGGTGTGGTACCGAGTCGCCCTGACCCAAATAAAGTCTAGCGAGCGAGCTTTCAGGCATGCGTTCATCGCTATACAGGTACCTTACGCTGCTGAAAGCTGTCAGGAAGTAGTTGTTCGCTATAAAAAGTCCTCAAACCTTAGGTGACGTCACAGAAATAAGTCTAGTCTATGTAATCAACATTATTAGACGATTATGTGTTTAATGTTGAAAATTTCAGTCAAGGAGTCTTTCCTCGTTGGCTCGCTAACGTTAGCTAACTGTTAGCCTGCTGGCTAACGTTATCTGGTTAGCAGGCTACCACAATTTGTTTTAGCGTGTAGAAACGGTGCATTTTATTGTCTGTTGACAATGTGTACTGCTTGTAGCATCCTGCTGTTGTTTATTGCCCTGCAGCCCATCCCTGTCAAATAGCATGTCTATGATGGGTTGAAGTGTGCAGGTGAGCCTGTGTTACCCCCCGCCCTGAGTTAAGCTGATATGACATCAGTGTCAAGCTGTGGCCATATAAAATGGCTGGCAATCCTAGACAGCATCTTGTGCTTGCCTAAATGCCCTGACCATGGGATGGAATGTGCAATAGTCATTACAGTGTGCCTCAATAATTCTGGCAACACCAGTGGTTCTGTGCCTCCCTTGATCTTGGACCACTCCTCCATGCAGAAAATGTGTTTGTGGACCGCCCTCTTCAACTCAGACCACAGGTTTTAAATAGGGTTTGGAGAATGAGATGGCAATTGCAAAACATTGATTTTGTTTTCCCATGACAATTTCTGTGTTGATTTTGATGTATGTTTTGGGTCATTGTCTTGTTGAAAGGCCATGTCTCAACCTCTGGGCATAGGCAACTAAGTTTTTAGGCTAAAACATCCGGCTATTTATTGGAATTCATTATGCCATTGATCTTAACAAGAGCCCCAGGACCACTAGCAGAAAAACAGCCCCCAAAGCATCAACAATCCACCACCATATTTTATTGTGGGTATCATGTGCTTTACCTTGTATGCAGTTGTTTTTTGTCGTCAAACATGCCGGTGGTGTGTATGGTCAAACATGCCGGTGGTGTGTATGGTCAAACATGCCGGTGGTGTGTATGGTCAAACAAGCCGGTGGTGTGTATGGTCAAACATGCCGGTGGTGTGTATGGCCAAACATGCCGGTGGTGTGTATGGTCAAACATGCCGGTGGTGTGTATGGCCAAACATGCCGGTGGTGTGTATGGTCAAACATGCCGGTGGTGTGTATGGTCAAACATGCCGGTGGTGTGTATGGTCAAAAACGTTCAATTTTGGTCTCACCAACAATTTCAATTGTAGGTCCAATGATGCTTGCCAAGGTTCAGGCACTTCAAGTTATGGGTTTCGCTCAGGAAAGGCTTCATTCGTGCAACCCCTCCAAAGAGCTTGTTAACATGGAGGTGGCAACTAACAGTTGATTTTGAAACTTGATAACCCCATACAGTTCTGTGATCCTTCCTCACTGTGCATGAGGGAAATCATCACAGATGCCACTTTGGTTTTATTTTAAATATTCTTTAGGCGCGCCAATAATTTTAACCCATGTGTTAAAATACCATTACTAGATACTGTGTATTGTTTATTTTACGCAAACATTTTTGCTCACAAAGGGTGCAAATAATTCTGGAGTTGTCTGTATATAATGTGGCTGTTTTTTTCATTTTTCAACCAAAAGAAATGTTGAATTCTGAGAGAGAGCTGAAAAAGCTTGATTAATACAATTATGGAGATATTCTCTAAGTACACATGAAATTGTCCAAATAAGATTAGCAGTGTTCCCTGTTTACCTTGTTAATACAATGCACAAGGATGAAGGATGATTCATTTTGCGATTATATATTTAGTTTAGTAGATGCACTTATCCTAGGATCTTTAAAGAGCATAAGCAGAGATGAAAAGCATGCAAATGCCATTGAAATACAAACTGCAATTTACGAAGTGCAAGTTCAGCATATCATAATTGTGTTATAATTCACATGTACGGCTACCACCACTGCACAAATTACTACCCATGAAACTCCCTGCAGACTTACAGAGCCTTAGAAGACACAGACGAATCAAACAGCACAGGCAGAAATTGATTAAATTCTAATGGCAATACACCAAACAGAAGTACAGCAAATGGCTTAATGTACTGAAATTAATAATACAAGTTAATGACTACCAGGTATACCCAAAGCCAAACACTTTCTGCAGAGCGGGCCAAAGACGAGAATTAAAAAGGTGTTAGTGAAAGGAAGGTTTGGGGATCGTGATTGTGGGGAGGTGGGGGGAGCTATTGTTTAAAGGCATCGTACACCAACGCTCACATTTTCAAACGTGAAAAGTGGGCACATAATAATAGTAATACATTTAATTATTCCCCTTTCACGGTACCCAGGGAAACACACAATTTTTTATTTTTTTTTATTTGGTAGGCCTATTTAGACTAGTCTGTAGCGATTTAGGTACCTATAATATGCCCTGTTGGGATTCTCTACTGGATTCTATGACCTAGTGATAAAAGCTTTTCAGATTTATTTGACAGCCTGGAGACAAGAGAAATGGGAGCGAGTCATGCGGCAAAAGGTCAGATTCGAACATATAACATATAGCCTATAACATCGCGGGTAGCAAAGATCACGGAGCAGGCTACCTACTCACTGAGCCAGAGACACACTGCAGAAAGGCTTATTTCGGCGTGTATTAAAATAAATATATAAATAAACAATAATTTAAAAAAATACTTTGAAGTTTATACTTACAGAAAAAAGAGCGTATTAAAAATAGTGAACTAGTAGGCTTAGTCTAGTGTAAGCCACTTGTGCTCACTGGATATCTTTAGCTAACTTTTGAGTTTTATGAACTAAAAAGTGGCCTGTTTAGTCCAGACAGTTATCATAGCCATATGCTAGGCTATGTGTAGCCTACGGTTTTTATTATGTTTTTTTAAGGGGTTTCCGCGCTGTTATGGTTTTGAAAGCTCCGCGCTATGATGGCTATGATGCAGCTGCTTTGGCAAAAACTGGTATGCAGTAACAGCATAGCCTTTTTCTTTAATTTATTTTTTTGTTTTCAAAGAGGACATTTCCCGATATAATTGCTAACTTGTGGCGAAAGTGCCGCCGTGGTGAGAGATTTACCTTAACATCTGTCCCAAGTCGTCGATTTTCACGGCAAGAAGAAATTTTATGACAAAGTTAGCTAGCTGGCTGGTTACCACTTGCTGAAACTGGACTTATTTGGACGTTTGGTTAGCTTACTAATATAAAAGACCATATGTTAGTGTTTGCAGATCTATTTTCAAAATGTTAACGTTCGCTAACGTTGAATAACATCAACGTTACCAGACTCGATCTCGTAAACAAACCGATGATAATAACGTCTTCGTGAATGAGATATGGTTTGCTATTTGATGCCTAGCCAAGCCAGCCAGTCCCTCTGCTGATGTCTGTTACGTTAGGTTTCCACTGTCACTGTGGTAGCTAGCTAGCAAAAGAGACCGCATGCTGTGATGGAAATAATGCTGACTAGCACCATAAAATATACTTTGAATCATTTCAGCTAGCATTTAAACTACACTACAAATATGAAATTCAAGAATTTTTCCAAAAGTTCCTAAAGTTACCATTTTTCCAAAAGGGCAGTAGCCTACTTTCATGGTTGAGAACGCCATGTTTGCTTTCACGGACACCGAAAGCTTGACGCACATAGCAACAGTTATTAAGGGGGGCGGGTCAATTAAGGCCTTGTTGAGAACAAGGTGTGTGAACTCTTTAGCCAATGACTTAAATGAATCACTCATGCTGAAAGGCACCAAAAACCAGCATACAGGACTGGAGTTTGACACCCCTGATTCAGATCAGTTTTTTATGAATATGTCTTGGCCTGCATCTGCAGTCTCAGCATACCTGTAAACACTGACAGAATAATAGGCAACATCTATGCATTAAGAAAAATCAAGTATCTAACTACTTTATACACATGTACAATACACTTATTCATACCTTGTTTTATAAATATAATGAGGATAATATTTGGCCATTATGAACCATTTTTAAACAGTCTGGCCCCCAGAAGAGGTAGTTGAAGAACTCTGGTTCACACAGTGGTGGACGTTGCTTAGTAGACAAACTTTGTCTCATTCCAAACATTGATTACACAGAAAATATGTTCTTGCTGGGAATTTTAATCCTTACTCAGTGCGGCTAATTTTGCTTGAGCATGCTGTGAAAAAAGCCTAGTACTGCAATCTAAGGTCATTATCTGCTTGTAATGAGGACAGTTAATTAAAAAAATCTCCGTGCAAAACTGGCAATGGTCTGTACTTTGAGAACATGAGGCCCCACTGCCCCAAGCAGTGATAGGATGCTTCTTTCTAACAAGCTCTCCTGAAACACAGCAGCACTGCACCCCCTGAATAGAGGCCTGTGACATATCACAAGCACTGTGATTACCAATGGTTACAAGGACGCGCCGCCATGTTGGAAGATTAATTTGTCACCTACGTCACTAATTTGTGACGTAGGTGACAAGCCTCAATGCTGTTGATAAATGCCTGTTGTCCTTCTCCCAACCAAAGACTCCTCCACATAAATTGTAACCCTAGACCTTTTTGTTTTATTTCTGACTTTCATTTTCACACTTGAGCAAAAAGGGCTAACCCTAGAACGACACAGTAAAGTATCATTCAAAATATCCTATTACAAGCACAGGCTGTTACCCGTCTTCAAGACAATGTACAGATATCATATTTGATGTTTCCTCATTTGATTTTATTTGATTCAATAAGGTCAGGTTTCAAGAGCACAGACAGTGGTATGTGCGATTCTTTAAAGTAATTTTATGTAATTAAATAAATAAACAACTAGTTGCATCTCCTCACTCTTGGGAAACAACTCATGCATATTTCAATATAGTAGCTGCCATTGCTGAGAAAGGCTTATTGAGTGTGCAATACAGATGCCAAATCAAGCTTTATTTAGTTCTGCAAAGGCCAGGCATATTTCCTGCATTTTCAGGGAGGAAAGTGGAGAAGTATGCCTTTCACTGTAAGTTCTACTTTGGTCATTCTGCTGCTACCTGCAGAGACATTTCAAACTGACATTTCCCTTACATTAACCCTAAGCTGCAACAATTAATTTGTTCAAAAGCTTTTCTGTACAATGCAGGGACAATAATATTCAAGCAATACAAAGTGAATGAGGCTAATTGAATGACCTGAAATAAAATGTTTTGTAATTCTTTCTTTTGTTTTTTTTTTTAATCGACATTTGGGCAACACTTAAATTCTTAATGTTTCATGTCTATATATCAAAATTTAATCGCATGGGCTGTAGTTCATTACCTTGACAGAAATAATAAAGATTATGTAATTATTCATATTGTGTTGTATCCAACAGTCAGTAAATAAGTCAGTTTGGTTTCAACAAGGCTGTATGGGATTAGGGACTCAAATGAGTTGTATTCTGAATCTCTTCATCTGAATGCCTATGTTACACTACAACATGAAAGCATTTTATGCCCAGTGGGTTGAAGATGCTAAGATCAATTTAAAAAATGCATTTCAGTGATGAGGGTGAGCGGAGACAAAATTAATGAATTGATAAAAGCAGCTTCAAGCCGGGCTTTGTCTAATTTTAACTTTAATTAAAGATATTCCCAGGTAGCCCTGATGATTGTCTGAAACATTCCCTTAGAGATAAATTAGCGACCTTTCAGATTCCCCCTATTCAGGCTGTACATGGTTTATTTACCCATGCTGGGTTTGCTCCAGCGGTTTATCCGCTGCATTATAACTAAACCAAGGACCTATTTAAACAACAAAGCCACTCAGAGCAACCAGCATCTCATTCCAGTTCTGTTTTTTGTCCCTGTTTTGCTTTACTTACAAATCTCTATGCAGCGGCCCAAAAAATGACCCATTTTTGTGACCATATAGGAGAGATACCTGAACTGCATGGAAAACAAAACATTTCATTCACAATTAAAGGGAAAGCGCATCCAAATTCAGTGTTGTTGTATTTAATTGATCCCTCCACTGTTAAATGTTAAACTAATTTTCTTGTGGTTGTCAAGATGTGGTTGTGGTTGTCAAGATATCTTACTTGCCATGTCCGACATCTGAGACTCAACTATGCATTGCTACTACATGAGAGAGGGTGTGGTTGCCCTGGTGATGCAATACACATCACCCTGTTTCCAGCTCTTGGACATGTTTTGTCATGCAGAATACTGCACTTACAATTAACACTGGATAACTGATTCAAAACTTTAATCGCCATTTCACATTGCCCTGAACCTCCCATTAAAGATGAGGAGAGAAGAGGGGGTGAAGCACATGCACGGACATATTAACAACTGTGATCATTACAGCATGAAAACTGAAAATTAACTTACTTTTCAAAATAAAAGATGAGAAAGAAATCGGACGGCATGCGCACGCTTAAAGGGGCAGTTAGAGCTTTAATCGCGTTAGGTCTAGTGGAGTCACGGCAATGCAAGCTAACCAACCACAAGCTATACCAGGCTAACTACACTGCGATTTGGGCAGGATTACCTCCCAGCAATCTACCTCCTCTCTCTGCCCCTCTTCACCTTTTTGCATTAAATATTCATGGACAATCTGGTTTCCTGGGCGGACGAGGAGACATCTTGACAGCTTAATCACAGAGTCAGAGCAGCAGCCAGCCCTTTCCTCTCTGGCTGCTGTCAGACTGACCTACATGATGTAATAGCCTCTCTTTTGACACTGGGAGAAATCTGCTGGAGAAGTCCAGCACAAACAGATTTCTCAGGCTTTTCAGATATAAAGAAATTTAAAGGACAGGACAGACTACGGGGTAACGATAAAGTTTGCCAGGCCTCATTTTTTACATACAAACATTGATTCAACGAAAGCCTGATATATTAAGCTACGTTGGCGTTTGTTTGAGTCTTGACATGAGGTAAAATAACAGGTCAGAAATTTCCTGAAGGCATGTTACCCAACAAGCCCACTGGGGGTTTTGAGGAATATGAGACAGCATGGAAGACGGCGTCGTTTTATGGGAAAACAGAATTATTGTATTTCCATCACATCTGAATCTTTACACTATCACTCACTGATGTTGAGGTGTCAGAAATAAACAATGATTGGTTCAATCTCAAAACTATAAACACTGATATTGTTTCCATTGTCCTTAAAGAGAACTTTGAATAAAAAAGGGTTGGAATGCTATGAATCAAAAGGAAACTGCATTGTCCAGAAATCATCACAAACATCACCACTATTTACAATTTGCCCTTAGCTATGACTAATAATTTATTTATTTATTTCTTCCTTAGTTTGGTGATAGTATTTCTGGTGATCAGTGAACTTTCTGAGCTGTGAATTAAAAAAAAAATAACACACATAATTTGTGACAAATTTTAATTACCATTTTTACACATAAGACAGTCCATTATGCTGAACTTCAGGTAACTGATGATGGTGTTGCAGCACCATTATTAATACATTTTTAGATTTATCCCAACTACATCAGTCTTTCATAAATGTATACATGAAACATAACGTGTTCATTTGAGAGGCACTTGCATTTAATTTGAGTCCCAAGGATTAATTGTTATTCCTTGCGGCATGTAATGTCAATCTTCTGATTAAATCTATATTTTTCCTTAAATTTGACTATGAAATAAATGTGAACACTCATTATTTTTATTTTCAAATACAGTTTGGTGAGTTCAGCCATTACCCAAACATATTGCTGTTGTAAAGGGAAAATAAACACTTCCATTAAATCTCAAGTCAAACGACTGAATCCAGGGCTTTGTCTTGATAAAAGCAATGGCAATAAATATCAAAAATAAATTCTGAAAATGACTGTTGATTTTAGTACAAACATGAAATAAAAATGGATGAGCAGTACGGATGAGCAGATGTGCAGACTGAATGACCCTGGAAATTCTCTATTCTGTGAAAAATGTTTGGAGCACACAAAATGTGCTTGACGTGAACAGCATTATATGAATACATCAGCGAGTTGCCATTATGAACAGATCTGTAAGTTCACGGACAATATTAACCTTGTGTTTCTAGAGATCCCAGAATACTGCAGTTGCAAATTACAGTAAACATAGTACATTCATAATTCCCAAGCATTTCCATTTTTCCAATTATTTTCTTTTACCAGCTTTTTGAAGCCCTGGATGGCCATGCACACTGTTTTCATTCAAAATATACTGTATGTACTAAACACAACAGTGAAAACATGCTAGAGTAGAGCTAGAACAATATTAGAGTAATATTATACTTTGTGGGAAATAGCTTTCAAGGACATACATATATAGTCTCTATAAAACAAAATGGTTGGACATGGAAAAGTGTGTCAATCACTGAATTGTTATACAGATTTGGCTATAGTTTTACACAGATAATTAACAGAACTCTAAATATCACTAATACATATATTTTGTAACTAGTTGCAGCAATATATGACCAATAAATATATATTAAGGATGCTGCATTCCTATGTGAGTAGCAAAACTAGAGTTTCCAGTCTCTTGTGCCTTGCAGAAAATCTGCCACAGGCCTAACTTTGTTAACGTGGTGTAATGACTCACATAATCAAGATCATTTGAGTATAATTATTTTACATAAAACATCAATATATAGCAGGGGCATCTGACACTGGCCCTGGGGAAGCACAGCGTCTGCTGGTTTTTGTTTAACAATAAAAATAAGCAACCAATTTAGACCCAAGAAACAAGGCCGAAGTGAGTTAACTGCGCAATTAAAGGCTTTAATTGATCAATTAAGTGCTGAGTAACAACAAAAACCAGCTGACCCTGCGGCTCTCTGGCCAGCCATTTTAGATAATATATAAATGTCCCTTGTGATATGTTAGAACAGCCCAGTGCTCTTGCTCATTTATAAAAAAAAACATTGAGCGACTTAATACTGAGGGCCAACCATGAGGTTACTGAAGTGATATCCCTTGACCTTTTTAATGTCACTTTTTCAATGTGCCGAATTATTCTCCCAGAGTTAACTTACCTAGCTACAATCACTTCTAATTACCTTAAAAACAACTGGAATATTTTATCTTAAAAATAATTAACCAACTTGGGAAGGTTGCCTGGAAAAGTGGTGTTAATAAATACATTAATGAACAAATAAATAAGTAAATAAATATTAACATTGAACTAAAAAAAAAAGCCCAAGGGGACACCATTGGCAAATCCTTCTTCAAAGTATTTTCTTCCCAATGTTATCCACATTACAATCACATGTATGTAATGCTGCATTCTCCCCAAAATTATCATAGGGTTTTATTTTTGATCTTAATGCTTTGTCTTATTGTATATTGTTTCATTACAATTACCATCACATTATTTGTAGGAGTATGGCACCAAGTGAATATAAATAAAGTTTTGTTTTTCCCAAACATAACTAATTAATAAATCCAACCTAATCAAATCTAATCTTTACATTATATTTAGACATATTTATCCAGAGAGACTTACAAAAGTGCATACATAAAGGAGCCTAACTATTAATTATTATCAACACAAATGGACCAGTCAGATTAGCCAGGCTGTATGGACTTACCCCATTCATGGGATATGTCTTCCAGCCTAGCTCTCCCAGCACTGCAGTGGTATCCAACAGTACAACTGGAAATAGAGAAAATATAAATCCATTAGTAGGACATCAATATTCAAAACAAGCTTCTCTACTGTACAAAGAGCATAAATCATTTCAGTATGTCAATAAAAACCTAGAATTCTCCTCGCAATCATGTCTGGTGGATAACTGCAAATTAATATGTTCACAGATGACACTGTGAACAACATAATGTAGTGCAAACATTACACATTAAGCTCAGATAGCTTAATCTATAAACATGGGTCTTTTCGATCAGAAATGTCAAACTCATATACTGGAGGGCCACAGCCTCTTAACACCTCTGTGGTTTCCTTTCAATTAGCAGCCAATTCAGGCTGCAGGAACCAAGTGTGTGTACTCTTTAGCCAATCACTGGCTTAAATTAAGCAAGTACTGAAGCAAACCAAACCAGCAGACACTATGGCCCTCCAAGACTGGCGTTACACCCGTTTTAGAGCGAGAGACTTGGTAACACATAAAAATCACAAGTTATTAATGAACAGGAATTGTATCAATACATCTCACTGTGTTTGAGTAATGGAGTTTGGTGATATTGCGCAAATATAACTCAATTATACATGTGATCAATGTATGAATTGAGAGGCTGGACCTAGTGCATTCAAACAACAAATGTGCTGGATATAAAGCAAAATCCTCAGGGTTAAATCACCATAACAGATTTTATGAGTCTCCTAGGGACCACACTAACTGTATTGGAGTTAAAAGTACCCTATCAGAGTTGATTTAATACTGAACATTTTACTGTGCAGGTTACTGAAGGCTGAGGCCGAAACGTTCGCGTTTGTTGGTTTAAATAATAAATTGTAGTGCGGTCCATGTATAATTCTTTACTGTGCAGGTTACCAACATGCACAAGCCATTACTTTTAAAAGGCTTGAGAATTATTACTCCGGTACTTCAATATAAGCATTCTTTTCAGAGGGTAACAAGTTTGAATATGACATGGGTTTGTATGTTTTGCATCAGCAGAGGAGAGACAGAAAAACAGGAAAACACTTGGTCATCAAACAAATCAAAGGAATTATCTTTCAGGTATAAACATGGTTATCCTTCAGATATAAACACGAAGTTGACCCTCTGGCTGCAGTTTGAGTTTCTTAAAATTAGTGCTGTTAAAATTAAAAATGTATTTGTTCATTTTATACCAAGGATAGAAAGTAGAACGTCCCAAATTATTCCAAAACAGAAGCTCATTAGAATGAATTAACTTGAATTACATCCATTCAAGCCATCAAGTGGAAATATGTCATACAGCACAGCTTCAACTTAAAATAATCAGCAGGTATATTGTATAAGGCAATCTGGATCTATAGTTTGCTTGCATTGTTCAAAGAATGGTAAAATGGAATACTAAGCATATGTGTAATTGGCTAAAGCAGTTTGTACAACAGAAACCAGTCTATTCTTTAGGCGGCTGTTCAGCCATGGTTCACATTCATATGCTGAAGGCAATGGGGTATTCAGCCGTTATGAGTCTAGACTGAGCATGTGTGTGAAAACAAGCCTCCAGGCCAGTTTGATGTGATGACTTTGCAATTTCTTCAGACTTTTATGGACTGAGTTAATTACCATTCAATGACTAAAGTGAGTCACAATCAGGAACCCATCCAATTTATCAGTGGCAAGATGATCATACGAGCATCACTCACTGACAAGGTAACCCTCAGTCAAGCGTCCCGGTGGGCTATATTACCAGAAAGATCAACAAAAAGTGACATACACATTTAAAGGCATATTTTAATCCTCCCAGGGTTTGTTTTAATTTTAATTTATTCATGTATTGCCAATAAAACTGAAAGCCTGAGGCGCTTTCACTTGAGGCTTGAGGAAATCTATATTTGGTTTTGTGGTTTGAATCTGTGTAAGGGGTAGCATGCCGGAAGGAGGCTGGACAAAAGCAGAGGTCAGAGTAGCTATGGATGTGGTGAATGCTTTCTTCCGTGGGGTCAGGTTAAGTTTGTGCGATCTAAACACAGCATAATGAGGACTTCATCCTGGGATTTCAGCAAACACTCTGCCGTGATTATCTGACAGCAGGCTTCCAAAAAACTGCAACTTGCAGTGTCGTGCAGTTAAAATATGCAATATGTGAGACTAAATTAAAATTTAATAGCAGACTAAATTAAATAGACTAACAAAAGCCCATCAACTTAATCAAGTTTAAACTACTTGCATTTCACATGAATCTCCATCTGGATTTATTGCACTTGCTAGACAATAAAAAGTACGATAAAGAAATGTACCAAAAAGTTTCTGGGTCAAAACATCTTAAATGGTTTTCATATAATATTCAATGACATCTCATCTCATGAATTTTCTTTACAAGAGGCCATATTCAAGTTAACCTCCTGAACATATTATTTGCAGTCTTACATTCAGGTTCACAGTTATTCAGCTGCCCCTGTACATGACAATAGAGCTCTGAGGTCTCTTATTCAGTTCTGTAGCTGTTACAACAATGTGGTTTTACAGGGGGTCAATAACAGTGGATGTTTAAACTTTTAGAATGCTTCGGCTTTAGATACCAATGTTCCTAGAAGAGAGAGGGAGGCATGCTAGTTCTTAATTCCTGTTCAATCCTTAGCTGAATTCTTGTTTCATTCATACTGTGTGTGTACAGTTTTCGCTTCAGCTGTGGGCATATTTCAGTGTGTGTGTGTGTGTGTGTGTGTGTGTGTGTGTGTATGCGTGTGCGTGGGTGGAGATTGGGTGTGTGCGTGGGTGGAGATTGGGTGTGTGTGTGGCGGCGTACGCATATATGGAGGTGTACTCATAAGGTCAGTTTCCACAGAGAGGGGAGACAATGCAGAGAGAAATTTCAGGGCTCTCTGACATCTTCCAGGCAGATAGTTTTAATATAGGATACAAGCATCATCTATGACTGCAGAAATAGACATTGATAAAGACATATAACACTTCTCCAACAGAAACATGATCACACTGGCTTTAAGATATAAATCACCGGCCCCCGTCTCTCTCTACCCCCTGTATTAAATCTCATTCACCATATAATAGAAGAACAAAAAAGTAAGGTTGCTTATGGAATTGGAAATACTGAAGCAAGACAGCTGAAAATATGGTTATTTATTTACAAATATATTTGCTTACTCTATCTACTGTATTCCAGTAGTACATAGTATCTATTTATTTCAGCCTGAGAATATATGACTCTCACATCATTCGTACTTTTAAATTACTGACCACATCTTTTCTCAACCCTCACCTATATTGACTTTGTTGACAGAAATGAGACAATTCATTACACCTCAAATAAAATGAACGGCAAATGTACAGCTGTTCAAAAAAAAAAAAACAATACAAAAAAAGGCAATACAAAATACAACCAATAATCGAATAACACTCGGGAGCAACCATCTGTAGCAGTAAATATTTATGGATAAACAATTGTTTATGAAGGGCCTAAAAGAAACAAACACAGACCACAGTGACTTGTCTTATGGCTGTACTTGGGTGTGTGCAATTTATGACAGCTTATTGTCCTACTCCTTACGGTATGATGGCGTCCTCTGGATTCCCCTTAGAAATGTTTAAGCTGTACTCAGTAAATAAGTGCGGCTAGAAACAAGAAAATATTTATTTGGCTGTAACTCTTCTTTTCCATTTTTCTGTATAATGTTCTGGAATAAACAGCATCTCCCTGTCAGTCTTATTCTGCAACTAAAGACGCCATCCCATTCCCGGACTGTAGTGTTAAAATTAATTTCCATTAGCCGGGTGCCACACTGAGATAATATCGGAAAATCAAGGCAATGGGGGGGAACTAAGGATGCTCAAAAAGAAACTAATAATAAAGGAAGAAGAAGAAGAATCAACCTTTGATTTGCAACAAGTGAATGTGTACCAATTTTAGTGGGTGCAATTTTTTTTTTTAAAGCAAAAAAGCTAACAAAAAAATAGAAAACTCACCTCATATAAGAGTACTTCTACCTACACTCAGGTTTAGCAAAGGTTTTTTTTTATGCTCATGAAATGTATTTCCTTTTTGACTGTTCAGTTAAAGGGCTTTAATGATACTGCGTTATACCACTGTCTGCTTCTCTTACACCCACAACCCCCATCAGAGCACACTGGTTCCTGCTAGATCCTGTTGCATGCCTCCAACTTTAAGGACTTTCATTTTATTCACTTCTTCTATCTAAAGTTGTTCAGAAATCACCACCCCTGCTGAGCGTAAACTAATATGAAGGGCCTTTCATAAACTCAAAGTACTGTACAGAGTTAAAAGTGCATAATATTAATGGTAGCCTCGTATATAATATGCAATTTTGTGTGCACCTGTGTATGTGTGTATGTGCATGTACATGTGTGTGTCTGCGTGTGCATGTGTGTGTGAGAGAGAGGGGGAGAGAGGCAGAGAATGAGAGAGTGTAGTCCACGGCAGGAGACCACAAACTGATTTATCATTTCCCACAACATGGCAAGTGAAAATTAATCTGTTTATCCATGCAATGAATATTTGATCACTGCAGCGCAAACAGAACTGATGGGATATCTTTCAAGAGTCCTGCAAAGACATACTAATTACAAAATTGGCAGTGACATGTCCATGATATTCATTTAGCACCTAAAATAAATTTTACACATGGGCAAATCCATTCACCACTTGATTTACTCATACAGTAATACAAGTGTTGATTCATATGGGCTGTGTGACATGTGCAATACCACCACGACAACTATAATAATAATAATAAGTAGAAGACCATTATAAATGTATAATTAAATGTATAATTACATTTATACATCATCTTACATCAATAAGCACCAATATTTAGATTCACAAGTATGAAACATGTCTAGCAATATTGAGCACTAAACATGTTTCATACTTGTTTCGATTTTGCACCGTAACACTTGGAATGGTGCACAGTGCTGCGGTGCTGATTTCAAAATGTAAGGTCAAATCTGTCGGCCAAAGTGACATGGCATTGTGTGACCAAAATACAAGCATGCGATATGCTAACTGGCCTCTTACAACAAATGAATCACTAAAGAATGGCCATTTCAACTCAATGTTGCTAGAAGTCAAAATCATTAACAATTAGCCATTTGGCTGAAAGAGGAAACACTGGTGGCTTTCTTAGGCAGATACACTGGGGGATGATTAGACGGGGGTGGCACGGTGGTGCAGTGGACAGCACTGTCGCCTCAATACAAGGATTCCCTGGTGGGAATCGTGGCCAGGGGCCATTCTTTTGGAGTTATTTTTGTGCCAGATTTCTGTATGTGCGAGAGGGTGTTTTGAGCACACAAATAGATTATTTGCACGCACATTAACTTAATTTTGTAGATAAATGTATTGTCACGCAAAGAATCATTCATTTTGAGCAAACTAAAATACATTTTTGACTCAATAAAAGTTTATTTGCATGTCTGAAAATATCCACATATGCACAGAATTCTGACCCCTGTGTGAGTCCATGTAGTTCTGCATGCACAATGTCTCACTTGCTCTCTCTCAACGTCCTTCCTCTGTGTGCTCCCAAAGCTTCGCCTGCACTCGCTCAACATGCACAGAACACCGATTGGCTGGCTTGATCTCCAATCAGATCGCTAATTAGACTAGGAAGAACAAGTGAATCGTTTATAGAAAAATGTCATCTGAACGGGTCGTGTCTAGATGGGACAGGACATATTTTTAATTAATCTATATGAAATCCAGTTTTTAGTCTGTACCTAATTAGCTTGCTAGCTAACTATCTCGATATGGCCCATGGCCAGAGCTAGGCTAGGCCCATGGCCAGGCTTCAGCCCCCCAACCCCCCAACCCCCCCTGCCGCTGACCAGGAATAACCAAGTTAGATAAAGAATGCATGGATGGATGGATTGTTGGATGGATGGATGGATGGATGGATGGATGGATGAATGGATGGACGGATGATTAGATGGTTCAGCTGAAAGAGACAGATTTGAAGCACGGCCATGATGGCAAGAACACCCCATCACCCCAAGTTTTTACTAAATAAAAAGCAGAACAGCATATGTTTCAAAAGACTGCCACACTCACAGTTAAAAGCCACATGCATAATGACCATCCCACACACGTTCTACTGGATTAGCACACTTCTTGAGTTAATACGTAATAATCAACAGCCTGCCTGGCTGTCTGGCCACAGTGTGTCGCACTAGCCAGGGTCCTTGAAACTGAAAGGGTTTGAGTCAAACTCCAGGACTACTATGCCCTTGGCCAATATAGTAAATAACCTGAATGGCTTTGGGAAACACAATATCCAGCTGTTTAAACTGATACTGAAGCAATGTAAAGGGTGTCTGCCAAGAAAAATATTTACAAAACCTGGTGTCATATCATTGTGTCTGTTTTTCTCCCTTTATGACACTCAAACTACTCTGAAGGACTCTGTATGCATTAAAATGATACACTATGGTCTTTACCGTTCTTGCATAGTAACCATCATGTTAAAATGATAGGATGAAAATAGCTTAATCTGTGAGGTTTACTGGCAATTCCTCTGAGCATAGGAATTTGTAGGATCTAGACAGAACAGGCTACCTGTCTTCTAAGGCCCCACAATATCAAAGACCTTGAGTCTCGCACATCATGCGTGAGACTCACAAATTAAGGACCAATCTCACACTCACATACCAAGCTCATAAAATCTCACCAGTTCAATTAAATCAACCGTGCTGACTATTCTGCCAGTTTGATGGCAAATTTGGTTGGTTTTAAACTATGACCACAGCTCATATAACACTCTCCCTCCCCTGACAGCAATATTATCACCGCCCACCCTTGCTTTCAACAGCATCATCACACTAATATTCTCCTTAGTTTATCACAATATTGTCAGAATATTGTGTAACTGCACAGCTCAACTTGACATTACTTTGATCATAGCATACCAACAGTTGTTCTCAATGTTTGATGGACAATCAGGACAATGCCATGCATAGAAATGATTTTAATGCAAAAAAAGATGAAAGAGAATTAAATTTTATGAGGAAAAAGAGAACATTTTTGAATTTTTTTTAACAGGCAGTAAAAATTACATTTAACAGTATAAACAAACTTTTATACCTGAAAGGACAGATAATACAATCCCCAGAATGCAATTTGCATTAAATAAATGAAGATTTATGGCTATAAACTGAACATTTATCTTTTTTTGGTCCCAGTAGATGAACTGAAAGTGACATCTGAATTCCTAATGTCAGAATTCATAAAATGTTGCCTGCTGGGGAAAAAAATCACTACTGAAAAATAGAAGCAAATGAATTTCATAAGCATGGCACTTCATGCAATGCAGATGTTAAGAAAAGAAATGTTAACACAAAATACTTTTCCTGAGGGAGTATATAGGTCAAGGCCAGATTATTGATGAATGTGTCTTATAAATATTAAAGCTGAAACTCACCTCAATACATAAATACAAAATCAAACAAGGAGCATTTTTGCTTGACTTCATTTTAATGTGTAAATAGCAGAGAGAACCGCTTTAGTCATAAAAGGCCACTTCTACCACTTGAGTAGTGTACTCAACAGCATGATTAAATACCATCTATGCCATTATTGGTCAACTATTGGAATTCCTTCTTTGATATTTTGTAATTTTGTAAACCTAATGAAAAGGAAAGGGATGCAATATTGCATTTTAAGGGAAAGGTGAACTATATTTCTTACAATAAAAATAATCAATACCTTTAATTTGAGTTAATTTTAATCAGTTGAGCTGACTTCTTTGAATAAAGAGACAACAAAGTTTTGTAACACAAAAAAATTATGTACAATTAATTTACCAATGACAAAGATTAGAATTAGTAAAGAAAGATAGCGTTATGCCTTGAACAATAGGCATGGGTATCGAGAACCGGTATTAAATTGGTACCGATAAGCTCCTGGACAAACGGTGCTGCTTATTTAGACTGGTTAAATAAAAATTCTGGTTTTGGGGCTGGTTGCACCAGCTATAGACTACATAAGGTCAAACGTAGGCTAGTTAATGTTAAGTGTTTACTAAATTAAGGTTTATATTACTACATCAAAATGGGTTGCACCGAACAAACTAGTTACATTGAACTTAGTAGCTACTAAATATTTACATCTACCCCTACGGAGGTGTAAATGCTGGTGTAACAGTTGTAACCACCGGCAAACAAAACGAAAACATGAACCCGTTTAGAGCTGCCATTCGGTTGTCTCGAGGAAATATCAAAATAAATTATAACGTAACAGCTGTTAGTCTAATTGGCTACCGCCGTTCCTTCAGAAAACACCCTAAAAATAGTTGACATGCGCAAAAGGTTCCATTTCAAAACAAAATTCTTTATAGTTCAAAAGAGTTTATGAACAAAATTGTTTCCCTTTATGTAGGCTATTTTCCCATAGCCTATATGCTATGTTTCCGTGCATCAGTATTATAAAATGTAAGAGCTAGAGACGCACACCCAAAAACAACAAAACAAGGTGCAAACAAGCTAGAGAAAACTCATTAGAAAACCATCTAACAAAGTTTTCAAAGCAGCGGGTAGCCTATAGCCTACTACGATGCAGAATTAACCTACTGAATTAGCTGGATAACTGCACTGAGTAAAACCCGGAAGCTCTCTTTACTTCAGTCCATGTTCAGATTTGGGAGGGTTTCAGGTTTTACTCAGTGCAGTTATCCAGCTAACTCGGTAATCCTGCTTCGTAGTGTACTCCCCAGGGCTACTAACCATTGTGAATGTGCAGATTTGGCTAAGCACGGTCTATAATATTTCTACTTACTATCAAAGTTTGTACAAGTTGTAACCAAACACAAATGTGAAACCGAGTGCGAGCTCCGCTTTGTGCTTATTGTGCTTTCCTGCTGTTGGAGCAGTGAAATCAGCTCAGGGGGAATGGAGGGGCTAGTGGCTGTCTGAGGTAGGGGCAGTCTGCTGAGACCATCTGCATGTGCTATAGTGGGCCCGGGCTTGTACACCAGACTGTACTGGTAGTGCATCAGCAGAAGGGCCCACCTCTGAAGGCGAGCAGATGCGGTCGGTTGAATATTCTTCAGCTCTCCTAGTAGGCCCAGCAGAGGCTTATGGTCAGTCTGGACTGTGAAACGGTGGAATTTCTTCACAGCATAGGTCACTGCTAGGCCTTCCTTCTCCACTTGAGCGTATTTACGTTCAGCTGGGGCTAGAGAGCGTGATGCGAAACAGATGGGCCTATCTGTGTTGTCAGGCATCCTGTGAGACAGCACAGCTCCCAGACCGTATGGTAATGCATCAGCAGCAATCACCAGTGGCAGAGCAGGGTCGTAGTGCACTAGCAATGCTGTTGAGGTCCTTGGACCTCTGGAAGGCCGCCCTCTGAGGTGGGGCCCATACCACATTACATTACATTACATTACAGGCATTTAGCAGACGCTCTTATCCAGAGCGACTTACACATTTTTTTTATTTTTTATTTTTTTTACATATCCATTTATACAGCTGGATATATACTGAAGCAATTCAGGTTAAGTACCTTGCTCAAGGGTACAACGGCAGTGTCCTACCTGGGAATCGAACCTGCAACCTTTCGGTTACAAGGCCAGTTCCTTAACCATTATACTACACTGCCGCCACTACCCATGGCACTCCGGCACTCCGGTCTTCAACAATGTTCTGCGGTTCAGAGGCATCCTTGATAGCCTGAACTTTGTTCTCCAAGGGCTGGAGGCCCTCTGCCATCACCCTGTGCCCCACATATTCCACCTGTGGTGCCATGAAGACACATTTCGACCTTTTTAGGCATAATCCAGCCTCTTCCAGGCGTGAGAGGACCGCTTGGAGGGTCTCCAGATGCTGCTGATGGTTACTACCTGTTATCAACAGATCATCCAAGTAGATGGCCACATGGTCCACACCTGCCAGCAGACCTTCCATTGCCCGCTGAAATATGGTGCATGCAGATGAAACACCAAATGGAAGCCTGGTGTACTGAGACCATTGGTGGGTGTTAATATTGACCACAGGGCGGGACTCTGTGTCCAGTACTAGCTGCTGGTATGCATGGGACATATCCAATTTGGTGAAGCTGACTCCTCCTGAAAGCTTGGCAAATAGTTAATCTATTTGTGGTAGGGGGTACTGTTCCACCCGTGATGCCACATTTGCTGTCAGCTTACAGTCTCCACAGAGCCTGATCGTTCCATCACCCTTTAACACTGGCACAACTGGGGCTGCCCACTTTGAATAAGTGACAGGTTGAATTATACCAGCCAGCTGAAGATGCTCCAGCTCTATCTCAACCTTCTTTTGAAGAGCCAAAGGCACGGCCCGTGGTTGACAGAAACGAGGGTGGATAGAGGGGTCAACCTGTATGGAGACTGTTGTCCCCTTTAACTGCCCCAACTCGTCTCGGAACACCGCCGCGTGTTTGTTAAGTATGCTAGACAGAGTGCAATCAGAGACCTTCTTCAAATTATCCAGAAGGCCAGACCAGTCCAAGTTCAGCACTTTAATCCAGTCTCTGCCAAGTAAGTTAGTGCCTCGGCCTGACAATACTAACAGGTTCAACTGTGCTTCCTGTCCATTATAGTCAGCCATAACACGTACAGAGCCACACACTTTGATATTCTACCCTGTATATGACCGAAGGACGGTAGAAGAGGGCGTTAGTGTTACGATCCTGATACGGGACGAACCCAAGTGCAACGACCAGGAGGCAGATTCAAAGAAAGGGATATTTATTAAGCGTTGGGATAGTCCCAAAGCTGTACAGGAAAGGCAAATACACAGAATTACACAGGACATAAATGGAAGTCCGATACGGACTGCTCCAAGCCGGAGCTGGACTTGAACTCTTGGAAGGGGTTCCAAGCCGGAACCGAACTGGTACTGGACCGGGTGGTCCAAACCGGACAGGATGCAGGAACAACACAATTGTTCCAAGCCGGAACTGGATTGGACTGGTGGTGGAATTCACAACGGGACTGGACTGGAACTGGACCGGGAGGTCCACTCAGGAAACGAGTGCTGGAACGGAACTTGTTCCAAGCCGGAACTGGACTCTTACAGATGGTGCTCTTCACACCGGGACTGGACTGGAACTGGACCGGGAGGTCCACTCAGGAAACGGGTGCTGGAACGAACTCGTTCCAAGCCGGAACTGGACTCTTACGGATGGTGAACTTCACACCGGGACTGGACTGGAACTGGACCGGGTGATCCACTCAGGAACTGGTACTGGAACGGCGCGATTGTTCCAAGCCGAAACTGGACTCTTTACGGGTGGAGAACTTCACCCCGGGACTGAACAGGAACTGGACCAGGCGGTCTACTCGGGTACAGGATAGAAAGCAGAGGGTAGTTAGTACGGTACTGTAGCCAGGGTTTGGACCGGGAGGAATTAACGGAGGTAATTCGTCAGCACGGGTAGTAGCTGGCGAAACTCGGCTGGGCTGGGTGGTGTGGCGTAGCTCGGGTAGGTCCGGTTGGAGCTGGCTGAATTCCAGAGAACCTGGAACCGTAACCGAAGTACAGGAGGTAGCTACGGCCGGACAGGAACAACGGAAGGTTAGCCAGGCTTGAATTACAGCGGACCCTTTCCCGAGCTGGAGTTGGAGGTACCGCAACACACACACAAACACTCAGGGAACAGACACTGCTGCAGGTGAGCTGAAACCGCGGCAGCTGGAGGTTAGAGGGAGACAAGTTTAGCAGCATGCAAACAGCAAACGTCAAGGGAGGATAGCTACCAAACCGCAGGACAGGTGAACTGAAAAGCTGTCAAGGGAGTTAGCCCAAAACCAAGCGATCAGCAAACACGGGACCAGAAACGAGAAGAGTGCACAACGAGTGAGGTTAGTTAACGAACTGGCGCCGACTAGCAACCAGACGGGGGTTTAAATAGTGCAGGGAATTACGGAATAAATAAGGCACAGGTGTGGAAATTAACCGGGAGTGATTGCTAAACACAAAGGTGAGGAATGCATGCAACGAGGGGGGAGAGCGATAGGCGGAAACTAAAGTGGAAACCAAACGAACGAGACAGAGGGGGAAACGCCCAGTCTGCAGCAGCAGGGAAAACACGGACAAAGGAATCCAACATGACACGGAGGGAAAAAGGGAAAACACGGAAAACGGACAGGAAGGGAACGGAACGTTACAGTTAGCTTCAAGGCAGAGTTATGTCCAAGGACGCGCTTGTATGTGGCCTCTCCTATCACTGAGCGAGAGGCCCCTGTGTCCACTTCAAAACTGACCTTGCATCCGTTCAGGTCCACTTCGACCACCATGGGACTCAGAGGTTTATCACGGACAGCCAGCACGACAGCTATTTCCTCCTCTCATCCTTGTATTCCTCAGGTGGCGTAGGGGAAAGCTCCACTACTCTGTGTGCCCAGTTTCCCCTGCATTTTCCAGACTGGGGGCCCTTGTTTCCCTCTCTCTCCTTTTGTCTGCACACCCGTGAGATGTGGCCTCGCGTGTTAGCAGCTGAGATGCCCATCCTCCCCGCTCGGCATGTGGTGATGCAGCGACTTTATGGACATCCTTGGGAGGCTGTAAAGCTTAGGCATCCTAGTATCCAGCTTCCCGAGCCAATGTAAGTTCCACAGCTTTCTTCCAGGTGAGGTAAGGAACTGCTAAAAGTTTCTTTTGGGTTTGCTCTGAGCCTATCCCCCATACTAATTGGTCTCTGAGACGATTCTCCAATGTCTCTGCAAAGTTACAGTGGGTCGCTTGATGCTTCAGCTCTTTTGTTCTCTGGTTCGTTCAGTTCTAGTTTGTTCACTTCTCGCTTGCTGGCTCTCGTTCGTTCAATGGCTCTTCGTTCACTTCTCGTTCGCCGGCCCTCGTGCCTTCGATGGCTCTCGTTCGTCGTTCGTTAAAGCTCTTCGTTCACTTCTCATTCGCCGGCTGTAATTTGTTCACTGGCCCTTATTTGTTCAATGTCTCTTCTTCATCGATTGTTCAATGGCTCTTCATTCACTCGTTTGCTGGCTCTTGTTCGTTCACATCAATGCCTCGCATTATGACATAGGCTAGATACATATGACTTGGCTACATTTAAATACACAGGATGTTGTTTATCATGCTAATAAACTTCTGTTTTCTTGTCTAAGTCCCAGGTGGCAGTGGCATTAGTATTTATGTATTTGCATAGCTAGCCAGTTAGCTAACGTTAAGTCACATCTTAGAAAATGCTACCGTGAACCGTGATGTAGACTACACTTTATGCTTTCTTCAATAATATTATCACACTGAACATTTTATAAAATTGACAAGCTAGGTATATACTGTATGTAAATGTATCACCTTGCTAGCTAGCCAATTTAAATCATAACTTAGCTTGTGGATAGACACTCATGGGGCAGCAGACTCTGTTCTATGCAAAAGGATTTCAGTGGTTTTTATGATTATTTTCTAAGTGGAATATCAATGGGAAATGGTGAATTTATTCCAAAAGGTAAATAGAGAACATTAGTCAACAAAACGCATAATTATGTGAAGAACAAAGAATTAATAATACCCTCTTTAATTGGACAGCATTCTCATAACACATATGTAATAATTAGGGTAATATAAAATTTAAAGACTAAAATTTAAAGCCATCAAACTTGGATAGACTGTGCGTGACAGCCAAATTGAAAGGGTTCTGATTTTTATCAGGGAAAAAAAAAAAATTTCTAAAGTTCTAAAGCAAACATAGTCAAAGATTCAGCAGGCCATAACACACAGATATAACATTCTTGGCCACTATATCTAACAGTAGTTTTCTATCCTTTTTTTGGGGAGATCTATGCGTTCATACATTAATTTCAAGCTTTGCAGTATACCAATTACAGTATCATTAGACGAGACAGTTAAATCATTTCACTTGTTTTTGATTCTCAAAATTTCCAGCGCTCAATCTAAATATAGCATACATATCAACATATATTTTAACATAGCTCACCAGGCTAAAATTTACATCCTCTGCAACAAAATTAATTATATTATTAAAGTGGGAGTTAATATTTTTCGCATTGATGTTGAACACAGCCATATTTGGCACTGGAATTCTGGAATGTCGAACGGTTATGACTGTAACCATGTTCTATGAGTTCCGGATGATCATTAGGGTCGTAAATATGGATGGCCTTCTGTGGCCAGATGCATCAAGCTTTTATACCAGAATTGTCATGGTACATGACCCCCCGCGTAGTGACGCAATTCCTCCCATAAATGGGGGAGCGTGACTGCGGAAGTCCTCAGAACTATTTTGAGTGACTATGATCCCTAATGGTCATCCGGAACTCATAGAAGTCGTAACCGTTCATTCTATTTTGTTCCTCCGACCATTAGGGTCGTCAATATGGATGACTTAACCCAAAGTGTCAGGAGGGACTATCATCCTTACGTGGATGCCAAGGCTGCAGGTAAGACAGTTGCACCGACCGTTAAGCCTGGCACCACATTGGCTCACTCGTCACCATAGGCGGATTAGCTTGCAAAATTGACCCGTTACCCTAATTCGGGTATGACGGACCTGGGGTGCAGCGAATTGGCGTTCAACCAGCATTGAAGTGGCCTGGCAGTCAGGAGTCCGAGAGGTACAACTGCTGAGGCAGCCAAGATTAGGCCCATAAACCTCTGAAAAGTCCTCATTTCGAGTAACCGAACTCGTATGCCCGACCTCGGAATGCCAATTGTAGGAACGATGATGCTCCACCCCGATAGGGATGTGGAAAATACGCAAATTTCAAATCCACAGCCGTGAAGCAATCTCCTGTTCGTACGGCGTGTATAACGTTCAAACATCCGGAGCATCCGGAAAGTGTATCGTTTTAGATATACTGTATATATTTAGGTCTCTCAGATCCAGTGCCGTTCTCTTGTGAGAGCCTTCCAATTCACCAACTGGTGTCAGCGGCCTGACCGCCAGATGGACCTACGGGGTTATGTTGTGAGTCCGATACCAGTGCACGGGCAGACGGAGGACGAAAAACTCCCCTGCAATTTGCAGGCTGTGCGTCCCTACTAACCGTTAGTTGGGACCATCGCACACCAAAATGCGGGGGAGTTTTTCGTAGAACTGCTACTACAGTACCATACACAGATCTGTGAAAATAATTATGCTATCCAGCTTTCCAGTAAGGTCTTGGTTGTTTGAATTTCAGTGTGAAACCAACCACTATGTGCTTTGGATTTCCAAGACTCTATGAACTTGGAAAAACACCTCAAGGCTAATAGTACTGCTTCTTCAATTCAAATGTCACACAAATATTAGTGGAAAGCAGTGCTGTCTCCCCTCCCCAGGGATTGGAATTGAGGGTCCAGAAGGTCAGATTAAAAACGAAAGAGATTCTCCACCTGCCCCCCATTCAAGTGGAGCCTATAAAAATATTTGAATGTACCCTTATGAAAAAAAAGATAATTGAACAATAACAAATCCTAAAATGTGGTTATCACAGGTGCATAAGTACCCAAAAAATGCAAAGTACAATGTGGAGGAAAGGGCATTTTTCTTTTTCGATGGACACTCCCCTTTACACCCAACATCCATACATTGAAATAAAATATATTAGCAAGATATGAAAATATATTGAAAAACATATAAGTACTTGGGTAATACACAAAGTCCTACAAGATATTTATTTATAACATTTATACAAAAATATAATAATAATAATAATAATAATAATAATAATAATTATAATAATAATAATAATAATAATAATTATTATTATTATAATTAATTTGGTGTGAAATATATGTTTATACAGTCCACATAGTTATAAAATATATTAATATATTTTGGCTAACTAATATTCAATTTCAGTAAGGGTACCTTACTTAACACAAGCAACCAACTGATAATGAATTCCTGTTCAATCCTGTGATTTAATAGGCATTGGTACTTGGAATCAGTTTTCTGCACTGAGAATTTTATTTCCGAGATCAGACAGCAAACAGATTGGTTCCAAATACTGATGTTTGTAAGCATTCAGCCCAAAGTAAATTCATCTCAGCATCACAAACAGACCACAAAATATGTCCAGGGATAAAACATAGTCATAGTCATTACATGGACCATGGATTTACATGGTAATTCAAGCTACATACTTGAAAGTTCCAGAAAGTCGCTTGAGAATCAGGCCAGTGCAATGGCTGCAAACATTACAGCGTGTACTTCAAAGCAGTCAAACAGATTGGCAGACATGCCAGGAACTCTCCTGAACACGTGAAGCCACAAGCCACTGTTTAATGGTGAAGTGTTGCCACAAAAATAAAAATGTAGTGCCGTTGGTGGCTTGCCTCAACAGTGACACGGTGAAACCAATATCACACGGGATGGGTTCCTGGATATTAGCACCATAATGTACAGCAAGGATGTCAAGCTTCAGTCAAGGAGGGCCGAAGTTTCTGCAGGTTTTTTTGTGATTGTATTTTCATAAGCCGCCTTGGAAACCAGTCCAGATT
The DNA here is from genome assembly GCA_029718625.1 of Synaphobranchus kaupii. Taxonomy (NCBI): domain Eukaryota; kingdom Metazoa; phylum Chordata; class Actinopteri; order Anguilliformes; family Synaphobranchidae; genus Synaphobranchus; species Synaphobranchus kaupii. The sequence continues at coordinate 18,375,791 of CM056383.1, forward strand.
TTGACAATCTATGACTTTAATTATTCAAACAACCCAAAAGCAGACAATGCAGCAATCTGTTGAATGAGTTTATAAGGTAAAAAAAAGGTAAAAAAAGGTAAAAAAAGGTTAAAAAAAAATGGTCTGGAAGTTCCACAGCCTTGCTGTTAAATGGGTGGAGACTTGATTCCAGTGCATGTCAGTCAGTCACGGTTTAAGTAGAGTTTCTTGTCTAACACAATCCGGAACTGGCTATGTCATTGTTATTAGTTGCGCCACAAGGTCTGTCCTGGTGGGTGCTGAATAAAACCCCACAGACAAAACCGCAGGTTGTTTAGAAAATGTTAACCCCCCCGTTACCCACCAAAAGAAAAGTGGTCTGTACTTGGGAAGTTCATATGAGGATTCACCTCATTTATTGATTCAAATCCAAAGCTGATCTGATCATAAAAGCAGGGTCTAGGATAGTATCAGTCTACTCCATCTAGTATGACAAGTATGTGCCTTGTTTAGCTGATTATAAGTCATAATCTATGATATATTAATATGCTCTCGCTTACATTGCCCTTTGTAGACCAAAGCCCCCCCCCCCCCCCTCCACATGACATTCACAGCTGTCTTTCTGTACGTTCTCATAGGAGACATAAGGGAAGATTAGATGACTTTGTGTATTTGGTTCTGAGGAGATACTGTAATTAGTGACTGATCACGGCTGCATAGAAATGCGACAGCACTGCAGACCGCTTCACCAAATGTGGATTTTTTCTCAGATTAAAAAGCTCTTCATTTTTGGTAAATGTTCATCATTGTGATATATTGCAAAGCACACATGCTCTCTCACACACACACACACACACACACACACACACACACACACACACACACACACACACACACACACACACACACACACACACACACACACACACACACACACACACACACACACACAGACAAATAAATGGTCAATACTGTGGTATCCTTACCATCCTGTCCTTACAGGAGTCTTTGAGAATATTACCACAGGTAATTCTAATTTAAAACTGCTTCACTTGGCACTACTAAAACATAACTTCAATTTTTTCTCACTGAATGCAAAATGTTTAATCCAACCTGAATCCTGTTTACTGCATTACTTTGAGGTGTATTAATCACCAAAAATAAAATTGCCTTTTTTGAGAATCCCCAAAATATCCTCCAAAGACTTGGCAACTAGAAATTCCATTTTGTACACTGTAGGGGACATGAGTCTCTGGTCTTAATCTCCAGAATCATATACTCTAATATACTGAAACCTAATCTACAAGGGACATTCAATAAAAATAAATAATATTTTTGCAAATTTGTTCACTGTTTTGTTATCCAAGACACTAGTATTATGTCAAAAAAATGTAAATACTTTAACTTTTTTTCTGTCGCGTCTCAGGAGTATATGTACAGTTAGTTGTAAGGCAGAATTATTCTCTGAACAAATCAAACAAGGCTGCAATAGCCTGTTCATATGGTACTAACAAACTTCAGCCCGGAAGACAGAACTGGGGGTGACCCCTTCTTCAGATCTCAAATATGACTTATCATATACAGTAGAGTGGGTTAAACACTGGATGAAAGCATTTGCCACAATATTTATTCACAATAATTATTCACATATATTCAAGATATTATCCATGTTCAAGATAAAGAAGGTCACCAAAATTCTTGCATAATTGGAAAAAAAAAGAAAACCCCTAAAAACTATATGTGGACTGTGGACACAAGCATGCACATGCACGCACAGTCGCGCGCACACACACACACACACACACACACACACACACACACACACACACACACACACACACACACACACACACACACACAGGGGGCTTGCTTTGTTTGCTTGTCTCATAGCGGTGAAAAACAGTAGCAGTATTGAATTGTGAGAACAATAAAGTTAAACCTTGAGGCATGATTCCACTGTGTATCTGTAAAAAGAATACTTGGAGCTGGAATGCCAGTGCAAAGTTTCATCTTTCAACTATTCCCAATTGAATAAAATGCTCATTAATAAAAATAATACCTTGAATGGCAAGCAAATGCTAAATTAAATCTATATTAAGAATGGCTTCTTATGAATGACGTGCTGAAGAAGATAAAATATCTAGCAGAAATAAATATATTATTATTATTATCTAATTTATTGTGGTTGAATTAATCTGAATTATTTTTTAAAAGTAGCCTACAACTTGCATTTGTTTCCTCAAGACATTTTTCAACCTTGTCATTCTACAACATGCTTACCGCTCACATGGATGCAATTTAAGGACAGCCTGCAATTCACATGTAGCCTACCACTGAATGATTTAGATAGTTGCTGTTTTCAGTAGTGACTGGTGAAATTTTCAATTATGTAGACAATAGAACTACGGGACTCAAATCTATTTTTATACGAATTACATGTGAGAGCGCAGTTAGCCTATATTACCACACATGCAGTAGTAACAATAATTACGCTTTAATGTACATAGACAATCATATATTCTAATGATCTGGATGATTTACCCACACCTTACTGTGAACTACAGTCAACGTTCATTACTAGGGATAGCTGCTACATTATGGGAACGATGTGCTTTGTCTTGACTGTTCTGTAGTGACTTTGATGGCGTTTCTGTATGCACTTATTGTACGTCGCTTTGGATAAAAGCGTCTGCTAAATGACTGTAATGTAATGTAACATGATATATGCCCCCCCCCCCCCCCCCCCACACACACACACACACACACACACACACACACACACTTATAGGCTGTGTTTTAATATAAAATCAGTATATCCAACTCTATACACTAAACGTGTGCTGAACTTATGTTGATAGTTATTCCCTCATAGCCTAAAGTATTATGCTTATTCAGCATGAAACATACTAATTGGGTTGGAAGAACTACAATACTTTTACAGGATTAGCCTATACCAGAATCAGTAATTACTATTTGTGTGTTTAATTGCCTTTAATGTGCCTTTAAATTCCTTTTATGCACAATGCAATGGAACATTTCAAGGAACCCATAATGGTCAATAGTTGGGGAAAGGAAAAGGTTCCGTATAAAGACGCGTTTTCAAACGTTCAACATTTGAAACGGAGACAATTTGTGCGTGCCTCGGTCAGGTTCAAACAGGAGTTTATACAGGAGCAATTACATGACCACAAGTTAATAGGAAGAAGATGTAGCCTACTGTCGACAATGCAGGTCACGCGTCGAACGAATTCGGATACATATAGTTAGGTGACAATTAGCTAACATACGGTAGTCACATTTTGCACTACGGGATTAGTGAGAGAGTGCTAAACACCAAATTATACGAGTATCATGAGATGTTTTTTTGTTTTTTTTACCGGCAAAAATACTACGGGACATCTTCAGAAGAAAAATAAATAAATACGCTATGTTTCGCAAGCGACGCAGAAATAATATTAGCCTACCTTGATTGCTGTGACTTGAATCCGTGAAGATCACCCTCAGTAGCACAAAAATGAGACAGAATTTTACTTCAAAACCCATCTCTAAAACATCCACAGGGCTGCCCTGTAATCCTCCGGCCATCAAAAGAATCAGTATCCACGTGTATTTCCTCAAACTATGGTTTTTAATCCGACGGAATATTACAAAAAACCGCAGGTGAATACCATGTCATCCCAGTCGGCAACAACGGGCTTTTCTCACAAAGTGAGTGTTGAGGATATCATCGTTCGGGCGATGTGATTTAACGGGGAATTTATCTGTTGTTTTGATAAATTGTCTCGCTTGTGCTGAATTAAAATCAGACGGAAACAACCGCCTATTTAATCAACTAAATTAATCAACTACTGTTTTATGAAAGAACATAGTTTTTATTACCGCTTTAAGATCTCGACGACACGACTGAATGGAACTTGTGGTTGACTGTTCCCTTATCTTTAGGCTAATATTCCTTATTGCTATATATTGCTAGATCACACCATGCCCGTATGTCATTGGAGATCTGGTGCATGCCTGGCTTCCCGGTTTTTGTTTCAGCACAGGCGTGTTTGATGCAGCTGCGCGGGATGCCTCCAAGTTACGAACTGTGCCGAAGTGTTGCGGTCGCGGTCACCTTTACTGCGTGTGGAGCTATATAGGCGCAAGTCATCCCAACTGAGATGCCGAAGCCGACTGGAGATTCGGCGATACAGCGCGCGCCAACAGTTTCAGAGCACTCTGCTGAGAGCTCGAGTTCGGCACTAGAGGGGGTTAGCTGACTACAGTCTATCGATTCAACGACAGAGGAATTCTAAATCCTGAAGGGTGGCGCCACATTAATCCATTCTTCCACGTTCTGCAAAATAGCATATACTATATCAAAGAAAGCGTGCAAAGAAAGATTCGCGTGCATCGTTCACAGAATGGGCTGCTTGTGTTAAAAATGCAAAACATAAGCACGCGGGCATATAATAGTTACACGCATCTGTAGCATGAAATTAATTGCAACAATCCAGTGGTACCAAAAATGGGCAAAATAAGCTTAAACCCCAGAGGGTTAATGTGTGTATATGCAAGTAGGGTAGGCCTATGTTTTCTTCAAAAAACACACGTGTCAGGTATGTAGCTTGTGTCAAGTAGTCCCATCAGGAAAGTGAACATAGAATATAAATTGCGCATAAATTTATATCTCTACTGAACTACCTCAGGATCAGGTCCTATTCGATATGGTGAAATAAGAGTTAATCAGGACGTTCTTTACTTTAATCGTGCGCCTTTAAAGCGGCATCCCCTGACCAGAGGATCATTATTAAAAAGATTATGTAGATGGTCAACTATTTCGAATTTTTTTAACTGAGATATGCTGCGTCACAAAGTTCATGTTGGCATATACATTTTTATTCGAGTAGATGTAAGAATGACAAATGAGCATAGAGAACGATGACTGGGAACCTCACAGTGTGGCATCATAAACTTAATATTAGACTAAAGGTTAAAACTACACTGTTTGGCCTCATACAGTAATAGGTTACAGCAAGGAGACAGTTCTCAATGTAGGCTATTGATAAAGGCACCATGCTAGCTTTTTGTGAGGATTTTATTTAATTATTGGTTTATTTATTTTGCAGTAGGCTATAGGCAAGCTTTTAATCACATTCACGGAACTGTAATTTTTCTGTACGTATTTAAATATAACACAATAGGCTACGAAGGGGGCGAAACTAATACTTTATATTTTATTAAACCACATTCACAAATCAGTGTCAGACCTACAATTCACACATTATACTGGCAGGCTCAGCATAATGCCATATCGCCAGTGTATCTAGTCATACTCGTGCCAAAACCTTGTGTTAGCTAAGAATCAAAAAGGATGCTCACAGTATTCCGTGGGTTTCTTGACGAGAGCAAGCCTTTGTAGCACCACTCCTACCTCTAATGAAAGAAGTTAGCCAACTCAACAGAATGGTCCTTAATGAAAGCCCTGTGCCCTCAGCACTGTAAGTAAACCACCATCAGTCAGACCGGCTGAGTTTAAAGTTAATCATGTTCACGGGACACCTGCTGCTAGGTAATGCCTTGCTGAGGGAACGCTACATGTTAGAAATAGGTTTAAGAATGACTTGTGGCAATCGACATCTGCAAGCTGCTAGTTACGGCATAGATTCATTAGATTTAGATACTCAGCCCGTGTATTCTTTCTGTCTTCTCTGCTCCTTCTTTAATCTCCAGGTTTGTAACTGTATTGGTACATTTACTATTGACCTACATGATGAGGATTGCCTGAGTTTTATCTTGTGATAGTCTGTGACTGTATTTGTTCAAGGCATATTTCAGAAATGTGATGAAGTGTGACTATATACATGCCGAAATAAATAAATAAATAAATAGTCTACATTAGTCTAAGGGGTAAAAGAAAGTGCAGCAGTGTTTATGGTATGTAGCCTACAGTGCAGTCCATAAGTATTTGGACAGCGACACAATTTTGTCGTTTTGGCTCTGTACTCCAGCACATTTAAAAAATGTATGTTCTGGAACAAACTCTCATGGACAGATGAGATGCGTATTAACCTGTACCAAAGTGATGGAAAGAGAAGTGTGTGCGATGGTGTGACTGCTGATGGCAGCAGCAGGGAAAATTTTGAAGTGTAAAATATCTTATCTGCTCAGATCCAACCAAAGGCCTCAAAACCCATTGGATGGTGCTTCACCTTGCAGCAGGACAATGATCCCATACACACAGCTAAAGCAACCAAGGAGTTTTCCAGGGCCATAAAGTGGAAAATCACCCAACCTGAATTCAATTGAAAATGCGGTTCACTTGCTGAAGACAAAAATCCCCTGAAACAAACAGGAACTGGAGATGGCTGCAGTACAGACCTGGCAGAGCATCTCCAGGGAAGATATCCTTCGTCCGGTGATGTCTGTGGGTTACATACTTCAGTCAGTCATCGAATGTAAAGGATTTTCAACCAAGTACCAAATATGATGACTTTATTTAATATGTTAATTTGTCCAATTGCTTTTGGTCCCCTAAAATGATAGGACTATATGTAAAAAGGGCTGTAATTCCTACATGGATCACTGGGTATGTATGAAATACACTTACATTAAAGCAGACAGTCTGCACTCTAACTTCATATTCATTATTTTACTTCAAATCCAATGTGCTGGAGTACAGAGCCAAAACAACCAAAATCGTGTCACTGTCCAAATACCTACAGACTGCACTATGTTTTGGCATTGCATGGGGGGGTCATGATTTCTATTTGGCTCCATACACCAAAATCGGTGATGCATGAAACAAAAATTTCAAAAATTGAAACACAAGCACAGCTGACACCATTTATAACTTTTGAAACCCTACTTTTGGTGTTTCAGATGCTTTTTGGGTCAGAAATGTGATGTCTCAACACTCTTAACAGTGTACAGTTTTAGGACCAAAACTCTATATTGGCCCTTGGTCACATTTTGTCTAGACTACCAACTCCTAGTGTCTATCTTCAGAAAACTCTGAAGACTCTGTTTTGGAGAAGAGCATCTGCTTGATTGTAATCTAATGTAACCAGAGGTGTTTCTACATCCATGATGGTACAATGTGGCACAGATCAAAGACAACATCACTTTGCTCTCTTGAGACTCTCTCAAGATTTACTGTTTGGCAAAAGACAACATTCATTATCTTCAACTTGAGTGTAAGGAGTGGTCTGTAAGGAATTGTTAATACCGCAACAGATTAAATGAAACCTGTTATTGAAATAAGCCCCTGTATTCCATCCTAATAGTAAAATCAGTATACCATCATAATGGGTGCAAATGGACTGTGAACAAAACTGAATGGAGATCACACGGATCCAAGCATCTTAAATTCATTACTGAGTGCAGCACAGCTCAGATTGTATGAACTAGGCTGACTTTAAGTTAAAAGCGTAGGAGCACTTCAATTATCCACGAATCTCAGTTAACATGATAACTACAATAACTCAGTCCATTATAACTGTAAATATTCTCCTAACATTAACATAGCAGGTATGTTTGTTGGGGAGGGTGTTTAGGTGATAGAGATGTTTTGGTACCTCATAGTAAAAAGCTCAGTTTAATTTAATTCTAACAGAGGTCATATGAGTTCAGGAGGGATCTAATGTACTCTATTAAAATAAAATGTACCCTATAAGAGTGGGTTTAACACTGAACATTTTACTGTGCCATGGCATTCATCCATAATGCACATGGTATTGACTATAGTGCTGAGCAAATGTCTCTTAAATGGGGAGTGTGCTATGAATGACAAAGTCAATTGTGTTTTGGTTTCACAGATTATTGTTGAGACTATTGTTATGGTAATCACAGGACAGGCTATGAATTTGTGTCATAAGATGAAAAGAAGAAAATAGATAGATGGGGAAAGCACACCACAACAGTGTTTACACACTTCACAAAGGTATTTGCTTACAAAATCACTCACATCGATTCTTAAACTAATAATTTGTAATGTTGAGCCAGTCTTTATGGAAAGATTTAGATACAGTCCAGATGTCTTCCAAAATCAAGATGAATATCAAACTTAATATTTTAATTTCAAATTAAAGCTGACAGTCTGCACTTCAACCTCATAGTCATTGTATCCTTTTCCTTTCAAACTCAAAGTGCTAGAGTACTGAACCAAAATAACAAAAAATGTGTCACTGTCCAATGAATTATTGTGCTCACTGTAAAACATACGCTGCTTTTACATAAACAACAACTTCTGAAATGTCTGTGTTCAATGTGGAGTGAAGTAAATGGTCATTTAATATTAAATGCTAAACAATGAATAATTCCTAAGATCATTTGTGAGATTTGTATTGACAGTAAATTCATTTTGAACAATTCAGCTCCCCATTTTAAATCAGGGAACCATTTACATATATCCAGCTCCTCAACTTAATGTAACTATTCAAAACGGTAATTTGATTTACTGCACAGTCTATGTGTGTGTGTGTGTGTGTGTGTGTGTGTGTGTGTGTGTGTTCTCAAGCGACTGGTCTCAAATGCAGTGATGTGTTCATTATGTATGATTATGTATGATTAGCCTTAATGGTGTCTATTGTGCCTGCTTCCCTTAATACTGTTAAATGTGAAATCTTTTTTTGTTCTTATGATAACTGTAAGTGCCCATTAAGGGTAGACTAATTCTGACACCTTTGACTTTCCCTGTGGTTTCCACAAAACCTACCTGTAGGCATAATGGGGCATGAACTATAATCCAAGACATATAGGGCCTGATTTACTAAGACCTTTAACATGTGCAAAACCTTTCAGCACATGTAAAACCAATTAAAATGGCCAATGATTGGTCGGAATATTTGTTTTGCACCAATCATTGGTTGTGTTATTAGTTATGTGTGTGCTAAAATGTTTTGCACGTGCTAAAGGTCTTAGTAAATCAGGCCCATAGTGAGAAGAACAAACACAATTAATCTAAATGTCTGCAAATGCCCTTGGTGGTTAAACGTCATACAGCATAATTATGAAGAATCTTGAATAATGACAAAATAATATGTACAGAGATCACCAATAAGGAGTTAAAAAGAATTCTGGAAACATGACAGTTACACAGATTTATGCTGGTAAAACAATGAGACACACGTATGTGTTCATTCATTAGCTTTGGTGCAAAATCACTTTTTGTTGCTTTATTCCTCTGACTATTATTATTATTATTGTAATGCATAACTCAATTTGTATATTTAAATATATTGATACATGTCATATATTGATACAAAACATTTAATTTGGCCAGGACACACCCACTAATCCTTTGCAATATGTACCATGGAGTAAGCCTGCCTGTCCAACCCCAGCATCAGTTATCTTCAGTCATTTGGCAGGCGAGTGCTACAGAGTGATAATTGCATTTTGGATACAGAAACTCAAAGTTTGAAGAAATACATATGCATGGTATTGCCAAAAATATGAAAGAAGTATTCAGAAGTGCTAATGAGTTGTTTTTCCATCCATATAGGAAAGTGTTCAGTGTTAATTAAACTCTAACAGAATTTATATGAAGTCCAAATTAGCTAAAATTAGCTAAATGTACCATCAGAGCAAAATGTACTCTGCCAGAGTTAATTTAACACTAAAAAGACAAATGCGTCTAAAATGAAGACTGAAAAGTTGGCCAAAATTAATTTTCCTTGGTTAGCAAAGTAAGCTGGGTGCACTAGCACTGTCTTAAACAGCAGAAAACTATGAAACTGCATAAGAAATAAAGAGAACATGCCATGTAAGATGCTTCAATGGCATTTTCTCTGTGAAACAAAACCAAACTGTATTATATTTATATTTAAATATAATTTAATTATATTTAATAGAAGTGAGATTTCCACCTAACCATTCACTGTAAATGAGCATTTGCTCATTTTGAAGCCATATATATAGTGCTCTGCCCCGTCCTGACTCATTTTAAATTTTTCTTCTTTGGAAAGGTCACTACAGGGTGATCTTTATAATATCATGACTCAAACAAATGATAGGCTTGTTCTGCATGAGTGGACCTTTTAATGGTGTCCTGATGAATGGATGCAAGGGATACTTGTTTTAATGTGGAGCTGGTGCTCATCCAGAAGGATCCGATGAGACCCACCTGCAGCAGTGGTTAGTGTTCAAATACAAGGTTTCTACTGTGATTGGTGGCAGGCTGCATCTGGTGTATAACGGCGCCAGGAGACAGTGTGCTTGGGTATTACCAAAAGATTTGGGATAAGTATCTTTCAGTCCTATAGTGGGCCTAAAAGCTTGTGGATAGCAGGGACGAACTTCTTTCATGAAAAATGTGACATGTGAGCTAATATCTGTGCATTTCAAAAATGTAATTTCGCTTCACAGAGGCACCTAGCATAGCTATTCCCCTGCCTCCCATTGTTTCAGTGGCAAAACTTGACGTGTGAAAACTTTTAGGTTCCAACTCATAAATATAGCTCATATTTTTTGTTATAACAAACCTATGTAGTTGTCAATAACCACAACTGTCCATAGGCACACACATTTCAAATGAAATGCCAGACTTGGCAGAGTTGGAGCAAATTTGCACAGAGGACAGGACAAAAATTCCAAAATACAGATGCGCAAAGCTCATACAGACATACCAAATAATATTCAGAGCTGTGTATTTGCTGCCAAAGGCCTATCTACAAACTATTAACTCTGGAGTGGTGCATACTTTCGTAAATGAGTAACGCAAGCCTTTCATTTTTGAAAAGAAATATTTTAATAAAAATATTTTTAGCGGCATAAATGTGTTGAATTTATTGTGTTGGTGCAAGGAGGAAAAAGCATATCAAAGCATTAAGTATAACAGGGCTGTAGTGAGGTTTGGTCACTTTTATTCAGAATTAATTAAGTTCAACACTCAATTAGAATTCTATACGTCAATAGAGCCCAACTTAGTGAAATAACGTAGACACGACAATGGGTTGTAAAAATGACATGTTTTATTGGCTACAACTATGAATATGTGAAACAATAATTGATATAACATTCTATGACTTAATCTTAATCAGAGGAAATTATAATTATGCGACGGCTAAATATAGAAGCTAATAGTCCTACCATTAACAAAGGTTAGTTTGTGTTATGGGTTAATGACACGTTAAACTATATTTTGTGGTTAGCTCGTTTTATCAGTCTCATACATATAAAGTTTTAACAGTGTAAAACTATAAGGTCAGGGAAATTGGCTATCCCTGACCGAAACGCGCATAGCAAAACAAAATACAAACAACAGTAGAAACCAGCAGTAAAATGACCTCAACAGGGTATTACAGGTTTTAGCCTATCAATTGATGTCAGTGCTAAATAAAATGCGTTTCAATACTTAACAGTAACAAAGGGAGGCCAGTCCCGATTCCGTAAGTGATGTCAGCTCATCAGCTGGTCTAAGGTCCCGGCAGGTGCGTGGACTCCTGGAGACTTCTTCTCCGAAGTAGGGTCGCGACAGGTTTCCAGTCAGGTCGACGTGGACGTGCACAGGTCTCCACTTGGGTCCGGCCGCAAGGGAGACAGTAGAAGAACAGTTCGAAGAAACGTGTCCTCAAAACAGCTGTTGAGAATAAACCAGCTTGGTTTATTCTGTGGATGGTGGCAGGCCAACTTTGTCTCTGTGATCAGGCGAGATGCGGGTTGGGAAATGCAGAAGTCCATCAGGGTTTCAGTGGTGCATCTGGTAGGCGTAAGACAGCGTCTTTACCATCAGAGCCGTCTGGGTGCGTCTGGTCGGGGTAAGGCTGCGCCTTTCCCATCAGAGCCGTCCGGGTGCGTCTGATCGGGGTAAGGCTGCGCCTTTCCCATCAGAGCAAAGTTGGTAAAGTTCCATGGGTTTTTATGGTCAAAATTCCTTTGATCCAAATTGGTAGATGGCTTTAGGGCACCCATGCATTTGATTGGCTCATTTCCTTGGAACCACCAATAAACACAGATGGATCAGCCATTTCCAATCACCTCAGGGTGTCCGTGCGTGTGTTAAATTGGGGTCCCCCCTCTCCTTCTCAAAATAGGGGGGAGTTCCTGCCCAACCCGGTGCCTGATCGATCAAGCAGTCTGTGTTCATCTCAGAGTCACATGAAGAATGTGGACAGTCACGCCATTGTGCCTCAGTTGATCAGGAGTGTTAATCATGAACGACTCCGCAGGGGGCCCAGTCTCATGATCAGAAAGCAAAATGTCCCTGTATAACCATTACAGGGCTAAATCTGAAGAGGTTCAGGGGGGTGAATACTGAGACTTGTCTCTGTGTGTCTATGTGTGTGTGTGTGTGTGTGTGTGTGTGTGTGTGTGTGTGTGTGTGTGCGTGTGCGTGTGCGTGTGCGTGTGTGTCCAATTCATAAATGTTATTACGGAAACATCTAGACCTGGGATTCCAAAATGTGTCCTCCAAACCCCATGCCTGGATTTTCTCAAACCAAACTTCAGATCAACTGATACCACTCCCCCAACCCCACATATCTAAAAGGTGTTCTACAAATTATTACAAGGCACCTTGCCTAAGGAAATGGATATCTGTTCATCCGTCTTCATTTTTGTAGGCTCCTCACAATCACATTGATCTGGAAATCAGTAGAAAAACAGGCTTCTGTTGTGCGGACTAACAGAAGCAGACATCAGTGTATCAGGCTTCAGCGACTCCAGTGACATTTCCACATGCTCTTGCAGCCTATGCCCAGATGTCATCAATGTACTTCTTATAGTAAGAAGAAAAGGCACAGAAATGTTTGATGTTGATGATGTACTCTGACTTATGTTCTGGGCTCATGGATCGATTTCCTTCAAAGAAATCTGAAATAGCATTAAACAACGGTTAAATGTTAAAAAAGATCAGTCCATGTACAGGAATCTGCTGTGCCTCTTTCTTTGGTTGAATTGTAACATATCTATACCCCTGCATTTCATTTGGGGTATCCCCTAGTTACGTATTCCCTTCCATCTACAATATGATTTGAAGATTCAATCTCTAGAGAGATTGACATCAATATCATGGCATCACTTTATGTTGTCCTCTCACAAACAACAATTCATGATTGGGGATGCCTTCTTGAACCACTAATCAACATTTTACTCAAGAAACAAAAGCCTTGCATGAAGAGATATTTTTCCTTGATTGGAAGGCAAGTTTTAAATGATATTTTTCTTGGTAAGAACATAATCGACTACTGCCGCTATGATTATTTGAATAAATAAATAACTTGGTTGGGGAAAGTTCGATTGGAACACTTCACTAATTTAAGAATCTTATTTTTGATGGCTTGTTGTTTTTCAATGAATGGAAGAGGTAAAGTATAGCTCTAGTGAGTGGAGCCACTTTTCCTGCTCCACTGTTTTTTACATTTTTAAAAAAAAATTTGAAACTGCCAGCTCTGTCACATCAACTTTTCCACTCAGTTGGGAGTGGGACATCAAGTAAAAATCAAGGTAAATATATAACTTGTCTCACTGCTATGAGGCATTATGAAGTACTCCTTGTCTGTATCATTTGTATCAAATTTACACATCTGGACTGTCATCTAGCTGCTGCAAATTCTATTATCATGGACATTGGCTGTTTTGACCATGCTGGTCTTTAAGCCCTAGACGCTGAGCCGACCAGAGGAGGATGGGTTCCCCCCTTGAGTCTGGTTCCTCCCAAGGTTTCTTCCTAGTTGTGAAATGCGCTATATAAATAAATATTGATTTGATTTGATCATTCAAAGTTCGCGATTCACTGTTGTAAACATTTTTAATGCAAATCACGTGCAGACTTATATCAATTCTGATGTTTATACTTTAGGGAATCTGCATAAAAAATGACTAAATTTACATTAATTGCAAAGACGTTTTTAATTGGCTCAATAGACAAGCTATATAGAAGAACTCTGAGCTTGTGCTAAGTATGATATGCAAACTACAGTTCTGGCACTGTGGCTAACTGCATGCAGCTAATATAACCTTGGCAGAACACAGAGAAAGAAACTTTAGAAAAACTGGCCATCTCCATTTCCAGGGACAGAAAAGGAAAAAAGCAAATCTGACAAACTTGCACAAATCAGTCTGTAAAAAAGAAATAAACAAATAAATATAACATTTTTATCCCAGAGAACCTCTAGTGCTAACTTATTAACTGCTTGCTGTGCGTGCTTGTAAAAATTCTTAACTGATTGCTAAGAATGAATATTTGTGTCTATCTACCTTACCTGATTTCTGCACATATATTTTGAATTATTTAATTGAAATATAACTCTTACATTAATTATACGTCCAATATTTTGAGTTAATAAACATATCAGCAATTATTGAATACTTTCTCACTCACTTTTGTAGGCCTACATATTTTATTTTCATTGATGGATACAGCATTAAGAGAGCTAACATCCATATCAAAAACATCCTGGCTTGTATTAAAAAATGTGTATATCATTCATATCCTGAAATCCAAACAAAATGTGGAGCTCTGACTATTAACAAATAACCAAGTAGTGATAGTGATAGCTGGGCACAAAATAGATAATTATGACTCCAGTACAAATGCTGCTTTAACCCTCCTATTATATCTCCTATTATATTTGGGGTCAATTCGACCCCATTCAGTGTTTGACGTCCCTTAAAAACCAGTTAACCCTATTTTTTCATCTTGTATGACTTTTTATTAGGTGGGATTAATATAGTAAACTAATATAATAAACATAATGCTGTTTTCAAAAGTCCTGTACCAGTAAAGGTGTTATATGGGGTAATTTTGACCCCAGCCACTGTAGCTGTATAAAATATAAGAAAATATACTTTTATATAACTTTTTATTTTCTATCTCTGATTTTTGGTGGGTGATTCAGGATACTTTCCCATACTGGTTTTAAAATTTCAAACTTAAAATGACAAGTTTATCTTTATCACAGATCAATAATATTTAGAGATAAAAGGCTAGTGAATTGGGAAACATTAAAGGGATAGTTCGGAATTTTGGACATAATGTCTCAATTACGACTTACCCATGATGTAGTTGATTGATGGAAACCATTTTCAGATAATTCCATGCTGTCCCTTCTTTTGGACATACACACATTGCTAATGCTAGCGCAACTCTAAGGTAACTGCTAGCATCCACTACCAAACGCACTTAAACACTCCACAGTGCACCCAAAGCAAATAAAATACGATGATAGTCTATCGGGGTTATTTTCAGTGATTATAACATCATTTTTGAAGTCAAACTGACCTATATTCTCTGTGGAAGTACGGCGGCGGAGCGATACCAACAGAAGATAGAAGACCAACAAGTTGCAATGGCCATGTTTGCTCCGCCGCCGTACTTCCACAGAGAATATAGGTAAGCACAAAGTAAAGGATTCAACGATAGTTTGACTTCAAAAATGATGGTATAAACACTCAAAATAACCCCGATAGACTGTCGTCGTATTTTATTTGCTTTGGGTGCACTGTGGAGTGTTTAAGTGCGTTTGGTAGTGGATGCTAGCAGTTACCTTAGAGTTGCACTAGCATTAGCAATGTGTGTATGTCCAAAAGAAGGGACAGCATGGAATTATCTGAAAATGGTTTCCATCAATCAACTACATCATGGGTAAGTTGTAATTGAGACATTATGTCCAAAATTCCGAACTATCCCTTTAAGGCGAGACAAAAAGTGTAAAACTTTCTCCATTACAATAATTTTGTGTCTGTTTAAACTGTTGGGGTTAATTTTACCCCAAACATGAAAGGCTTCATAAAATCTCAACATAATAACAGGATTAAACAAAAACACTTTAATAAAGGGGGTTTTCATTAAAAACAGTACATAACTGTGACTCCCTTCTGATAATTTAATAAAAAACCAAAGTACAATGGCTCTCTAAAGCCAAGAAAATGAGAAAACATAGCCTCTGATATCATAGAAAAAATGTAGCCTACAAGAGAACATCTACTCTAGTAGCTTCCGTGACTATCCTGTGGATGCCATTCCGGCGGTGGACTGTCACAACGTATGAATTAAACAATCTTTTAAAATTAAATTGGAGGAAAGTATAAACAAAAAAAAACTGCACCTCTCCTCGTGGGATCCTCACCGTACACTGAATATTTCATGGAGTTGAAGCGCTCTCCACAGAGGAAACTCTCAACGGTTCGGGATTGCGTGCAAATATTTACTTACCCATTCGGCGGACAGAACACACGGAGCTTCAAAGCTGCCGAGCACTGAGTGAGTTATATAAATAACGGTAATTACTTGTGACACTGCGCTCAGCAGGGGGCTACTGGGCACTCATATTCTCATGCTGTATTGATGCTGCTGTGTCACGCGTTCATTTAAAGGCGGAGAGGGCAGGAAGGAAAATAGTCTAGATGCATTCGGCGTGGATTGACAAGTGTCTGTTTTGGCTGGGGGAATCGTGCGCATTCGCAGGTTGTTGGAAAGATCAAAACACAGTGAAGGGCTGATATGAAGCTGATACTCAGGGAGAGCTGAAAGGCCTTGCAGATCTGAGCGAGTTGATCTTCGCTGCTGCACTGCACTATACTGCGTCTGGAGAGTGGGGTCTGTAGTGTGAATTCCTGCAGCCTACATGACACCAGCTGACACTCCATACGATTTATTGTGACCATCCTCACACTAAGGGGATCTTTTGTTTCTTTTTATGACATAATTATTTTGAACAATTATTTATTGAACATGCCTAAATACTGTGGGTCACTGTCACACAAAGTATGTAATTATTTGGCTTTTTTTTTTTTGGTGTGTTTTAATGTACGACGGCAGGATGGGGGAAGACGCCGTCTCCAACCCCTTAAAGCAGGGCTGTCCAATCTTATCCGAAAAGGGCCAGTGTGGGTGCAGGTTTTTGTTTTAGCCCTGCACTAGACACCTGAATCTACTTTTCAAGTTCTTGATTGAAGACCATGATTAGTTAATTAGTTGAATCGGGTATTTTATTGCTGGGCTAAAGAAAAGTCCTTCACCCACACCGGCCCTTTTCGGATAAGATTGGACACCCCTGCCTTAAAATGTTGCGTCTTACTAATCCCACATCCATAAGAAGTCTCGTTTGTCTTTTATTTTAGGGGGAAAATACTTTTAACTAAGATGTTGATAACTAACCATGAATGTGACTGGATGTGGTGGAAGGTTCCCCCCATGGCACTGGCTGATTAGTTTGAGATTAGTATTGAGCTCTTTTGCTAACCCAGTCGCATAAATTGGAATTTTAAATTGTATCAAGAAGTAGGCTAATTTGAGTCGGTTTCACTAAACGTAAACAGTTGGGTCAATTTATATATCAAGTTAACTCCACATGTTAGTTTGTACAAACAACCTGAATTTCTTTGTTATCTATCACATGATATTTACTTGCAACTAATTGTCATGAATAGGAATTGTAAGTTGACTTAACATGTAATCAGTCACTTTCACTCATTTTAAAATGTTGAATCAATTTAAATATCAAGTTAACTCATTATATTCTTAGTCAACTTATATGAAAATGAAGGCAGCGGGGTAACAATTGAAACAAGTAATTTTTTACAGTGCACACATTTATGTAAAAAAAAAAGTAAGTTAAGTGAAGATATTATGTATGCAATTCACTGTAGTACCACTAACTAGCTGGCATTTCTGTTGATCACTAGCTAGGTAGCATTAGCCAGATACTAGGTTGGTTGCTTTAGCTAGACATTCTGACATTAAAAAAATAATAATAAAGGATGGGTCATAGGCTACATGACATAACTCTTTTTGATAATGAATGAACATGCTTTTTTGTATAAAACTTGTGTTTTATGAAAGCAAAACCAAATTTATCCGGAACAAAAATATCTGATCACAGCAATGTCACAATTACCACTCTTTGGAACTTGTATCGAAAGAGTTAATGAGTACAATTATCTCTGCATCTGGCTTGATGATAAACTTTAATTTAACACTCATATTAAATTGATGAATTAAGCATGAAGCTCAGCTTCTTGTTTAGAAATAAGACCGGTTTTACCAGATTCTGCAGGTATAGATTACTTGAGGCAATCTTTCTCCCAGTCCTTGATTATGGCGATATCTATTGGCATGCGTCAACTTCCACTCTAAAACCTCTATGCTGCCTATCACTCAGCTATTAGATTCATAACGGGCAACTTTTATGGTACACTCAAACACTCAAGCATGTTTCTGTGAGGACTTACTGTGAGTCTACTTGCAAATAAACATCCATGCATACACAAGTATACTTGCTTTAGATCACCATATCTGATGAATTATCTTAAATATAATGGCAACTATGCAGCAACCTATAACATAAATACCCAAGCAAATGGGCAAATAGAATAGTGCATAATAGCTTAATGGCACATGGGATAGGCACATGGCACATGGCACAGGCCCCGCCTACCTGCAGGACTTAATCCAGAACTATGTTCCTGCTCGACCACTTCGCTCTTCTACAGCAGGGCGACTGGCACTTCCCCCCCCTCCGTGTCAAAGGCTCTTGCTCGTCCCGACGACTGCGGAGTTTTTCCACCTTAGCTCCTCAGTGGTGGAATTAACTTCCCATTCCCCTATGTTCTACTCCAACCCTGCCTGCATTCCGTCGAGGCCTGAAGACACACCTCTTCAGACTCCACCTTGACTGATACTCTAACCTAGGAATATCAGTTCCCTGTGTTTACTAGTTCCCTGTGTTTTCCTGTCTGTTTATAATAGTATTTAGAATAGAAGTGTAGTATTGCTGATTTACCCACAGCTTACTGTGAACTACAGTCAACGTTCATTACTAGGGATAGCTGCTACATTATGGGAAGGATGTGCTTTATCTTGTCTGTTCTGTAGTGATCTTGATGATGTCTCTGTATGCACTTATTGTACGTCACTTTGGATAAAAGCGTCTGCTAAATGAATGTAATGTAATGTAATGTAATGTTCAAATGTGAGGCCACAGCAGTAATAAAATTGCCCATATAGCACACAAAGGACCGTCTTAGCACTGCAAATTTCCACAAAATCACCACAAAATTAGGCCAGGCTTCCTATAAGGGGGGTCAGTCCTCATAAACAGCTATATAGTTGGCCCAGCTCATACTACAAAAGTAAGATCAAATTGTACACAGTGCAATGGGGATTAGTAGTGTTTGCTTCCAAGCTAGCAGTGGAAGATGCCTCTCCAATAGTTGCTCCTCAGCATTATCACTCAACTTTGGTAAATCCAAAATTTGCCAATAAGCTCCCTTGTTTTATTTTTGACATCTTTTTGACTATTTGACCTCAATGAGCAAAATAAAAGAAAAAAAATATTTAGCTGATGGAGACACGTTGACAGATGAACTGGAAAATGAATTGCTTCTGTGAATATCAGTTGGAATGGGGAAAAATGCAAGTTTGGATAATATGGCACCATCACATCTGAATGGTCATGGTAGGAATAGCATAGCTGGGTTTGTATAATTATGAATAACAGTATACCTGAACCTGAAAGCACATACTATTTATAGACATTTTTCAGCAGTTTTTATTGCTATTATTGCAGCATTTTACAGATTTAGAAAATACTTAAATGTATATACTAAAAATAGTGGGAAAACATATTCTGAGTTAATATTAAAAAATCACCATAAGGCAGGGGTGGGCAACTCCAGGCCTCGCGGGCCGGTGTGTATGCAGGTTTTTGCTGCCACCAGTTACCACGGCTCAATCAGCTAATTAGTCATACACACAATCACGATTCACGCGTAAATTACAGAACGATAAAACGCTACACGCATACCGGCACAAGAACATTCATCAGCTGTTGTTCATATCGCGGATATGTAGATAAAAATATCAGATCATGTAAACGATTGGGCTAATTAAATAATTGTTAACTGGTGGCAGCAAAAACCTGCATACACACCGGCCCGCGAGGCCTGGAGTTGCCCACCCCTGCCCTAAGGTTTCACAAATTATGTATTCAAGGAAGCTCATGTCTTATTAAGGGAGCTAAGCTAATATTTTCTTTTCAGTGAAATATATTTTTCATAATAAATCACGTTAAAGATATTTCCTTGTCTTATATGAAGTTGGAAAATTCAGACAGCAATTGGGGCAAGATGCGTCACATCTCGTGTCTCCACGTCTAAGTCTACGTCTGGTTTCTCCACTTATATGTATTTTCTATCTGGCAGTCTGTTCCGTGTTTTCCTTCTCTCCCTCCATTTTGTGTCTCCACTTCCCCGCACCTGAATTGTGTTTTCTCATTAGTTTCGTCTCACCTGTTCCTCGTTGTTTCTTCGTTAGTTTGGTATTTAGTGTTCTCTGACAGATTGTCTTGTGCCCTGCATTTGTGCTTGTCTCAGTCTTTCCAGCGTTTGATTCCTGCCTGCTCCTTTCCTGTTCTGATTTCCTGTGTCCAGTCATTGTGTACCCATCCAGTTCCTGTTCTCCTGCCTGTCCAGCCTGTTCCTGTCCAGCCCTGCTCCTGTCCAGCCCTGCTCCTGCCTACCTGCCCTTCCCCGTCCTAGCCCTGTTTCGAAGGATGAGTTGGTGGCAAAGGACTACGCCAGCTCCCTGAGTGACCTGATCTCCCTGTCCATTAAAGTGGAAAATCGGTTGCGGGAGCGCCAGAGGGAGAAGACGGGTCGTGTCGGCTCTACAGACCAGTCCACCAACCCGCCTGCCCTTTCCCGTCCTATTCCTGCTCCTCGTCGATTCAGTCCTTGTCGATTCAGTGATGGTCAATGACATGCTCCGGGACATGATCTCTCGGTTTCTATATGTTTACCTTGACGACATTCTTGTGTTTTCCCGCACTCCTGAAGAACATATTCATCACGTGTGCCAAGTGATTCAACGCCTCCTTGAGAATCAGTTCTACATCAAGTGTGAGTTCCATCACTCATCAGTTCAATTCCTGGGATTCGTCATTGCCAACGGGAGGTTGGAGATGGACACTGAAAAAGTGAGGGCGGTCCAGGAGTGACCCGGAAGCCAACAACCGCAAACAACTCCAACACTTCCTTGGATTCACAAACTTCTATAGAGGCTTCATCCGCAACTATAGCTCTGTGGCGGCCCCCCTGACATCCACAAAAATGCCCTTCAGCTGGACCAAGGAGGCCAGCTCAGCCTTCCTCGAGCTGAAACAAGGTTTCTCTTCTGCTCCTGTCTTGTCGCTTCGTGACCCCAGCAGGCAGTTTGTGGTTGAGGTGGATGCCTCTAATGCTGGTTTGGGAGCCGTGCTGTCTCAACGTGCGGAGGATAATGCACCCCTGAGGCTTCTTCTCCCATTGTCTCCCGGGCGCCAAGAGAAACTACAGCATCGGAGACCGAGTTATTGGCTGTCAAAATGGCCTTTGAGGAGTGGCGGCACTGGCTAGAGGGGGGCCTCCATCCCGTTTCTTGTGTGGACTGATCATTGTAATCTGGAGTATCATCGTTCCGCCCGAAGACTCAACCCTCGCCAGGCTCGGTGGTCGCTATTCTTCTCCCGCTTTCAATTTAATCTGTCCTATTGACCGGGATCCAAAAATATCAAGCCTCACGCATTGTCCCATCTCCATGAAGCGCCCAAAGAGGAGGGAGGTCCTGAGACGGTACTCCCGTCTGACTGTGGTGGCCGCAGCAAGATTGCACAACATGGGAATGGTGGAGGAGGACCTCCTTACCAGTCCGGGCCCCAGCAACACTCCGGTGTGACGCCTATTCGTCCCTGAGTCGGCCCGCACTCAAGCGCTTACCTGGGCCCATGCCTCCAAGTTGGCATGCCACCCCGGCACTGCCCGTACCCTGGCCCTCCTGTCCCATTGGTTCTGGTGGCCAGAAATGAAAAAGGAGACGGGCGAATTTGTGGCGGCATGCAGTTCCTGTGCTTATTCCAAGTCGGACAATCTTTGCCCCAGTGGGCTCCTGCAGCCCCTGGCTGTGCCCCATTGCCCTTAGTCCCACATTGCTGTGGACTTTCTAATGGAACTTTCTAATGGAAACACTGTGGTTTTAACCATCATCGACTGCTTTTCCAAGGCCAGAGACTCCATAGCCCTCCCCAAGCTTCCTTCTGCCAAGGAGACAGCTGAACTGATGGCCAAACATGTTTTCCGCCTTCATGGCCTTCCCCAGGAGGTCATTTCTGACAGAGGTCCGCAGGTTTTGGCGTTCCTTTTGTGCGCTCATTGGAGCTACCCCTGGCCTCTCCTCCGGATTCCATCCCAAGACCAACGGCTAAACTGAACGCCTTAACTATGTAGTGAGGTTTGGTCACTTTTATTCAGAATTAATTAAGTTCAAAACTCAATTTGAATTCTATACATCAGTAGAGCCCAACTTAGTGAAATAACGTAGCCATAACAATGGGTTGGAAAAATGACATATGTTTTATTGGCTACAACTATGAATATGTGTATAATAGAAACAATAATTGATGTAACATTCTATAACTTAATCTTAATCAGAGGAAATGATCATTATGTGACGGCTAAATATAGAAGCTAACAGTCCTACCATTACAAAGGTTAGTTTGTGTTATAGGTTAATGACACGCTAAACTATATTTTGTGGTTAGCTCGTTTTATCAGTCTCATACATATACAGTTTTAACAGTGTAAAACTATAAGGTCAGGGAAATTGTTTATTCCCGACCGAAATGCGCATAGCAAAACAAAATACAAACAACAGTAGGAACCAGCAGTAAAATGACCTCAAGGGTATTACAGGGTTTAGCCTATCAATTGATGTCAGTGCTAAATAAAATGCGTTTCAATACTTAACGGTAACAAAGGGAGGCCAGTCCCGATTCTGTAAGTGATGTCAGCTCGTCAGCTGATCCCAGGTCCCGGCAGGTGCGTGGACTCCTGTAGACTTCTTCTCCGAAGTCGGGTCACGGAAGGTTTCCAGTCAGGTCGACGTGGACGTGCACAGATCTCCACTTGGGTCCGACCGCAAGGGAGACAGAGGAACAGTTTGAAGAAACATGTCCTCAAAACAGCTGTTGAGAATAAACCAGCTTGGGTTATTCTGTGGATGGTGGCAGGCCAACTCTGTCTCGGTGATCAGGCGAGATGCGGGTTGGGAAACACAGAAGTCCGTCAGGGTTCAGTGGTGCATCTGGTTTATAATAGTATTTGGAATGGTTTATAATAGCATAGTTTATAATAGTATTTGGAATGGTTTATAATAGTATAGTTTATAATAGTATTTGGAATGAAAGTGTGGTGTTGCTGATTTGCCCACAGCTTACTGTGAACTACAGTCAACGTTCATTGCTAGGGATAGCTGCTACATTATGCAAAGGATGTGCTTTGCCTTGTCTGTTCTGTAATGATGATGATGTCTCTGTACGCACTTACTGTACGTCGCTTTGGATAAAAGCGTCTGCTAAATAAATGTAATGAAATGTAATGAATGTAATGGTACGGGTAAGACTGCGTCTTTCCCATCAGAGCAACGTTGGTAAAGTTCCATGGGTTTTTATGGTCAAAATCCCTTTGATCCCAACTGGTAGATGGCTTTAGGACACCCATACAACAGATTGGCTCATTCCCTTGGAACCAACAATGAAACATAGATGGACCAGCTATTTGCAATCACCTCAGGGTGTGTGTGTGTGTTAAATTTGGATCTCCCCTCTCTTTCTCAACAGAGGGGGGGGGGGGGGTGTTCCTACCCAAACAGGCGCCTGATCGATCCAGCAGTCTGTGTTTATCATGTCACATGAAGAATTTGGACAGACACTCCATTGAGTCTGATCAGGAGTGTTAATTGTGAACGACTCCGCAGGGGGCCCAGTCTCATGATCAGAAAGCCAGAGTCCCAAAATGTCCCTGTGTAACCATTACAACTAAGATTTTGGCCATTACAACTAAGATTTTGGTGTTCCTTTTGTGCGCCGCAGGTTTTGGCGTTCCTTTTGTGCGCTCATTGGAGCTACCCCTGGCCTCTCCTCCGGATTCCATCCCAAGACCAACGGCTAAACTGAACGCCTTAACTATGTAGTGAGGTTTGGTCACTTTAATTCAGAATTAATTAAGTTCAAAACTCAATTTGAATTCTATACATCAGTAGAGCCCAACTTAGTGAAATAACGTAGCCATGACAATGGGTTGGAAAAATGACATATGTTTTATTGGCTACAACTATGAATATGTGTATAATAGAAACAATAATTGATATAACATTCTATAACTTAATCTTAATCAGAGGAAATGATCATTATGTGACGGCTAAATATAGAAGCTAACAGTCCTACCATTACAAAGGTTAGTTTGTGTTATAGGTTAATGACACGCTAAACTATATTTTGTGGTTAGCTCGTTTTATCAGTCTCATACATATACAGTTTTAACAGTGTAAAACTATAAGGTCAGGGAAATTGTTTATTCCCGACCGAAATGCGCATAGCAAAACAAAATACAAACAACAGTAGGAACCAGCAGTAAAATGACCTCAACAGGGTATTACAGGGTTTAGCCTATCAATTGATGTCAGTGCTAAATAAAATGCGTTTCAATACTTAACGGTAACAAAGGGAGGCCAGTCCCGATTCTGTAAGTGATGTCAGCTCGTCAGTTCTTTTCACTGACAAATGTGGTGAAATCGAGATGAGAAATCCTTGGCCCGTATGGGGGTCAAACCCGCGATATCGCCGTCATTAGCAACACGATCTAACCTACCGAGCTCAATGGCCAACTAAGAGCTGGGTAAGGGCCTGCGCTGCCTCGCTGAGAGATCCCCCACCACTTGGTCCAGCTGTCTTTGCTCCACGGGAATGTCACCATTCCTCTGCTTCCTGGGGTACGTTCCACCCCTATTCCTGGAGGAGAGGGAGGTGGAGACCCCCTCAGCGCAGGCCCTGGTATTGCATGCCCGGAGGACGGCCCGATCCGTTCTCCTCAAACATGTCTCCGGGATGAAAGTCCAGGCCGACCGTCATCGACACCCTGCCTCCAAGTACACGGTCGGTCAAAAGGTTTGGCTTTCGTCCCGTGACATTCCCCTCCAGACCACCTGTAAAAAGCTTACCCCCCGATTGATTTGCAACTTCACCATTTCCCGTTTAATCACCCCTCTGTTGTTTGTCTTATCCTTCCACCTCCCCTACACCACATCCACCCCTTGTTTCATGTTTGCCATGTTAAACATGTTTCAGCCCTCCGATCCTTCCCCTCGACTCATCGAGGGTGGCTCGGCCTACACCCTATGCCGTCTCCTGGGGTGATAATCCAGAATAGGGTATTTGTCGCTCTCCATTCACTTCTATAGTACAGCTAAAACGGTCTCAAAAGTACACTTGTACCACGTATACGAATGTGAATGAAGCAGATTCTGTCAATACAAAAAATAACCAGTCCTCTTACGTATTTTTTTTTTTTTGTAATTAAAATTGTTTATAAAAGTATTATTTTCTATGTTGTTAGCAAGCTACCAGAAAAGAATAGCTAAATGTCAGCAAGTTGGTTTGTTTACTACCAGGGACGCTTGTTTCCGGGAAATTTGGACCAATGAGTGGTTGTTGGCGCAAGAACATACCTACCGGATCTACGTTCCAAATTAAATACGAAAAAGCAAGGAAAGGGCCATTTAATTTTCTCAAAAAAGAGAACTGGTTATTGTTTGTATTAACAGAATCCACACGTTCGCATTGGAATACGTGATAGAAGTGTAATTTTGAGACCGTTTAAGCTGCACTATAGAAGTGAATGGAGAGCAACAAATACCCTATTCTGGATTATCACCCCAGGGGAGCACAGAGCAACTAATGAACATATTTTGTCACCATTTGTATGCATGGTCAGGTAACTACACAACTCAAAGTTCTACCAAAGTTACATTTTGCTTTAACACTGCCTGATGTACCCTTATGACCCTTCTGAGAAGCATAAGGACGCAGACAGGGGGATAGATTGGAGGTGAGAGAATGCTTAAGTGAGAAGTTGAACGTGTGAAAGGGTAGGCTGGCTGAGACACTTCAGGTCAGGATAGACCCAATTAATTGTACGTTCCATGCCACTGAACATAGACTTCAGACATAAAACACATTTTGGTTAGTGCTGTCATGCTAAGTGTCTGTTCAAACATCTGTGCTTGAAATATTCCATCTTCTGCCATGGTCCCAGAAATACCTGCGAGGCACTGTAACTTTGCCCTGCAAAACTAAAATAAAAAAAATAAAAAATCACAGAATGGATTTTAAATAAACAGAAACTCTGTGAAGCCCTTCGGGATTGCTGTCTTAGAAGAATGTGGAAAGGTGAAAACCTGGACAAACCACCAGACTTAACAATTTAATTGGACTTCCTTAAATTATTGGTTGATGATCAGCACTATAGGGGCCCTATCTTACCCTATCTAACCCAAACGCAAGTGTCTTTGCTATCTTACACCCCGCGCATGGTTCATAATAACGCCTAGCGCTTACGTCCTTTAACTAGCATGTATTCTTGCGCCCATTACAAGTGAACTGGGCGTGTTGGTCTTAAGATGAGGAGTGGCCAGGATTCTTTTTGGCGTATTGCTATCTTGAGCCAGCAGAAAGCGCTTGCGCTAGAACCACCACAAACCTGGTCTAAAGTCATGTCGCAGTTGTTTACATGTTATTTTAACGGCGCATATACATAAGTGCGTCTACATAGGTGTGTGCACAACGCACGTAGCCTCCTGTCTGTTACACACAGGGGCGCGCACAAGCATGACTAAAATATCTAGATCACAATGTGAAATATTATTATTGTGTAGGCTATATCAAAAATGCATAGTAGTAACTAAGATTCCATAGGTCCACATACCTTTCCCTTAGCGAAGGAAAACGATGCCACATTACATTGCTCTCAGCCCACTCCATCAACATCCAGGCGATTTGCGATGGTACGGGACAATGGCTATACATTAAAAAGGAGCTGATAACACCTATATCAAGCCTAATGCGCGAATTGTCATTTACACCTAATGCATGAATTGTCATTCAATGGAAAACTCGCGCACTGCAATAGACGGACATTTGAGTTCTGAAAATGCGCTTCAGACATCATTACAATACAGCTCTGTTTATCTAGGAATACAGCCTGTAAGTAAATAGAATGGTTTGTGACTGAAAAAAGTTAAAAACCTTGTCCAGTGAATATTGCTTTTATTGTTTTTCAAATAGACTAGGCTATACCGGATTCGCTGTGCATAAGGTTTTTTCGATTGCCTATGGTTAAAAAACGGAGATAAATGTCATCATGTTAACTGAATTGTAACCTTAGCTATTCTTCATCCTTCGTATTTTTTAAATTGCAGTGACAAGGTTTCCATACCCTCAGCTTATTAAAACCCCGCTGATTTCACCTGTTATTCCATAACTGAACAAAAGATTTTAAAGAGAACTAAGCGTCTAATTAGAAACGAAATTTGCAGCACGTTACACAATTAATTTACAATTAATTTTAATTCCATTATCTGCATGTGCACTTTACGGGAGCAGGTCTGTTTCCCCTGCTGTAAATCGCACTTTTCACGGTCTTCCTGGGAAAGTGGATCGTATTACGCTACCAGTAAAACAGGTTGGTCACATTTCCATAAGCAGACAAACAAGGGAAAATATGCTGAACCTATGGGTTGCCAACCTGACAGATTTCGTTAAACAAGCAGGCTAATTTGACGTTTTCTAAGGTGAGACGGAAGCAATTGGTCGCTTATTCTCAGCTGTTGCAGGTGCTTTAAACTAAATTTAACCGCATATATTTTGTAAACAGCACTGTCAGGAATTATCGGTAACTCATAATGGTTAGCCCAAATAATATTGATCATAGGCTACTATTGATCCATATAGCCTATTCCTTGATCGCACTAAACACGCACGAGCATGTCTGTTTCGCCATCATAAGCAATCCGCCAAGGTGGAAAAGCAGGCTTTTAAAGGGAATGGGATATGACATTTTGATTGGTTTATTGCATGTCACGCCCAAGACACACCTATAATTAATGAAGAGACTAGGTTCAGCCCAGTTGCACCTTGCGCCGTGCTTAGCGCCCAAAAAACACGCCGCTAAAATAGCAAAAGTGGACTTGGACACGCCAGAAATGGACTTAGCGCCATGGGCTTAGACCAAGCGCCAAGATCGCCAAGATAGGGCCCATAGTGTCAGAGTAAATGTGCTCAGTCACATTTTATTACTTATATTTTAATTAATTTATTTGTCATTTGAGTTGAACCATTATTTTCTTTCATCCCACTCATAACTCTTATTAAAGCTGAAGCTATAAGGCAGAGCTGCTCCATGTTAAGTGGAACATATGAACAGAATGTGGCCAATGAAATATTAATTTTCTCTGGCTTCCCACAGTCAGGTTAATGGAATGAAGCTTACACAGATGCTAATATGCATTTTCGGAGCTGCGCTCCAATGACAAAATATGTCCCATATTTATCATTTCGGCATGAAAATGGATTACTCAACTTTGTTTTATTTAAGGTAAAAAGCATTGACCTTTTTCTTTGGATACACTGAGAAATAATGTGAGATATTGCTGGCTCTATATGATGCAGTCATAAATATGTTCAGGATAACTCATTAGTAGCAATCTAGATTTATTAAAGATTGTATTACACTTTTGTTTCCCCCTCATGTAGGATAAATTATACGCAATACTTCACTGCACAAATAAAAAAGCCATCTCAATGAAATGTGTCCGATGCTTCATTACTTACATAATATTCATTTATATATTTTATTGTGTCATGTAGCTCTTGAATTTTGCAGATAATTCATGCAAACCACGAAAACAGTTATTGTAATTTTTATTTTACCCTTAATTAAATGATAAAATACAACTTCAAGATGAGGGGAAAACTGAAAATGTACTTGACCCATGATAGGGACTGGATTTGACTTTGCTGTGCCCTTCATTAGTAGTGAGAAATGCATAGAAAGTGAAGATTACTACTAGTATCATGCAAGTTGATAAGCTATGGTAAATTATAATTTTATAATTAATTACACTTTCCTGAAAACAACCCACATATCCAATGAAAACAAACAAATGAACAAATACATAATCAAAATCATGCTTTTTATGTTTTTTTAATTTATTTTTTTACAAAGAGAAGAGAGTAAATACAAAATCTCATGATACAATTTTTTTATACAAAGTCTCTATGTTTCAGACATGGAGTACTATTTTGCCAGGCAGCTCTTGCTCCTAATGTATTACTTTTTCCAATTGTTTCTTTCATTTCCTTGTGATATAGTCTGTGGCATTGAACAATAAATGTCAGTTTCACCAATTCAATATTGGAAATGCAGGGAGTCGCACAGCTGCAAATGTCGCCAGTGCAAACACAGTACCTTTCTTATCATTCACCCACCTTGTGAGGCACACATTTTGTTACCCACCTTGTAGGTGGGTAACAAAATGCACACTGGGAGTTGTTATTAACTGACTATGACAATATATTTACTATACATAATATGCAAGACTCCAGCATCCAATTATACAATAAATGCTTATTCTGTCTTACTACTCCTTTTGGTGAATTAGATTTCAGTTTCCAGCATGTTGATGGAGTGCCAGTATATGGACGGATGTGAAAGCATAACAGTGTCCTTGGATTCACAATTAAATGTGTGTTCATTTGTTTTGCTTCAGATAATTGTTTTTGTCAAGTGCAGCGAACACATTCATTATTTAAAAAAAATTTTTTTTAAAAATCTGAATTTCCTTCAGAATTTTGGAGATGGCTCCATGATAAAAATGACATTAATGATGATATCAATTCAGGAAATCTTGCCCTGTAATAGGAGGAAACCTTTGATAATTCAGAAAATTTTATATCTAACTGCATCATCAAGTCCAACTGACTGTAATCAAAGTTTTAAAAAAAAGTGATTAGATTAGGAAGTAGATAAAGTCTTTGAAACATTTCTGTTCTATTTGGCAATGCTATCAGATTATCATATTACTGTGAAGATTTTTTTGAAGAAAAGTCAACTTGAATTGTTGCTGAAAACAGAACACCTTGTCATGCATAATAAGAGATGGTGGAATAAGATAGGCCCTTCTGCCAAATAAATATTAAGGAAAGATCTGCATGCCATACTGAATTACACTGTAGAACTATGGGTAGACAAAAACAAAGCAAATCTGTGCATGGTTAAGCCCACACAGGTTCAAGAAATAAGGCAATTTTCAATCTGTTAAGGCAGTAAATACATTCAATCAAATAATTACTTCAGGCAAGTGATTTGCCTTATTTTTTAAATTATTTTGAAAATAACATCGAAATAGGAATCTGTAAAGGCAGTAGCCTTTTGGGATGAATGTATCTGGATTTCCAATGTTTAAGCTGTCTGGTCATGTGTCCAAAGTATAGATCATCTTCACAGTACTGCCCACCCACTCCAGCTCCTCCACAAAATATCAGCAACATTACATTCATTATTTCAACAGCGTCCAAGCACCTAATGACATTGTACAAAGTTATCTACCCCCTAAAGCTGCCTGTAGTAGCCTACTATGCTGGGTAGTAGCACATTTTCATAAAAAAAAGATTTATTTTCAAGACTTCATGCTTCATGCATTTTTTAATTTAGAAACATGCACATATACAGGGAGCACCATAATTCTTTGGACACTGACATATTTTATGTTATTTTGGTTCTGTACTCTTGCACTTTGAGTTTGAAAGGATACAATGACCTGAAGTACAATGAACTGGTTGAAGTATGTAAACTGTCAGCTTTAATTTGAGGGTATTTTCATCCATATCAGATGAACCGTTTAGAAATTATAGAACCTTTTGTACATAGTCTCCCCCCCCCCCATTTTCCGGCATCAATAAATATTGGACAGTTTAGCATAATGTAGAATAAAGTAATCGTTTTTAATATTTGGTCTCATATCCGTTGCATGCCATGACTTCCTGATATCTGTGACACAACAATATCAAAATACTTTTAATAAGTAATATTCTGGTACTCCGACAAGCGATACTATAACCTACTATAACCTGAATGGATCTCTATGGGAATTGGGGGGTGGGACCATAGACTGTATAAAAATATGGACAAAGTCACGGATGCATTTTTCGCCGCCAGTTTGTACAAACTGTGTCTGCTTCGTGGAGCCGAAATGACGTTGTCGGGAGCAGGGTCAACCGGATATGGCCCGGGCACAGTATGATTGACACTTCGGGGTGGAGAAGCGACAGAACTATAAAGCCCATGACCTGACCAAACCCACCATTTTGCAAAACAAACTCAAACATTTTTTCGCATTGAATGTGTGGTATTCGTCACATAATTAACGTTCATTCAGTTATCTTCAATTTATATTCAGCTAATATCAGCTAATTTTATTAGCTAGATAGCATACCAGCTGAGCTCGGTAGCCAAGCTAGACGCTCTGCATCACCACCACACATAGACGAATATAGGGTAACGCTATTGCCATCAACTATTTTGACAGTCAATTCATCACATATGTTATTTTGACAAGACTACTTTTATTATAAATGTCCCTAGCGCCGCTAGAAAGGTAGCAAGCTGACCCCATAGTCTTAAATGAGCAAACCACCACCATCTTTTTGGCTCTTACAAGCTATACTACAACTTTAAGTTTTTGGTAAGGACCTTGATTAGTAGAATCAGGCGTGTTACTGCTTGGTTGGAACAAAAGCCTGCACCCACACCGGCACTTACTGGATAAGATTGAGGACCCCTGCCATATACCTAGCTATATAGCTAGCTAGGTAGCTAGCTAGGTCCGTTTAGATCAGTGCATAGGCTGCAGTATATTATTATTCATGGATTTAGCTTGTGAGCTAGCCATCAGAGCATGCTGCTTATGGTTCATTTGAAATGTAAAGTCCCCGTTGATATCTTCGAGGAACTGAAATTCCAAGGATTCTATGCACCATCTTTGTATAAACACACTTGGCTCTTTCAATAAAAAAAAATATTTGGAACTGGCGATTTAGTGGAATATAGAATTGTTCATACAAAACCCAAGGTGAATTAAGTGTGTAGTGCATGTCCATTGGAAATCAACTCGTATTCATGTGACAGTCGACCGCATTTCCAAAAGACTACATATACCGGCATGCGACAGTCATGTGATCCTGGGCAGGACTTCACCAATCAGGACTGAGTTCCCGGTTCTATAAAACTTAGAGCAAACTTCCTATTCTTCCTTATAACCACTTCTTAGCTTACGCTCTTACTCACTTGATGTTAGCTCCAAGTTATACGCGCACTCCAACTTCCCAGTTGGGGAGGTGGACGTATTGGCCGAGAGAATCGTTCCATCTCTCCGGTCATATCTGTTAGCGTGTCTGAGCGAAAACAGACTGAATCCAGAACTAGGGTCAGTCTATCTAAGTTAACGGACAACTATCGTTATACGGCGTAGCTGTAAAGTGACTGCGTTGTTGCACGCAAACCGCGAGGAAACGTAGGAAACCACTTGCAGAAGGACCAGCAAATCTATCAGCAACACTCACCAAAGGACCAAAGCAATCTGCTTGGAAACGGAGAGAAAGGACAATCCAATCCAGAGATGCTGCCAAAAGACAGAAATTTCTGGACACATCAAAGCCACAGAACCAACCTGTGTACTCCAGTACAGTAAGACTGACACAAACATCCAGGCAATAGTTTAGGAAAACTTTTGTTTAATGTTTGTTATCAATGTAATTACATGTTTGATTGTATCCATTGTGTGTATCGAGTAACGTTAACTTATAACTCAACACATGGCTTGCAGGCTATCGACAGCCAATTAGCTTTGCATAAGCTAAGGTTACAGAGCCTACTCTAACTTACTCTAACACTAATTTACAATCCTCCTCCCTCTTTAAATCGAGATCTGTGCATGCAGTCTGTACTAATACCTAACCCATTGGAAAGTGGATCTCGTGCCTGTAAACAGATAGGGGCCTGGAATTTAGCTAGACATAGCAAAATTTCTATAGCCTCAATACACACCATGTTTCAAGCCACGTTAGCTTTATACTAAAGCTAGATTTGTATTTCCCCCTCCAGATACGTCTTGTGATCTCTGAACACCACCTGTTCTGGCGCACATACAGAAATGGAACTGTGAATTCTAATATGCCTCATTCTTTGTCTACACGTTGTTTTCCTTTCCATATCATTCGCTGCTTTTAGGATGTTAGTTTTAGACATGTTTGTTATTTAATAAATTGTATCTTGTTAAACCTGGTCGTTGGTCTGATTGTTGTTTGGATAAACATTTGAGCCTACCGTCCAAAATAACTTATGCCTTCAGATTAAGCTATTATTATTTTTATATTTAACATTGAAATTCATAATCATGATTTAATAATTAATTTTATGAGACTTATTAATTATACTTTTGTACCTAGTGTGAAGCCATATATACAGTAAATTTATATATTTAATTCTGCACATTCATTGGTGCCTCCATGTGATGACTGTTAAGACGTTTTAACTATCTGTCTTCACTGCCAAATTCTTAATGTACCTAACGACACTACAAGTGTTTAGTTTTTCGTTGTTAAGTTAAGACAAAAAAGCCATTCAAGCACACAACACAGAAGATATAGAATGTCAAACTATAAGATTAGTACTGTTGTCATTTGTAACATTTGCACTGATTGCAGCCTATTTATGAAACTTTTTCAGAATTCTTAACATTGTCCTCAGGTTTTGTGTTAACCCCTGTGTTCTGGCCCCCTTGTGGCATAGACCCTGGGGTCTACATCATAAACATCCTACTGCATCATGTCAGAAAGCGTGGTATCATGGAAAAATGAATATCGTCTTCATCAGCGGTAGTTGGGCTATTATCGGTCAAAATATGAAGTTCCTACGTTCTTCTGTATTTCATAAAAGTATATCAACCACTCAACAGTGTGATCTACATGAGAGCGAATTGGGTTCAAGATACGGGACATTTAAATATATTTAGGAGTTGGTTACAATTCTTTCACCAACAAAATATAGGTAATTGGACAGTTGGGAGCGATTGTCATAGCTGTGCGTGTCCTTCAAAACATCACGTGCGTATCCATGATTTTGCACAAGAAAGCACGTTATATGTATCGTGTAGTGACCACCGGTAAGAAATTGTTGTGAACGTGTTGCAGGCATCAAATTCGGAATTAGCGTATATTTACAAAAATCAAAAAAGTTGATAAGGTAAAACATTAAATATCTTTTCTTTGTACTGTTTTCAATTAAATATATGTAAAAGAGAAGTTACAAATCACTGCTTTCTGCTTTTATGTGCATTTTTGGAATTAAAGTAACATAAAGTAATGCCTTTAATATGACCAGTTTCTGCCATTGTGGGACATGACATATTGGCTTGCTGGGACACAATAAAAAACATTGCAAAATTAAACAGTATGCAGATTGTAAAGACTTTGTTCTGAAAGGCCGCAAATAAACATTGAATTACAACTGCATTAGGGAAAGATCTTCTGTCATTGTAGCTGATGCTTGAGTCATAGTTAAAGAAAAACTGACTTCATTTGATTTCCACATTATCAAAGAAATCTCACCATATACCTCACCGTCGGAAAACATACTGACAGCAGAAGACAAGAACACCTTGAACAAACTCAGATAATACCTTACGCCTTTTTCTGTATAGCCATTTTGGCCTTCTGCTGAAGAATGAAACAGAAATCCACGTGGAACACATCATCTGTATTCTATATATACAAAATTAAATTTGGCAGAACTTGTTGTGGTATTATTATTATTATGAGTTATTGTTGTTGTTGTAGTAGGAAAACAAGAACTCCCACAGTCTGAAAATCTTGTAAAAAAAACATGGCAAGACCGAGCACTCCCAATAGTTACAAATGTATCAACAAAGAATATTGACAGTAGTCATTAAATGGTATATTCAACCAGACGTAGCTCCACTACTTTTATAGAATTTCCCTCCAGAGTAAACTAATTATGTAAAGCTAAACACCATTCGACCCAATAAAATTATAATAAGATCACATTTATGTTACCTTTTCATAATTATTACTTCATACAAAAAGTTTTCTCCCACACCAATTCGACACTTGTGTTGATTTCATCTGTTTTTCACCAAACAAAACAGCACAGAATGTGTGTGGGCGTCTGAAGTTGTGCAGGATTTTAGCATAAATAATGCTGTCATGTTAAAAAACCTAATATTTTCCTCTCTAACACTACACACACACAGCAAAATTAAGAGCAGCATGGATCTCTGGCCTATTTCCAGAAATCTGAGATTTACATTTGTACTGAAAGTGTAATAGTAAAAGATGTGAAAACAGAAGCTTGTGTGTATGTGTGTATGTGTGTGTGTGTATGCATGTGCGTTGCGCATGTGATTCCCGATGATTGACTTACTCTTGAACTTAAAATAAAGTTACATCTCTTTTGACCTTTTCTTGATGGGTTTTTATAGATGAACTCGAAGTTATAACATTGATATTGCCTCCTATGCATGGTTTTTAAAACGTATTTATCTTTTTTTTTATCCAGAAAAATCCCCACTGTGATTGACATCCCTTATTCAAGGGGCACCTGGCCAGCATGATAAATAAAGGAGAGTGTCATGTGAATTTGAAAAATTTATTGGCCATGCACTTGCGTTCACCTGGGCATTTGATATGATTTTGTTTTTCTTTCTCCTTTTTCAATATAACCTTCATGTGAAGAATAGATGTGGAATTCCAGTATGCAATATTCACAATAGCCTCGCCATTGATATTGTCAATAGTAAAGGCACTGTTTTTTTTCAGTTCCAATGTGCTTAAAAAGAAGTCTGCAAGATCTCTTTGCTTTTTAATTTATTTGGCAGAATACAGTCTAATATAGGCAAACAGTGTAAGAACATTGGCTGGCACATATCTGCCAATGAAGGAGCAGATTGTGCAATCTTCTTCTTTTTGAAAGGTTACTCTGTTAGTTTGACCCCCGTCCAGAGTTGGGTGAAGCATCTTCCCATTAGGCTCAGGAAAACGTGTGCTGGCACATTGCATCTGATGTTTTACTATTTCATTTGTCTTCAATTAAATAAATAAGTAAATAAATAAACAAACATAATTATTTCTAAATGTGATACAATTAGCAGATTCCCTAGTTAATTGCTGCAGTGCGCCGTATGCTGTGTGCTACCTCATTTAAAATCAGTTTTTGTTTTATTTAGTTTTTTTTTTTTTTGTAGAATATATGCTTATATAAAAGCTTATACTCTGTTGACTGAAAGTACAGGTCTTCAGCCAAGTTTACTGTGGTAATGATTCATTTGTCTATTTTTGCGACATCCTACTATCAATCACACAAGTTGTAGGGCAGTCTCCATGACAACCCATTACCCTAGACCTCTAGAGTGCATGTGCAGTGTTCCCAATGGCCACCTGCTGGGTTAGCATCTGTCTGGATAACACAGTCCCTAATGGGAGTTTAATAGCCACCTACTGTACCTTCGAAAATTAAAACCTGTCTCGAGCCAGTGTAGGGGGGTGTCTTCTGAATTTGGAACGGTAAATTTATTATGCTTAGAATAGCTTTGGTGATAACTTTTGTTAATTTGTTCCTACGTTTCACTCACACTTAGATGCAAGTTATTTTCTTTTTCAAAAATTTGGCAAGTTAATTTAAGTGAATCTACACCAAACTATGTTTAACTTTAAAATAAAAGAAAAACTCCAACAGTCAGTTCTGTAAACTGAAAGCAATCCCTATCCCACCAGTAAATAAATAATAGTTTGTGTGTTTGTACAGTGCATATTTTGTTATTTTTCCTTAAATAACCATTCAGCACAGAAAACAACCATTGGACAGATTGATCCCATGAATTCAGATATGTGTTAGTGTTATGTGTCAAAATAGAGACTGAAACCTTCCAACAAAGTAACCATACCTCAAGCATTCCCATATATTTGATTTCCTGTACTCAAAAGCATTTTCTTCACAACATTTTCTGCCAGTTGAGATTGTTGATTTGATGCCAAGGGAAGATCAGTGGACATCCTGTTTCATTGTGATATTGTCAATTTTATTTTTTAGTATAATATCTTTGTCAGAATCCATTTAAACAGGTCTTTTCTAGTAGAAAATTGTTTGAAATGGGTTAATAAGTGGCAGTTATACGGATACCAGACTGGAAACCTGGAGATTTTTTGTTTTGATTGTATACAACAATCTAAGAGACCCAACTAAGGGCCTGATTTACTAAGACCTTTAGTGGGTGCAAAGCCAGTTAGCACATGCAAAACCAATAACATGACCAATGATTGGTGCAAAACAAATTTCATGACCAATCATTGGTCATGTTATTGATTTTGCATGTGCTAAATGGCTTTGCACCCACTAACGGTCTTAGTGAATCAGGCCCTAATTGTTTTCCTGATTGCACATGATGTTTGAAATATAATGCTTTTTTTATCGTGAACTGTAATGTATAGTACTGAATGTGAATTATATCATTGTCTTCTATCTGCTATCCCCCACTGCAAGTCTGCAATATGTGCAGGTGCAGTCTACAGAGCTAGGAAGGACAATACATTACCCTGCTCTAATAATAATAATAATAATAATAATAATAATAATAATAATAATAATGTTGATTATTATTATTATTACAGGATGTACAGCACTTTTTCATAGCAAGAATACAGCCAAGGCAATACAGGGTAAGGGAAGAACAATAAAAGGCAAAACAGACCCAATGCAGAGGAGCAGGCGGCACAGCAGGGCCTGCATTATTAAAAACAGCTGCAGTTGCCCATGCTCTGTGAGTGTGGAATTATTGCAAGGGTGCAAAGATATAGGATCAATCCACATTACACCCTGCTTCTCAACAGTCCACCCCGCATTACACCCTGCTTCTCAACAGTCCACCCCGCATTACACCCTGCTTCTCAACAGTCCACCCCGCATTACACCCTGCTTCTCAACAGTCCACCCCGCATTCCACCCTGCCTCTCAACAGTCCACCCCGCATTCCACCCTGCTTCTCAACAGTCCACCCCGCATTACACCCTGCTTCTCAACAGTCCACCCCGCATTACACCCTGCTTCTCAACAGTCCACCCCGCATTACACATTTGTCCGCTGGGCCACCTGTAGTGAACAGACAGACAGTATCATATTTCAAACTACACTACTCACTTCTCCAATCAGCTTTCTTTTTATGTCTATCTTCATGCATTGTCACCGTGCAAGCACACCTCTGAAAAGAACATATGCTAAAGAGACATAAAGAAGAAGAGTGACAATATGTGGTAATGGCGTGTTAGACTAGATATAGAATGGATGAAAGCACTCTGGCAGGACTCTGATTGGATCCTCATATAGTAACTCCCTTCAAGCTTTTTGCCGGTGTCATTTTCAGAGCTAACTTTCCCAGCAGCCAGTGCTAAGTGCCATCTCGGTGTGACACTCTGAATCATTTCTGAGTGGATCCTGCAAGGTCTGAAAGCACAGCCATCACATTTCTGGCAGCTGTGTGAAAGAACCTTGGTGTGACTCAGTTCTGAGCACAAGGGAAATGCTCACCCAAAGGAACAGAGTCACGCAATGCAGCAGACAGGTCTAGGGTCAGTTCCGCTTCTGTGGAATTCAGGTCCAATTCTAAATGTATAAACTCCCAATTCGATTCCAGTTCTGTTGTTGAAAGATTATTGCCACTGAACATTTATGATAAATTTACCACTTCATACAATGTGAATTTGAATGGTCCCATAAATTACAATTGAAATTTGAAATGACCTCAAATGACCTCCATGACTGGTTGGTGGAAGACCTCCCAATGGATCAACTTCAGTGTGCAAACACAAAGAAGAGTGGAAGGAGGACCCCAATAGCATGACAGACAAAATTATTGGCACCTATTTAACATTTCATTTTGTCCTCTGAGTTAAATTGCTTGGTAATTCTCACTTATCACAACTGGGCTGAAAATGGCACTCCTCTCGTATCTCCATTGGCATTTATTCTCCTTTGCAAGCTTCAGTTCAACAGATTTACAGACTAACAGATAAACCGTCAAAGTCAATCACCTGACCTTGCTGAAGAAAAGACCGAAGGCAAAAAGCCCCCATGACAAACAAGAACTGAAGATGGCTGCACTATAGGCCTGGCAGAATATCACAAGGGAAGATACCCAGTGTCTGGTGACGTCTATGGGACGCAGACGTCAGGCAGTCTTCAAATGCAAAGGATTTGTAACCAAGAACTAAATATGACAACTTTATTTAATATTATGTTAATTTGTCCATTTATTTTGTTCCCCTAAAATGAGGGAACTATGTATAAAAATGGCTGTAAATTACTTCAGAGGCTGGAGTACAGAGCCAAAACATCAAAAATTGTGTCACTGTCCAGGTACTTATAGACTGCACTGTATATACAGTGTAATACAGTATATACCTGAAATGACATTAAATGTCTTTCTGTTTTAAAATATATTGACTTTTTATCTTTCCCCTCACCAGTAACATTGAACAGAGGCTACTGAAAGAACGCATTAGTGATGATGATGATGATGGTTATTAGTGATGATGATGATGATTATGATGATGATATTTCCCCTTTTTGCTGAGTCATAGAGTGATATGACCCCAATCCACTCGAATGGATAATAATCACTCCGATCCCATGGGCACTCAAATAAAGACAGAACAACAATGTAAATTCTCCAACAACATTGTGTTTTACACTTTTCTTTCCTGCTTTTCATCAAAGAAAATTGAGTTGGGTATTGGAACATTCCTTCTTAGACTCTAGAATAAAATGTGACATTTTATCCTCACTGCTACGATTCCTTGTAATAAACCCAGTTTAAATTACAACCATGATAAATTATTTGTGATTAATAACATCCTTTCATCATATCCACTTTGAGGAGATTATAGTGTTCCATTAAATCAGACAGATTCAATGAGCAAAGAAATTCACATATGTTTGGTATTAAAAGTAAAACCCTCTAAGTGAGGCGCGGAAGCACCCTTTGTGAAATTATGAATATGTTAAAGGGATTCTTTTGAATTTGGGATACTTCTGTAAGTTATCGTTGCATTCCCAGGAGAGGAAGTTCTGCAAAACGAAGAAGGTAAAGAATGGGAAATTGTACACTGCACTGCAATTGTAACTGGCCTAGATTCAGCACGAGGGTGCAGTGGCTCTGCTGTAAAGGCTGTGCATGTGTTTAACACTTATCTCAACTCACCCCTTTGCGTGTGGAATAAGGATTGTAATTACACCAGCAGCAGAGCAGCCCTTCCCTGTCACCTGAAAGAGGGTAATACATTTCTGAAGACCCGTTGGAACCTGTTGATAAACAAAAAAAAACAGTCGTCATTTGCAAATAAATAATTAAATAAATAAATCATATGTGTTCCTTATCTTATATTATATAAAATTATATAAATGCCTGAAAGTTTGTTTCACAAGTTTTCATTATACAACTATATTGTTCTCCTTTCACAAAATCACAAAATGTTTATGTCAAATATGATACAACAGTAAAACACCATTTAACAATTCACAACTTGCACAAAAGTTATGCATACTAATTTATAAGTTATATGGAAGAATATATATATATTATTTCTGATAAATACAGAAATAAGGGAAGCAGACTATTTCATTTTCATTTTTTTGAACATTAAATATTATTCTCTCATAGTGTACATCCAGGTTTTACACAATCAAGTTCTGCATATTAACTTTTTCATAGACAGTAAAAATATTTATGCCTGTATTGCTCCTTCATCATCTTAATTCAGAATACCAGGCAAAGTGCTTTGTGCTCTGTGAATAAGTGAAGGGCGCTTAAATAATACATAAATCAGTAAACAATATCTAGCTTCACTGGTTTTAATTTTACCTCCTCCTGAAGATCCAGAAATTAATTTTATGGATGTTCCTGATTACCGAGGTCGTCTGATGAAACTCCACTACAGGCTGACCTTCTAATCAGGAGGAAAAGT
The DNA here is from genome assembly GCA_029718625.1 of Synaphobranchus kaupii. Taxonomy (NCBI): domain Eukaryota; kingdom Metazoa; phylum Chordata; class Actinopteri; order Anguilliformes; family Synaphobranchidae; genus Synaphobranchus; species Synaphobranchus kaupii. The sequence goes on from CM056383.1 coordinate 18,416,647, forward strand.
AGATGCACTGAAATGCCAGCACTCTATCTTGCACTGAAAGACATTGACATGTAAGTTAGTTATAAGAAATGACACACCGGCATAAATTTAGCTTGCAAATATTAAATTGCATTTTTTTTTATATGAGCAACCTCTTGTAAACACATCTTTTTCATGAAGTATGCATGCTTAAGTCAAAAGAAGTGTGCATATTTTCAGAAGACTGTTCCCATTTTGATGAACCCGTCACACAATGGGCCTCATGCAAGAAATGATCGTATGCACAAATTCATTCTTATGCGGCAGGTAAGAACAGTTTATGCAATTTTATGGCATTCAACCTTTTTTGTCGTATCTTATTCTGCAGTTACTCAGAGGTAAGAATACAATTTAAAAGTGGTCGTGACTTAATAGTTATATGAGGGCCCACTAATCGTGAACTAATCGCCAACCCTTCCAACAACAGTTTCTAGTTGGAATGGGAAAAACTCATTTTTTTGTAATTACTACAGTGTGTGAAAAGAATTGTAATATATTTTTATAACTGTATTTCTACGTAAAAGAATTGCACCGTGCACCATCCACCAATCCCCCCCAACCCCCCTCCAAAGCACCACATCGCCACCCAGTAATAAAAGTTTTATTTAATGATTGAAATATTTAGCCTACACATAAAGCAAGCACCCTGCATTTGCCTTCCTCAATCGAAAATGATAGCCTACAACTCCATCAACGTCAAAGTTAATAGCCTAGATACAAAATACAACTCACTGCCCGGTACAGAGGAGAGCGACTCACCTGATATTATCAACCTGAAATACATCTCGTTTCACTCCAGCCCATGAATTACTAATTAGCCTATAAAATCTTTTTTTCTTTTCACCCCCCCATGTCATTCACTGGTTGAGGCCAAGAAAGTACTAATTCCTTATTGGTGCAGCAAGACAATGCATGTGGGATGTGTCTTGAACTCTGCTCATGAGGACTTGTCATCTTTTTTCGTTTTTTCTCAATTTTTAGGCAAGATGCCAGTTTCATGAATGCCTCTTCCGGGTACAGGCGGCAGGACAATTTTGGAGGTGGTTAAAAACGTTTGGTGAATCCAACATGAAGTCCTCGTACAAACATCTCTCAAGAACAATACAAGAGAAAGTTGTCATGGGTAGGGGCTGCCTCTGTCGTTTCTGCGATTGTTTTCCGATTTGGCGTCGTCTGATGCTCTATCGGATTTTTTCTGCCTCCGTCCCGGTGTTTGGATCAAAGTGAGAGAGCGAGACCACGGAGGTACTGGTGCCAGTATTGCAAGCGTAGGGGTCATACTAAAGATCGATGCCCTAAGTTGGTGGGAAACGAGGGGTCTCACTAGGGAGGCTGGGGTCCCAGGTGAGACAAGATTATAGATTGTATCAACTCCCGGACCCTCATACCTTTTATTGATTCAGGGGCCGTGGAGTCTTTTATTGACGCTAAATGGGCTAGGAAATTACAAATCCCTACAAATCCACTCATTAGCCCTCGTCAAGTTATTGCCCTGGATGGTCATCCTTTGGGTTCTGGACTCATTAAACGAAGGACAAATCCAGTTGAGATGCGCATTCCTCTCCAGGGGCACTTGGAGAGAATATAATTTTTTTTTTATCAACTCTCCGTCGTATCCTTTAGTGCTGGGACATTCATGGTTAAGGCTACATAACCCACATATCTGTTGGGGTAGAAATAGGAATCCTATTCGTCAGTGGGATCCCCAATGTTTATCTCATTGTCGTCCTGTCATTTACCCTGTTCCAAACGCCGCCTCTGATCTTTCCGAACCTAATTCCGAGAGTGATTCTGAGGAGGCCGAATCTTATCCGGACCGAGATATTTCCTCCTCCCTCGCGGGGAGTGGAGAGGAGAGTCTGTCTTGGGATCCCTTTGCTGAGGGGCTCCTCACGGAGGAGGACGAACATTCCATCTCCGATTTCGAGTGGGATAGCTCATCTGACAGATCTTCCGGTACTCCAGAGGTGGTAGGGGCGCATGAGTTGAATCTACCTGCGAGTGTGCCTATCGAGTATTCAGACCTCACTGAGGTTTTTAGTAAACAGCGTGCTGCCAAATTACCACCCCACAGACCATACGATTGTGCCATTGAGCTGTACCCTGGCACTGTCCCTCCCAGAGGTTCATTGTACGCCTTGTCAGCTCCGGAGAGTGCTGCTATGCAGCAGTACATTGAGGAGTCTTTAGCCAATGGGTTTATCATGCCGTCCACGTCACCAGTCGGTGCAGGGTTTTTTTTTGTTAAAAAGAAAGACGGAGGGCTAAGACCCTGTATAGATTACCGGGGTCTCAATGCTATTACCATTAAGAACAGGTAACCTCTTCCCCTCATGAATTCCGCATTTGAGCATTTACAGGGGGCGTCGGTCTTTAGTAAACTCGACCTACGTAGCGCTTACAATCTCGTGCGCATTCGTGAGGGGGATGAGTGGAAGACTGCTTTTAACATGCACCACGGACACTACGAATACCAGGTGATGCCGTTCGGTCTCACTAGCGCCCCCTCTGTTTTCCAGGCGCTAGTGAATGATGTCCTGAGAGAGATGCTGGATAGATTAGTCTTCATTTACTTAGACGATATTTACTTTTTTCTCCGGATCTTCCCTCTCACATCATACACATTGGACCGGTGTGCTTTCCACACCAGTTCCATCTCCTTTTTAGGCTTCATTGTTGCCGACGGTAAAGTCCTGATGGATCCAGATAAAATTTCAGCGGTTAAGAATTGGCCCAGTCCTACTTCTGTGAAGCAGGTGCAACGCTTCTTGGGCTTCGCAAATTTTTATATAAGATTTAGCCGCAATTTTAGCTTGGTAGTGGCTCCTATCACAGCCCTCACAAAGAAAAAAACATCTCCCGCTCGGTTTCAGTGGAACCCCAGGGCGGAGACAGCTTTTACTGAACTAAAAAGGAGGTTCTGCTGCGAGCCCATTTTTATTACTCCCAATCCCTCCCTTCCCTTTGTGGTGGAGGTCAACGCCTCGGAGCTGGGGGTTGGAGCCATTCTGTCTCAGCATTCTCCGGTGGACCGCAAGCTACACCCATGTACATATTTTTCTCGTAGCCTTACATCTGCCGAGAGAAACTACAACGTTGGTGATCTTGAGCTGTTGGCGGTCAAATTGGCGCTGGACGAGTGGGCCATTAGTTGGAGGGAGCTGAGCACCCTTTTACGGTCTGGACCGAACAAAAGAATTTACAGTATATCCAACAGGCCAAAACGCACAATTCGCAGAAAGCCTGTTGGGCCTTGTTTTTTACAAGGTTTAATTTTATTCTTACCTATCGCCCTGGGTCAAAAAATATTAAACCTGATGCGTTATCACGCATTTATGACCGGTCAGACAATGAGTCACGTCCTGAATCTGTGGTTCCTAGTTCTCTAATTGTGGCCCCTGTTATGTGGGCCAATGAGGCGGCTGTGCAGAGGGCGCTGTGTTCCGATCCCGGTCCAGGGGGGGGTCCGCCTCACTGCTTGTTTGTTCCTCCTCGATTGAGATCTCGTGTCCTTCAGTGGGGTCACACTTCTCAGTTTGTGGCTCATCCGGGCGTGCACCGGACAAAGGAGTTTGTCTCGCGCCAGTTTTGGTGGCCGAAGCTCGAGAGTGATGTGCGGGAGTTTGTTGCGGCATGTGCTATTTGCACCCGTATTAAGGGTTCACGGCTTTCTCCTTCGGGCTTCTTGCGCCCCCTGTCCATTCCCAGGCGTCCATGGAGTCACATCGCCCTCGACTTCATTACCGGTCTGCCAGCCTCGCATGGGAATACGGTCATCTTGGTCATAGTTGACCATTTTTCCAAAGCAGCTCATTTCGTCGCTCTGCCTAAAATGCCATCGGCACCTGAAACAGCCCAGCTAATGATAGACCATGTGTTTAGGGTGCACGGCCTACCTCTGGACGTGGTGTCGGATTGTGGCCCCCAATTCACCGCTAGATTCTGGCGTTCATTTTGTGCTCTGTTGGGGGCATCCATCAATATTTCTTCCGGCTTTCACCCGGAGACTAACGGAGACTTTATCTTCTTTTCAGCTCTTTACCCTACAGAGGTGTAGATACAGGCTTGCTATTCTGTTCGTTCCTTTTCTGTTTTCTCTACCTCTTATCTACGCAGATTAATTAGTGCGTGAGGTTCTTTCTTTTATTGTTTCTCGCTGTTTTTTCGAGATTCGCCACCGTTTGAGGTTGTTTTGTTTTGGCCCTGTGCTAGGGAAGTTTTGCTCCCACTTTTCCCTTTTCCTTTTTCCCTGGTGCGGTTTAATTCCGCTTCTGTGGCGTGTCTATTTTTAGATCTGAATCCTCATCTGTCGCGTTTTGGTTCACTAAACTTCTAACCCAAACCTGACCGACAGTTAAGAGAAAAATGAGAGAATGCTCTTCCTCCTTTTTGTGTACATCATGTGCCAGTGGACCCTTACCACCAATAACATTCCTTGAGTAGAACAGAGAAATCCTACCTGTAGCAAAATGATAGCTCCACATTTGGTGGTGAATTTGAATCATGTGTCTGCAGAGGCCAACTCCTGCAGATTGAGAGGGGCTCACAGCTGAAGGGGAACCAGGGGGTCTGGGCACCTGTACCACCTGGCTGGGCTACCCCTGCAATTACTATACAAATTCCTGTGCATGGCAAGGGGCTAGAGTGTGCCAGGTTACACATGTGCACTGACCGTCTTCCAAGTCTCACCATTTTAGGCCCACTGCCACCTGCATGCTCAATCCAGCCTGACAGTTATTCAGAAAGACAGGCACGACTCACTGAAAAAAAAAACCCCACAATCAATAGTAAACAAATCTGAGCCCAAATCCACTATGACACATCAATAGAGCGGGCCCCGCAAGACAAAAAATAAATGAATATATAAAGAAATACCGTTCTGGCATTTTCCACCATGCAAATATTCCAACCGGAAATCTTTGCATTACCTGTGTTCAGCTGCAGTTAACAAAATACTACCTCTAATCCAAGTTTTTATTTGCAAAAAAAGGTTACTGACAGATAGGAAGTTATAATGTATAATGCACAGGCAGGTTTGCAGTGGCCAATGTGAACAGTCCAATGAGCTTCATGCTATAGTATTTGCCACTCTGTTCTCAGAAGATCTTTTTTATCCAGAAATATGAAATATCACCATATTATAATATTAACATGTTACCATATTATATTATTGTCATATTCACATATTATATTAATGGATTCTGAAGAACATACAGCACATGGCCACACATTCAAAATTGAGGAGGAATTTATGTGGTTTGTAAACTGGCTTCTATTCCTCTCCACAGTAGACACCATCAATTATCATACAGGCTGACCTTGAATGGTGTCTCAGTTCATAACCTGTCTTACTTAATGAATACAGCACTTTTTTTACAACAGATGTTTATACCCAGTAGTGTTTAATAACAGAAGAAATGTTCATTATTTTTCAAGACAGGAACTCAGCAATAGAGCTCCGGGAACTGATTAACTCTAGTTTGACATGTTTCATCTGGAAAGCTTCAATCACACTAATGTATGAAACTTTTCGAAACATTATTATATTAAAAGATTCACCAAAACAAGTATATATTTTTACGATATGTAGATAGTAATACAAACACCCAGAGCACGATATGTGTAATACCCTGCTTGACAATATACCACTTCTAGAATTTAGACAAATTACTCCGGATAAAATTGGTGTGAAAAGCTCCACTCCTGTATAAAATGAAAAGTTAATGTACATCAGCATTCATGCTCCCAGCTACTGAAACTGATGTAAAAAAATCATGTCCTTAATGTAGAAGAGAAAATGCCTCTGCTTTTAAATTGTGACCTTGTGTGTTTTGCTGAATCTGCTTTATTACAGAGATTTTTTTTAATTTTTTTTACCAGATTTCAGATTTTTTTACACCTTTTTACATTATGCACAGGTAGGCCACCTTGAAGTCTATAACACGTATCGAATCAGGACAAGTGAGACTGAATGAAAATGGAGATTGTCTTTGAAAGGGTCTATTGAGGCTCTCATTGTTAAAATGCATACATTCTATTCAGCATTAAGAATGTGTTATGTAGTTACGAATGCGAAAGACCATATTTGTTAAAGGATAGGTTCACCATTTTTCAACCCGCAGGTTATTGAAAGGTTGTTTCCCATCATTTATAATTGTGCATAGAGAACACCCTCATTGATATCTTTCTTATTGAAAAATGTACCTTTAAACCACAGCTTCTTGATGGGTTTCAACATGGTTCAATGGGACAAGAAGTTAGGCATTCAAAGACGACGATAAATCTCCTTTTAAAAAACGGGAAACTCACAGTATACTCATGCGTCTCATCATGTATTTTTTTGAAAAACAGTAATATCACATCTGATTTGGAACTACTTCTTGCAATTGCCGCATTATATCCCAACCATTTGTAATGTTGCACATGAGATCCAACAGCAGCCCCATAGAAGAAGACGGATTTGTGGAAGTGCAGAATAGAATGCATGGTTTGCGACCCATTTTTCGGTAGAACATAAAAAAGACATGTCTGAGTATACTGTGAGTTTCCCGTTTTCTAAAAGGAGATTTATCATGGTTTTTGAAAGCATGACTACTTGACCCATTGAACCCCATTGAAACACACAGAGAAGCTACGGATAATAAAGCTATCAGTGAGGTTGTGCTGTGCACGATTATAAATGATGAGAAGCAACCTTTCAATAATAAGTTGTAAAATGGCGAACATATCCTTTAAAAGGACCTTTGATACTCTCAAGTCAGAGCTATTCTTTTCTTATTCACTCTCCTTGACACATGGTGCCAAACAAATAATTAGTTATAGTCACACCCCACTCCTGATTCAACAGAATTTCAAATGACAAAAATTTCACTGCATCGTTTACTTTTATTGAAATCATCAGTGTCAGTCATTAATTTAGTCATTTTTTTATTAAAAAACTAAAAAACTGAATCAAACACAACCAAGAAGGATTTTATGACATTATTCAAAAGTGCTGAGGTCCGATGCACTGAATATCCAAATAAGGATAGGGCACATAAAATATAAATTATATCTACAATTTGCATGAACTCCTGTTTGCATGATTTGACAGAGAAGAACAAAGTAAGAACACATCAAAATATTCATTATTTCTTAGTGAGTTAGATTCATGCATATATTTAAAGATGTTTTTTATGGAAGCATATCTGCGCCAAAATTCAAATGAAAATGCAAATCGGCGATTGCATTTCGTTTACATTCGATGTGCGCAAAAACCATGACATAATTCAAATGAAAATGCAAAAGGTGTACTTTGCATTTTCATTTGCAAGTTAATGTATGCACTTTATCTGACAATTTGAAAATGTTAATGCAAATCCATTTCACATTTAATTTTTCTCGCCCTCTACGACACAACCCTGCCACAATTTTATTTTAAAAAGGAAAAACCACATTTGCATTAGCAGTTTCTTGTTGCAATCGCATGATCCATGACAAAAAGGAAATGATAATTCAATTCGCCATTTAACATAACGTTTTCATGCTTTAGCGGCACAAGAGTGATATAATTCAAATGCAATGGCATTGTATCCGTTTGCATTATCATTTCCGTGTGGTCACGCAAAAATCCGAACTGAAAATGCAATTGCAAACTGTTAAAGCTGCCCATCAAGGCGGGGCCTCGAAGAAAGGGGCGTTACAGGGGACTGTTCAAACCACTGAACATAATGGTTGTCTGTGATTTCGGTCGTCAGCAGTTTCCAGGCTAGATAGCGACATTTCATAGTCCTCTGTGTTTGGGGATTATAGGCGAAATGATAGGAATTAAAAAGGAAACGAGGTAGCCTAAAAGTTACGACTAGCCATAGCCAGCCCAATGTTAACTAAATTAATTTCACAATTTAGCCTGCTTTCGTTAATCTGGTGTGGAAACTAGCCGATAGCCTAATGTTACGGGTTTCCGTGGCCAAAACCAGCCGGCACGGCTATGCCTGAAAAATGTGCTACCCTTTTCACCGTGGGCATTTCCATCACGATTTCTATTAATTATTGTTTTCTTTTAGATAGCCTTACCCTTAGGCTATGTGCAGAGCAAAGGTAACGTAGTCCACAGAAAGCCTGAGACAGCGATCTGTACGTGACACAGCGTGAGCCTACAGCCTAGCTACCAAAAACGGTGGATTTTGTATGGTGTAACGTATAGAATCTAGGCTAAGTAAATAAAAATATAAAATTGTGTAATTAGGCCTATTCCGCATAGGCTATGTTGTGTAGTATGGACTGTCATTCATGTCTTTACCCAGCAGATGGCAATAAAAGACTTGTAAAAACTGAATGACAGCTTCTTTTTTTATTTGGTGAAAACCACGTTCATATATAGCTAGTTATGTGGTGAAAACACTGAGGAAACGACCCCGGTGGGCACAACCAACGATTTTAGATATATGACACAACCGATTTTGATCTCCCTACTCACAAAGCCCATCAACCTTGGGGATTTTACCTGTAGCCTCGGCTATTGTAATAATCTATATTTAGCCTAGTCATGAAGCAACATAGCCTACAGATGATTAAATATTTGTTTTTAATTATATTTTATTATAACGTTACACCATATAGGCTATCCTACATGACAATTCACCGTCTTTGGTAAGCTACTAGGTAGGCTATTCGCAGTCTCTGGAGCTTTCCAAATCTCAATGCTGTAAGATGAGGCGGTTAGCCTCTAGTGACACTGATTTTCCTGTTGTAGCCTAGTTTACACAAAACATTTTAATTTGTCCAATTTAAATAGGCTCTTGATTAGTGAGAGAACGTAAAAATTTGTCTTTTTAGAGGGTTTGCGAATACAGTGAGTTCCGACAGTAGCCTAGCCTATCCACACAGCTGTAAAAAATAAAATAATCCGTCAGTATTGGCACAGTGCCTCGGCTACAGAATCATTTTCATTTAAATAGGTCTACCACTCAGACACGATTAGAGATATAAGCACTTATTTTATTGATAGCCTGCTTATTTTATTTTAGTGACATGGAATATAGGCTAAGCAATAGCCCAATGTTGGTTTATCACACAGCCCTGTCTAAGGCAACCCGGTGAACGGAAATCTATTGCCCCTTAGGCTACGCAAGTCCTCCCTGCTATTAAGGTGAAGTTAGTAGGAACAACGGGCTGGCTAGGATCATCGTAACGTTTAGGCTACCTCGTTTATAGTTTATAGCATTTAGCCTATAATCCCCAAACACAGAGAACAAGGAAATGTCGCTATCTAGCCTGGTAACTGCCTGACGACCGAAATCACAGACAACCATTATGTTCAGTGGTTTGAACAGTCCCCTGTAACGCCCCTTTCTTCGAGGCCCCGCCTTGATGGGCAGCTTTGACAGTTTGCATGTTCAGTTCGGATTTTTGATTTTTTTTTTACAATGCCATTGCATTTGAATTATGTCACTCTTGTGTCGCAAAAGCATGAAAACGATATGTTAAATGGCGAATTGAATTATCATTTCCTTTTTGTCATGGATCATGCGATTGCAACAAAGAAACTGCTAATGCAAATGTGGTTTTTCATTTTCATTAAAATTATGGCAGGGTTGTGTCGTAGAGGGCGAGAAAAATTAAATGTGAAATGGATTTGCATTAACATTTTCAAATTGTCAGATATAGTGCGTACATTAACTTGCAAATGAAAACGCAAAGTGCACCTTCATTTTCATTTGAATTTTGGCGCGGATATGCTTCCATAGTTTTTAACCCCCTTTCTTACACAATTTAGAATGCCTAACTGTATTTTTATCAGCGCTCATTGCTGCAGCTTCCATTATCCATTTGGGAGAGCGCAGACAAGCTTGTGCTCTCCTCCGAAGAATGTGATGCAGATGCCACTTCTTATCACACTGCAGTTTGCAAGTCGGCAAGCTTAACATATGCCTTTGCAGGCACCCGACTGACCAGAGGGGTTACTGATGCATAATGAGATGCTGACTGAAGCCCTCCCAACCCCCAGGAGATGCTAGAGCCAACTGTGCATCACGCTGCGGGGCTGCCGGCAACAGTTGATGCTGAAACAGTCCGGATTTGATACTAGACTGTGGGGTCGGGTCCATCCACGTATAACAACAGTTCTCTAACCCCTTCGCGCAGATGCCTAGTGATAATGACAACAGCGTCATCATTTTGTTCAACTGAGACATTCGTTGCTCCTGCAGCCAAACTATTAGTGGAAATCACACAAAAAAAAACTCTGTGTTTTCACTTTATTGGTAAACGATTTGTGATTATTTCTGCTGAATACAGAGTTTCTAAGTGTCACTAAGTGTTTCTAAGTTTCCCGTAGCAAGTCCATTTAACAAGCAACCCCCCACCCAGTCTATACCTACCCATGCGTGACAGAGTGGACAATAGCATCTATGTTTGAGTTCATAAATATATTTATTCATCATTTAACATTAAAATTCCGTCATAGCAACAAGATAAACCCAACAATAGCCTGATCGTATGCCAGAAAAGCCGTGAAAAGCCCTGCTCACTCAAATGCAAAATAAACATGTGAAAGTATTGTCTCATTCTACCATATATTCTACTAGCAATATATGCTACTAAATATGAAATAAATATACAATCCTACCGTTGGTTTTACACATCGAGATGTTCCTTTCAAAATTCAGTGGTCATTTATTGTCTGTTACAATCGGTTTGAGAAATATACACCACTATATACCGCTATTACACTATCTGAAACGTCGACTCGTAATACTCTCCATGCCCTGCAAGGCTGTCTCATTCATTACAGTTCATTCTGGTTTAATTGTTAGCTCTTTTATCCAATAGAGTATATTATAACCTTAGCAACGGTATATGCCATGTCTTCTTGGGTGCTTTGAACAATTTACTACAGCCCGGCATAGGCAGTTTTCGTTTTAACGGTCTAGTATTACGCAAGCTCTACAGAAAACGCATTAGGGAGGGGAGTATTCCCTTTCCCGATATGTAAGAATCTTTGCGTCTAAAATGCGGTTGGTCTCGCTGGCTACATATATCTATGTTCCTTTTTCCACTCGAGCACTGTCGTTCCAATATGATTGATAGGCCTATTGTTATTTTCTCATTTTGAGTGCATTTCACATACTGTAGTGCAACCGTTAATTTTATTTTTGATGTAGGCTACCGATTTTCATTGAAGATAGAACATTTGGCAGCATTTTGCAGATGGTGGAATAGTATTTTATTTTCATGGTATCGTCCATAATACAATACTCATTCGAATTTACTGTCCGCTGATATGTGGTAGATTTATGAATAGGGCTGAACGTTTTGGGGAAAATATCTAATTGTGATTTTTCTGACAGACATTGCGATTGCGATTTGATTTGTGATATAATTTTTTAAAGTCAAGCTTCAGTTCAATATTCACTGTGTAATAGATTTAAAACATGTGATGGAGAATTGCCACAGGAGATACCATTAAAATATTAACTGCTCTATATTCTAATGCAAGTATGAGAACTTAAAGATGTATTTATTAAATCTTTTTTGATTGGCATAGAACATAGAACAATGGAACATATAACAATTATCACAACACAGGCAGTGTACCCTGTTGTCCAGTAGTGTCTCCAAATCTATCCAAATGGCTAAATTGTGCACTGCTCTAAATAAAAAAAATTATGCTATATTTTAACTACAAATCAACAGTTTTGGCTCAAAAAATTCACTTTTGCATACTTTTCAAGTGGGAATTACTATATTTTCATCAGTATAGGGGGGCAGATATCTATGGGTCCAAAACTCCTATCCTAAAACATGTCATAAAATGAATAAAACTAGTTTTGTCCATTATAAAGCATATACATTTGCTCCTTCTGATGGCTTAAGATAAGAACATTGATATCACAGTGTTACATACACCTAAATATGTTGCCTAATCATTCACTCTTCTACGTCAATAAAGCATTACTTTTCCCTGTACTCTACAGTATGTATACTTTTGCCCCAGGATTGCATTTTTAGTAAATCAGGCCCTAAAAGTATTATAAAAACTAGGGGTGTCACGATACCGATTCGAAATCGAAAATCGATCGAAATGAGCGTTCGATTTCGAACTTCGAAATCACAAGCTGGTTCGCGATTCTCCAAGTTTTTTTTTTCTCTCCACCCCGCCCCCCGCGCGCTCTTCTTAGCCTTTCATGTGATGGGTAAAATGTAAAAAAAGTAGCCTACTTGGCCATTTCTAATGTAAGCGTTTCCGACAAAACGAAACTTGACGCCTTCCACTGCATTTTGTTTGTCCACGCAGGCGTGCGTCCGAAGAAAAAAAACAACGATATTCAGTGTTTCCCCTAGTTTTTTTTCAGGCCGGGCGGTGAAAGTGCGCCATTTTGCGTAGAGGCGGAAACTATAATTACACCCTCATAATATCAGCGCTGCCATTGAAAATTTTAATTAGGCCTAACGGGAAACCGAAGCTGTTTTGGGTTTTTCCAGATGCTATTTTGATCATTCCCGCATTCTGCAGTAAGGGAAATATTGCAGCTACATTAAAAAAAAGATTATATAAAAAAATAAAATAGAATAATATAAAAAAAAATTTTTTTCATTAAAATTATTTATTTTCCCTCTTGTCCAAGCCGGGCGGCAGGTGAGCGCCCGGCCAAGATAATGGTAGGGGAAACACTGATATTTCAAAGAAGACACAGCTGCTAGTTAACGTTAGCTTACCGGTAGCCTGCATTACTTTTCGACACACCATGGCCACTGCCGGAGTCAGAGATGGACAAACAGAACTGGAAAATCCTCCTGCTTCCCTCAAGTCACCGGTGTGGCAACAGTTTGCCTTCCCCGTGAGTTATATAAACAACGAACACGTCATTGACAAAATAACGACAGTTTGTCGGCTATGCTACACGCGAGTACCATACGCCACCTCAGGCAACACGTCAAATATGGCAGGACACATTCGCAGGCATCACAAAGAAATAGATTTGACTGGGAAAAAAACATTGACACAGGCAACTCAAATGACAACCCAAATGACAGTCAGGGCATGAAAAAAAACCTGTAAATAATAATAATAATAATAATAATAATGCATTCAATTTCTATAGCGCTTTTCTAGGTACTCAAAGTGCTTTACAGTTTAAAATTACACACAGTAAAATTATTTAATAAGTAGTTAATAAAAAATAATAATAAAAAATAAAAATAAAAAATAAATAAATAAAATAAAATAAAATAAAATAATTAAGACAGATAAAAAGAAGGAGTATAATTTAAAATTTCAGTCATGGGATAGAGGGGAGGATGTTTAACAGGGGAAAGCCAGTTTGAAGAGGTGGGTTTTGAGAGCCTGTTTGAAGGATGGTAGGGTGGTTGCCAGACGGATGTGGATGGGGAGGGCATTCCAGAGGGAGGGTGCAGCAACTGAAAAGGCCCTGTCGCCCCAGGTCCGGAGCTTGGTCCTGGGGATTGTCAGATTGTTCGTGTCAGCGGACCTGAGGCGACGGGAAGGAGTGTGACGGGGGAGGAGGTCAGAGAGGTAGGGAGGGGCCAGGTTATTTAGGGCTTTGTAGGTGATGAGCAGTATTTTGTAGTCAATCCTGTGTTTAACCGGGAGCCAGTGGAGGTTGTGGAGGACAGGGGTGATGTGATCTCGGCGACGGGTGGAGGTGAGCAGACGGGCAGCAGAGTTCTGAACGTATTGTAGTTTATTGAGGATTTTGTTGGGTGAACCATAGAGGATGCTATTGCAGTAATCGAGTCTGGAGGTTATGAGGGCATGGATGAGGGTTTCAGCAGCGGAAAGGGACAGGGAGGGGCGGAGGCGGGCAATGTTCCGGAGGTGAAAGAAGGCAGTTTTGGTGATGTGGTTGACGTGCGGTAGGAATGAGAGGGTGGGGTCGAGGATGATGCCGAGGTTGCGGACATGGGTGGAGGGGGTGACGATGGAACCGTCAATGGTGAGAGAGAAGGTCTGGGCGGAGCGGATGAGGGAGTTTGGGCCGATGATGAGTATTTCCGATTTATTGCAGTTGAGTTGGAGAAAGTTCTGTTGCATCCAAGTTTTTATATCAGCAAGGCAGGTGGTGAGGGTGGAGTGAGTGGTTGAGGTGATGGTTTTGGAGGAGAGGTAGAGTTGTGTGTCGTCTGCATAGCAATGGAAGCGGAGGCCATGGCGGCGGAGAATTTGACCCAGGGGAAGTATATACAGGATGAAGAGGGGGGGGCCGAGCACTGATCCTTGGGGGACACCATGAGTGACTGGGGCGGTGGAGGATTGGCAGTGGTTTATGGAGATGTATTGGTGTCTGTTGGAGAGGTAGGAGGTGAACCAGGAGAGGACAGTACCGGAAATGCCAAGGGAGTGAAGGCGTGAGAGGAGGATGGAGTGGTTGATGGTGTCAAAGGCGGCGGTGAGGTCGAGGAGGATAAGGATAGTTAAAGAGCCGGAGTCAGCAGAGAGAAGGATGTCATTAGTGATTTTCAGTAGTGCAGTTTCTGTACTGTGATTGGTGCGGAAGCCGGATTGGAAGGGTTCGTAGAGGTTATTGTTGTGGAGGTGGGTTTTGAGTTGAGCGGCGACAGCTCGCTCAAGGACTTTAGACAGGAAGGGGAGGTTGGATATGGGCCGGTAGTTGTTGGGGATGTCAGGGTCGAGACCAGGTTTTTTTAGAATGGGGGTAACGGCAGCAAGCTTGAGGGAGGGGGGAACGAGACCAGTGGACAGGGAGGAGTTGATTACGTTGGTGATAAGTGGGGAGAGAGTGGGGAGGCAAGCCTTGACTAGGAAGGTGGGGATAGGGTCGAGGGCACTGGTTGATGACTTCATACTGGTGACTATGGAGGAGAGATCGGATTCGGAGATTGGACCGAAGGATGAGAATGAATGGCTAGGGAGTAGGGGGGGATCTGGTTGAAGGCATGGGGGGGTGGTGGGGGAGGAGGCAGACAGCTGGCGGTGAATTGCATCGATTTTAGATTGAAAAGATGACAGGAAGGAATTGCATTTGCTGGTGGTGAAGGAGTTAGAGATGGTGTCCATGGGCTTGAGGAGTTTGTTGATAGTGGAGAAGAGAGTTTTGGGGTTGTTGGAGCCAGTTTGGATGATGAAGGAGTAGTGGGAGGAACGAGCGTTGTTGAGGGCATCTTTGTATTGTTGTTGGTGGAATTTGTAAGCATCCAAGTGAACAGTGAGTCCGGTTTTATTGGCAAGTCTTTCAAGTTGGCGGCCCTTGGCTTTGAGTTGGCGGAGTTGATCGGTGTACCAGGGGGCGGAGTGAGTGAAGGAGACGGATTTGGTTTTTGTGGGGGCAATTTCATCAAGACAGGAGGAGAGTGCAGTATTGTAGTTATTAACTAGGTCAGTGACAGAGGCGTTTGGAGTGAGGGCAGGGTCGGAGATAGTGTCGGCCAAGATGGAAGAGAAGGAGGAGGAGTTTATGGAGTTGACCTTACGGAATGTGATGGTGCGTTCCTGTTTGACAAGGGGGATGGGAATGACAATGTCCAGGGTGATAGCCAGATGGTCGGAAATTGTGAGGTCAGTGCTGGTGAGGTTGCGGATGGTGATGCCAGAGGTGCAGACCAGATCCAGTGTGTGTCCTTTTCCGTGGGTGGGGAAATCAATGTGTTGGGTGATGTTGAAATAGTGTAAAATGTCCAATAGTTCTATTGTAGTTTTGCAGTCAGGAGAGTCGACATGGATATTGAAGTCACCAAGTAGAAGAATAGATGGAGATATGGCACAGAGCTGGGTTAGGAATTCGGATAGGTCAGAGGGAAATAAGGGGTTTGGTTTGGGGGGACGGTAGATGACAGCAGTGACAAGGGGTTTTGGACCAGACAGTTTAAAAGCAAGATGTTCGAAGGAGGGGGGGGAGGGAATGGATATTGCGCTGGTTTTTATTGTTTGTCGGTGAAATGTTGCTATGCCGCCACCGCGCCCATCCTGGCGTGGTTTGTCCATATATGTGTATCCAGCGGGTGCAGTTTGGTTAAGAGAGAAATATTCAGATGGTTTATGCCAGGTTTCAGTTAAGCAGAGAAAGTCCAGTTTGTTGTCAGTGATGAATTCATTGAGAATGGGGCCTTTAGTGTTTAGGGATCGGGTGTTAAAAAGTGCAAATTTGAGATATGATTGTGTCTGGGTGGGCAGGTTTGCTTTGATCAGTGAGCGGAGGGAGGCGGAGTGAATGTGGTGTTTGTTGTGATGACGTAATGAATCTGCGACAGTGCGAGCAGGTGACCAGATAGACGGGATGGAGTAATCAGATGAGTTGTAAACAAAGTGTCGGCGTGAACCTCTATGGATGTATCTGGGTCGGCGTAACAGTCCACGGTGTTTGATGGCGGAGATGCATAGAGGTGGATTGATGAGTGTATTAAGTTTGAGAAGCTGTGCAGTGGAGTATTTGATCATTTTGAAGCGGGCGAACGCAGTTAGCACAGTGCTAACTGCCTAACGTTAGGACTGGGACGAGCTGAGGAGGCTGCTAGCTAGCTAGCTAGCAGCTAACTGGAAAGGTGGCGGTCCCAGCCGGAACCGCTCCAAGACAGCTGAAGGGCTGTCCAGGCTGCAACTTTCTGAATAGTTAATAGCGTGGTACATGTTCAACTGTTTATTATTTCAGATATTAGTTTGTTAAAGCTCTCAACTGTTCAAAGAATGTGAACACGCTCATCTTTTTAAAGAAATTTGAAAATGTAAATGACCGTTGTCAGGGCATAAAACCAATGTGTAAATTGTTAATAGCGTGGTAAATGTTCAACTGTTTATTCTAGAGTCTAGTTTTGATAAAGCTCTTAACTGTTTAGGTGTGTTTAAATATTCTCATATTTTTGTTATTATTTATAATTGTTATTATTCAAGTAAAAGTTACTTATTGAGAAACAAGTATTTTTCTTTACAAATCAAGACTCGATAGTCTAACAATGGCATAGCCATTAGTTAGACTATAGTGCTGGAAAATAAATTGTGCTGAAAAAAAATCGGAAATCGAATCGAATCGTGACCTTAAAATCGAAAGTCAAATCGAATCGCGGATTTGGAGAATCGTGACACCCCTAATAAAAACGTATGCAATAGGGGATAGCTCATCCTTTTAACTCCTTCGCGCAGATGGCAAATTTGGTCAATTCTCATCTATTTAGGGGGTGCTCTGTTTCAGGCTTTATAACTCCAGAGGGGTATACTATGAAGCGAGATTAAGGGGATAGCGAGCTAAATTAAGCTTCAACTCTGGTTTTTCTTTATAACGGGGTATATTACCATGGCAACTTACTCTGCATGGCTAACCTGCTCCGGGCAAGTTATGTTCAGGATAACAGATTGAAACGTATAAAAGCACCGCCCTTTGACCAATCAACTCCTTGGCTTTGGAAAAAGGCATCTCCATCTCAATCAATGTACTCTATTGGATATAAGAGCCGACAATTAAACCAGAATGAACTGTAATGAATGAGGCAGGCTTGCAGGGCATGGGGGGTATTACGAGTCGATGTTTCAGATAGTGTAATAGCGGTATAAAGTGATGTACATTTCTCAAACCGATTGTACCAGCCAATAAATGACCACTGAATTTTGAAAGGAACATCTCGATGTGTAAAACCAATGGTAGGATTACATATTTATTTCATAT
Source organism: Synaphobranchus kaupii (assembly GCA_029718625.1). Lineage (NCBI taxonomy): Eukaryota > Metazoa > Chordata > Actinopteri > Anguilliformes > Synaphobranchidae > Synaphobranchus > Synaphobranchus kaupii. The sequence continues at coordinate 18,434,280 of CM056383.1, forward strand.
TTAGTAGCATATATTGCTACTAGAATACATGGAAGAATGAGAGAATACTTTCAAATGTTTATTTTGCATTTGAGTGAGCAGGGCTTTTCACGGCTTTTCTGGCATACGATCAGGCTATTGTTGGGTTTATCTTGTTGCTATGACGGAATTCTAATTTTATATGATGAATAAATATATTTATGAACTCAAACATAGACGCTATTGTCCACTATGTCACGCATGGGTAGGTATAGACTGGGTGGGGGGGTGCTTGTTAAATGGACTTGCTACGGGAAAATAGTGACACTTAGAAACTCAGTACTGCACAGAAATTGTCACGAATCGTCTACCAATAAAGTTAAAACACAGAGTTTGTGATTTCCACTAATAGTTTGGCTGCAGGAGCAACGATTGTCTCAGTTGAGCAAAATGATGGTGCCGGCGCCATTATCACTATGCATCTACGCAAAGGAGTTAACAGACCTAACAAGTTTCATAACTTTCTGTCAAATGGTTTTGGAATTATTAGCATTTATGTGATAAGCCACGCCCACTAAAAAAGGCTTAGAAAAGTAATGCATTAAGGAAGGCCTGTGAGCTGAGTGCACACACCACGTTTCCTGCAAATTGGTGTAATTTTGTAGGAGTAGTGTTTTACAAAAAATGCTAATTCGTGGAAAATCCAATATGGCGGACTTTATGGATCTTGGGGGAAATTTGTTCGGCATGAGCAAAGAGACCTGTATACCAAATTTTGTGACTCTAGGTGACATGGGGGGTCGACAGTGGGCGTGTCAATGTCAAGACTTTGTCACATGCACTACAGCGCCACCAGGTCTTCAATCTGCATAATAATATAGAGCGTCCAAGAGCTTGGGAATCCTAACAAGCCTACCAAGTTTGGTGATTCTAGGCCAAAGCAGCTCACGGAAATTTTAGGTGAAAGGGGAGAAGAAAAAAAATAAAGAATCCGAACAAAAACAATATGGTACCAACAGCTACGCTGCTCGGTCCCCTAAAAAACTACAGAAAAATGCAATCCTGGGGCAAAAGTATACATACTGTAGAGTACAGGGAAATGTGATGTTTTATTAAGGTACAAGAGTGAATGACTAGGCTATATATTTAGGTGTATGTAGCACTGTGATATCAATGTTTTTATCTTAAACCATCAGAAGGAGCAAATGTATATGCTTTATAATGGACAAAACAAATTTCATTAATTTTATGACATGTTTTGCATAGGGGTTTTGGACCCATAGATATCTACCCCCCCCCCCCCCCCCCCCCATACTGATGACAATATAGTAATTCCCACTTGAAAATTATGCAAAAGTGAGTTTTATGAGCCAAAACTCTTAAATATATCATATATTTTTTTATTTAGCGCAGTGCACAATTTAGCCATTTGGATAGATTTGGGGGGTATACTACAAAGAAAGCTTAACATAGCCAGGGTTTCTTTGCATTAGCTGGCTGCAGAAAGCCTAAACAGCGCAATATGTCTTAACCGGTACTACGAACGTGGTTATCAACTTGCTAAGTGAACACGGGCTTTATTAATCAAGGTACGTGCGCGTTCCCATAAAAGGGCCAATGTCTGCAACAACGAGCGGTGCATATAGCGGGGCTGTACTAGAGCAACGTATTTATCTCCTGTGGGGAAAAAAGACTGATACAAACAGATATAATAGACGGATAAGAACATCAATCATATGAGCAAAAAACAACACCGTTGCCTCCAACAAAGCCAGGAAGGAGCTTTGGCGAAAAAAATTAAATAAAATGCTAATCGTGTAGGTTAAATTTGTTAGGCTATAGTTAATACCTTATTCACCTTACCACTCATAACAAATAAATCTATACTCAGTACATTTCATACAGTTTATTTCTAATGTGAAAACTGTACTAGTACATTCCAGAGCTGCTAAACTTTAAACTTGACACGGCATGTTTAAAATATTGCTGAAGCAATCACATCAACATTTTTTCATAAAAAAGTCTCTCAAGCATTTTCTGGAACTCGCTAATCTCGCCCTGCGAAGAGATTCCCTCAGTATCCGCACATATCTCTACGGGATCGTTTGGAATGGAGATGCCTTTTTCCAAAGCCAAGGAGTTGATTGGTCAATGCAGAGTAAGTTGCCATGGTAATATACCCCGTTATAAAGAAAAACCAGGGTTGAAGCTTAATTTAGCTCGCTATCCCCTTAATCTGGCTTCATAGTATACCCCTCTGGAGTTATAAAGCCTGAAACAGAGCACCCCCTAAATAGATGAGAATTGACCAAATTTGCCATCTGCGCGAAGGGGTTAAAAGGATGAGCTATCCCCTATGGCATACGTTTTTATAATACTTTTAGGGCCTGATTTACTAAGGCCTTTAGCATGTTTAGCACACACAAAACCAATAACATGGCCAATGATTAGTCAAGGTATTTGTTTTGCGCCAATCGCTGGTTGTGTTATTAGTTTTGCGTGTGCTGAAGGTTTTTGCACCCACTAAACATCTTAGTAAATCAGGCCCTTAGTGTGTCCGTGCTTTTTGTTAATTGGACCAGTTTCTTAATTCAGAAGTAAATGAATAACATTAGGGATTCTTTTTTAAGCACATAAAGGTGGGTAGCAAAACATGTTGTTTTGGAAAGAATGCTTAATTGACTCATCCACCATGCATTAAAGGCAGCTGAGTGAGAGACACGTGATGCACATTTGACACCCCACACAGTCAACACCCACCAGAATTATCAAGCCAGTTAAACTTGGTGAAGCGAAGAAATTATGAAAGAATTGAAACAACTTAGCTTGAGAAATTGTTTGTAACAAAAACATACACAGGGGGCCTCCAGGGTTGTTTGACAACCCCTGTTTTTGAGGGCAAGAAGCCTGCTAACTTCTTTGTATATAAAAATGTGTGACCCGAGACCGAGGTCGACTCGAATACATGTGTCGCAACCATGGTCGCAAGTTAACCCACTATTGTGCAGGAGAGACAAACGACGTAATAAAATCACTATCCGGTCAAAATTGAGTTAATACCTGAATCGCATTCATGAATATCAAATCTACCATTCACCTAAATTTTAAAATTCAAATCATTGTAATATGTGAAATTTTGTTAAATATAGGGACTAGTTAGACCTCCAGAGCCCACCACACATAAGACATAACTTTGACTCACCGTAAATGTTCGAGTTCCAAACAAAACTTTCCTGTGTTCAAACATGTCCGTCATTGATATGGTGTTAAAGATAGAGATCATACTTTATCGGTCTCTGTGATGAAAAGTTACAACGTAATACTGATGCTCTAGTGTTATAAAGTATTCCTTTTTAATGACAGAAAATTCTGTTGTCCGAAATGAGCCTTTTTTTCTTCTTCTGTGGAGTAGACACATGGAATATCCGCTGAGCATCATGCATATTGTAGTATTTGAAATACCAAACTAACAAACAAAAAAAAACAAAATTTCTCCTAAACAAAGTTCGTTTACAAAACATTCGCAACTAAGGCACAGCTGTGTTTAAAATCCACGTATTCAAATGATAACTCACTTAACCATATTTATTTTAAAAGTCTGTGCATTTTTACAATAGCAAAGTAGGCTAGGCTATTACAGCCGCCAGCTGCGATAGGTAGGGTACTCTCTGTGGAAATGTCAACTGTATGCCTTCTAGACATTGGCGAAATGGAATAAGATAAACTCTTCATTTGTAACTTCATGGAGATAGGATATTTGGTTTCATAAACATATTTAGGCTATGTAAGAGATTTTGTTGGAAAAAAATTTGGTGTCTATCTAAACCGAAAGTACATTAGGTATTGTAGCTACATAGTAGGCTAAGCAAGGAAAAAACGCCAAATGTTTATTTATAGCATAGGCCTGTCAACCCTCCCGTATTTCCCGGGTTTCTCCTGTATTCCTGTATTTCCCACTGTCCTCCCATTTGGTATTTTTTTCCCTTGAAGCTCCCATATTCTGCTTTTATATATACGGAAGCCGATGGGTGCCAAACACAATGACAAATCAGAAAACGCAACAAGTTAGAAAACACATCAACATTCAGAAAACAACTGCAAATCAGAAAACACAGCAAGTTAGAAAACACATCAACAAATCTGAAAACAACTGCAAATAAGAAAACAACTGCAAATCAGAAAACGCAATGACCAAAGTCGAAACATTTACAAATCCCTTTATGGAAAGGGTAGGTAGTAGGCCTACATGAAGGGAGATTGTAGCCTCTGAATTAATCTCGCTTCATAGTATACGCCTCTGGAGTTATAAAGCCTTAACAGAGCACCCCCTAAATAGATGAGAATTGACCAAATTTGCCATCTGCGCGAAGGGGTTAAAAGGATGAGCTATCCCCTATGGCATACGTTTTTATAATACTTTTAGGGCCTGATTTACTAAGGCCTTTAGCATGTTTAGCACACACAAAACCAAAATGTTTATTTATAGCATAGGCCTGAGACTAGTTAGGGCAGAGCTATGGAGCAGAGTGCTTGCGACATTGGCTGTGTCACAAACCGAAGGCAGCTGCCCTCGCTGTCTTGGTGCCTTGCTGTCTTGCTCCCTCTGAAGGTAGCCTACCTCAACAAATAGAGTGCTGCAGTTTGTAGTCCTAAAACCCAGAAGTGAGTTAGCATTTTTGAGCCATGGGTTCCCTCGCCAGATTTCCAATGGGTTCTTAATATGGGGTTTTCTGATTCGTTCTGAATATAAGGTATGTGGTTAATATGAGCCTAAGAGAGTTTTCACATTTTGTTCTACGACACAAATTACACATATTAAACTACAACTTATAAATAAATACACGTCATTACCTCAGCAGTGGCTGCTCTCAAGTGTAGCTAGCAGCTAGTTGTGTCAGCGCTCCTTTCAAACTTTTCCACATCAACTTGTTTTATATGAATTTCAAGAATATGAATGAATACTATTTAAAACTAAGGTCTTTGTAGCTTTCGAGCCAGCAAGATAGTATGGCAAGCCGTTTTAACATGTATTCAACTTCCATAGCTTGCTACCTTTATTAGTCCCAATTGGCTGCCTATTTTCCTAGCTAGCTGGCCATACGATATGACTTAGCTAACTACCAGAATTGCCTAGCTAGCTGTTGTTTGAAGCTACGTTTATTTTCTAAGCAAAATAAAATGCTCTAGTTAAACTAGCTGCACTTAGGATGTGGCTAGCTAGCATTGGAGCCGCTGGCTCGTAGCTAGGCAATCGCAGTAGCTAGCTAACTTAACTCATATGGCCAGCCAGCTAGGACATTGGGCAGCTAGTTCGGCTTGCCATGAGCTATCATTAGCTTTCTAACTAAATGTTAAAATGACTTGCCATGAGCTATCGTTAGCTTGCTAATCTAGCTAACCCAGCATTGCCAAACATGGCAGTGTTGCCAAATCAGACTCGGGAGACAAAGTTAATCAACCTCCCCATCAAAAACACGCCCAAACAAACGGGAGTAGGGAAATTATGGACGGGAGGGGGTGGAATAGCTAAACTAATATCTAAATTGATAAGCTAGCTAATGTCTTTGAATAATAGTAGCACCCATATTTTTTTTTAAAACAAGTGGAACACACTTCAAAGGCAGGATGATGACACGTGAGATCAGTGTTTACGTTTCTTCATTACGCTGGGTCAGCTTGGTAGAAAGTTAGCTGGCTAGTTACTGGCTCACAGACGCTTAAAAACATCAGATACACTATTCCAGTGTATTAAATAATTAAAATGCATTTTTAAATATAACTACAACAAATTATGGAGTTTACTGCATATTCAGACTGTAAAAAAGCTCCCCTGGTGCGGCAGCAAATCCCCCATCGTTGTTTCCGGCCACCATTAATTTAACGGAAGTGAGAACCCTGATGTAATCGTAAAGATTTATGGGATATCATACCCGGAGAGGATTCATGCACAGAACTATAGATAGATGTGATGCTGCCTTCAAATGCTGCCTTCTAGGCACCTTAGAAGGCAGCATTTTATGCAAACTTTGGAATAAGATAATATGGCATTTATTTAGTTCCATAAATAGCACACTCGTGGAATTGTGAAATTCGCACAGAACAGTATCCGCGTGTGTGGAACTATGAAGCGAGCGAGCAGAGAACCATCTGCTATGGAAAGCAGGTCAAAAACGCGTGAAAATTACGTCTGGAATCACGCATTGTCAATGTGTTGTTAACGTGTTGTCTACGTGTTGTCAACGTATTGTTAACATGTTGATTTTTCATGTGTTGACAACACGTAGACAACACGTAATTCTACACGTCAATTTCACGTGTTTTTGACCTGTTTGGCCAGTTGACCATTTTTAACGTGTGAGTGCCATAATTTCCTATTCGCTGCTCAGCACTTTGGTTAAAACATTTCTGTCAGCATAGGGGTGGACTACGATGCCTACGACTAGGCTAATGAACAAGCTATGGATTCTCATTTTGTTCTTATTTATTTGTCCTTCTTTTTTTCTTTTGGCTAATTTGAAATTATAACAAATGACACCGTAAAGTCATATGTAGGCTATCAGGTGAAGCATTAAGGATAATATCACATTATGTTATGTGATATTTTCCTTGTTAGAGCAGTGATCTTTAGCTAGGCTACCACTAAGTGGCATAACGAATCTAATTTTCTGGATGCATCGGTAGGCTATTTGGAATGGATAAAACTATTAAGACAAACAGACAAAACCCAAATTAATTCATTCTTAGAACTAATGATCTTATCATGCTCTTCAAAATCATCAAACTCCTTCGCTACGATTTAGCCTAGGCTACAGTAGGTTAGGCTATGGCTGCAGTTGTAGGTGGCTAGCCAAGTGGTTCTTTACCTCCGCGTAGTGCATTAAAATCATATCTAGTATGGAAAACCTAGCCTATGAATGAGTAGCCTAGCCTAGGCTACCGCGCTCTACGTTCAAGTGAGAATTACGGTGTTTGACACAGGACCAACTTAGAGCAGTATCCTTAATACTCAGTCAGTCAGTCAGTCTCTCTCACACATATATATATATATATACTGTATATATATATACACTGCCCGGCCAAAAAAAAAGTCGCCCACTCTAATATTTCGTTAGACCGCCTTTAGCTTTGATTACGGCGCGCATTTGTTGTGGCATTGTTTCGACAACCTTATGCAATGTCACAACATTTATTTTCATCCCGAGTAGCATAAGTTTTTGGCTGAGATCTTGTATTGACGACGGGAGAGTCAAACCACTCCGTAAAGTGTTCTCAAGCACATCCCAAAGACTTTCAATGGGGTTAAGGTCAGGAATCTGGTGGCTAATTCATGTGTGAAAATGATTCCTCATGCTCCCTGAACCACTCTTTCACAATTTGAGCCCGATTAATCTTGGCATTGTCATCCTGGCATATGCCCATTGATGGGATAACCTGGTCATTCAGTACATTCAGGTACTTCGCTGACTTCATTTTATTGCTGCATAATGTTGCTGAGCCTAGACCTGACTAACTGAAGCAACCCTAACTGAATCATAACACTGCCTCCAGAGGCTTGTACAGTGGGCACTATGCATGACGGGTGCAATGGCGACTTTTTTTTTGGCCGGGCAGTGTATATAGCCTATAGATATGCGCTAGGTTGTTTTTTTTGGTTGTTACTTTGTAGCCTATTTAACGTTGTTTCGTTATGTTATTTATATAGAAAATTTAATTTGGATTCATGTGTATCCTAATTGTGTAGCCTATTATTTCTGCCTATTTTAAATGTAAAGTATTTAAAAAGTTGGTAGCAATGTTATAGGCTATGGCCTAGCCTATAATTTAGCGAACCGCAATGTTAGATGTATACTGTAGGCTACATGCAACTAGGCCTACTTGTAGCTACGCGGAGGCTACAGACAGTTTTGTATATTTCGGGAGGAGGGGTGGAGGAAAGGAGGTGGGGAGTGAAGAATATTGGGACGCAGCCAGAGAATGGCATGGCAAGGCCTTTTTACATAGCTATAATAGGGTGCGTGCATCCCAATATTCTTCACTCCTCTCCTCCTTTCCTCCACTCCTCTCCTCTACTCGTCTCCTACAAGGAAATATGCAAAATAGCCTCTACGTTTCAAGTCCAAGTATAAGTATTTGCATGTACAGTATAATCTACCTGACATTGTGGTTTGCGTCGAGACATGAATTAATATGTAACATTAAATTAAAACACAAAGATCCGTTTCCGGGGCACAGAGGAGATGGTTTATACTTAGGCTAGCCCATCTAAAATGTATCTAAAATCATCTAAAATCTACAAATGCATTTTGACAAGTCATAATTACAATTATAATGTGACCAGTCAGTATAATAATTCAAGATATCTGACGATAGTAATAAAGTCAAAGATATCGCCATTCGAACTCGTCACACGTAGGCTACCGAATAGGAAAATAATCATTTATTAGCGCGTTTTAAATTTTTTTATACCAGTTTTACATTAGCTTACAGATATCTGTATGCTAATTTATTTAATTATGACTTGTCAAAACAGTAATTTAAGATATCTGTAGCCTACATTTTGTCTAGTAGCCTCAGATTTTATAGGCTACTTTTGCCATATGAAGATGTCTGTTAGCAGAGATTGTTTAGACTCTGAACACACAGTGAAGTTATTATCCTTCAGTAATCACAAATATATGCGAAATAAAGTAACTTTTTTTTAAATTGACAGAATCTACTTTGTCCACATTCATTTAGCATGTGTTATAAGTAGGCTATGATTTTGAGATGTGCTTGGGAATGCATTGAGTGAATTGAGTATTTTAGCTAGCTTCGGTTGTCCGTTGTTATTTTCTGCAAATTGCAGCAGGCCTATGGTTTCTCAGGTATGCCTGTCATGGGTTATTGCTTAAATATTCAGTTAGCCTAGCTACTGCATCATTATAGAATTTATGTCAACAATAATATTGTGGCGCATACTTGTATTTGGATCAGAAATACATCTGGTCACCACAGTTGTCTATAAGGCTAACTAACATAGAAGCATTTGTTTATAGCTATTCCACCCTTCTCAGCAAAAAATAATAGGCTAATAATAAATAGGCTACAATATGGATGCGCCCCTGCTTCCTCCCATCCCGTGTGTCTCTCACTTGAACGCAGAGCGGGATATTCATTCATATTGGTTTCCATAGTTAGCCTCTATTATTTAAAAGCAATAGGCTACGCGGAGGCAAGAACCACCACCAGACGCGAAGCTAGTTAACGTTAGATAGCCATCTAAACCATAGCAAAGGAGTTAATAGATAATTTTGAAGAGCATGATAAAATGATTAGTTTTAAGAATTAATTAATTTGGGTTTTGTCTGTTTGTCTTAATAGTTTCATCCATTCCAAATAGCTGCCACTGCATCCAGATAGGCCCTACTTCAGAAAATTGGATTCGTTATGCCACTTAGTGGTAGCCTAGCTAAACCACTGGATCACTGCTCTAACAAGGAAATTATCACAAAACATAACGTGATATTATCCGTAAGTGCTTCACCTGATAAATACTGTACATATGACTTTACTGTGTCATTATTTGTTAGAATTTTGAATTAGCCAAAAGAAAAAAAAGAAAGACAAATAAATAGAACAAAAAGAGAATCCAGCTTGTTCAGTAGCCTAGTCGTAGGCATCGCAGTCCACCCCTACGCTGACAGAAATGTTTTAACCCAAGTGCAGAGCAGCCAATAGGAAATTATGGCACTCACACATTAAAAATGGTCAACTGACCAAAGAGGTCAAAAACACGTGAAATTGACGTTTGGAATTATGCGTCATCATAGGATATATGATACCTTGCAAACTGCTTTTGACTCAGTGCAACTAAATCTATGTAGATTGAAGTTGGCCTTAAACGCAAGCAAAACTAAATGAATGTGGTTTAGTAGATCAAAGAATAGACCGTTAAACCTACCTGTTATCATTACAAAACAAGGTAAGGAGATTGAAACAGTTTCATCTTATAAGTATCTCGGAATTTTAATTGATGATTCTTTGTCTTTTGAAAATCATGTTCAGCAACTCACAAGCAAGCTAAAACTAAAGCTTGGTTTTTATTTTAGAAATAAGGAAGCTAAAAAGAGGCTTGTTGATGCCACTTTTCTTCCAGTCATTGATTATGGGGACATTTTATATTGGCATGCTTCTGGAAAGTGTCTCAGTTCGATTGACATGATCTACCATGGTGCATTACGATTCATAACAAACTCCAAGGCTCTTACACATCACTGCACCTTATATGCCAGGGTTGGTTGGCCTGCTCTAGCCACACACAGACTCAGCCACTGGCATATTTTTATTTATAAGGCGATTCTTGGCCTTTTGCCCCCCTACTTATGTTCATATCTTAGTAGGACTAATGCAGGTGGATATTCTTTGAGGTCTCAGGATATCATGCTTTTATATGTTCCCTTAGTACGGACAGAAGCAGATAAAAAAGCTTTCAGTTACTTTGCTCCTTCAACCTGGAACTCCCTGCAAAAAAAATGAAAATGGAGGCAGCTTCCCTGACCTGCTTATGTTTTTGATGATGTCTATTACCTGTGATTTAGGTGCATTTGACTATTAATTAATGATCTTTCATTTCTTATGCTTTAACTTGTTAAATGTTGTCTGTCTGTAACTGCTGCTACCCATTTGTGGTCAGGACACTCTTGGAAATGAGATTTTTAATCTCAAGAGGTATCTCCTGAATAAATAAAGGTTAATATATATATATATATATATATATATATATATATATATATATGGGCCATTCTACAGAAGTCGTGCAAATTGAGGGTTGGAGAAAAGTGTACATTTGTATTCTTTTTGCAAAATTCTTTTATAATATATGTGTTACATTTATCTGAGATACATAAATATACTAGATGTACAGTGCAATCACATGTAATTTTTTCAGAATAAGGATGAATTTACTGACTGCTCCTAAATATGTCACAACCGAAACATGGTGTAAACCCTGCTTTTGAAATAAAATTACATATCCAATTGATAAGTTTAATTCACCCTTTTGAAAATTACATTTTTGAAAAAAAATCTTGACTGCTGTTGAATTTGAATCAATTACCCTGAATTTTTAAATCAAATAAAACATTGGATTAATTAAATTTAGTGAAAACTCCGTACAAATGTTCTCTATAAAATGGACAGATTTGATCACATGAATTTGATATTCTTATTTATGAGATTCTGTATATCCTCACCAGCACAATATCTTGGATATTTGATTGATTATTCATATTATTCAAAAATTTAACAAAACAGCAGTTTCGGTTGTGACCACATTGTTGCGGTTGTGACATCTCTTACTGAAACCTGAATTCCAAAGTTGGGACAGTACGGAAAATGCAAATAAAAGCAGAAAGCAGTGATTTGTAAATTCTCTTGTCTATATATTTAAATTAAAACAATATTTAAAAGATATTTAATGTTTTACCTTAGCAACTTCATTGATTTTTGTAAATATACTCTAATTCTGAATTTGATGCCTGTAACACGTTCCAAAAAGGTTGGGACAGGGGTATAAAAAAGACTGGGAAGGTTGTGGAATGTTCAAAAAACACCTGTTTGGAACATTCCACAGGTAAATAGGTGAATAGGTGACGGGTCATGCTATCATGACTGGGTATAAAAGGAGCATCCACGAAGGCTCTGGCATTTACGAGCAAGGATTGGTTCGCCACTTTGTGAAAAACTGCATGAGCGAATAGTCCAACAGTTTAAGAACAACGTTTCTCAACACACGATTGCAGGGAATTTAGGGATTTCACCATCTACAGTCCATAATGTTAGTAAAAGATTCAGAGAATCTGGAGAAAACGGGCAAGGCCGTAAACCAATATTGAATGAATGTAATGTAATGTAATGAATGCCCGTGACCTTCGATCCTTCAGACAGCACTACATTAAAAATGGCATGCTTCTGTAATGAATATAACCACATGTGCTCGGGAATACTTCAGAAAACCATTGTCAGTAAACACAATTTGTCGCTGCATCTACAAATGCAAGTTAAGACTCTACTACCCAAAGCGTAAGCCATATATCAACAACATCAAGAAACGCCGCCGACTTCTCTGGGCTCATCTGAGATGGACTGACGCAAAGTGGAAACGTGTGCTGTGGTCTGACAACCTTTCAAATTGTTTTTGGAAATAATGGACGTCGTGTTCTCCCAGCCAAAGAGGAAAAGGACCATCTCAATTGTTACCAACACAAGGTTCAAAAGCCAGCATCTGTCATGGTATGGGGGTGTGTTAGTGCCCATGGCATGGGTAACTTGCACATCTGTGAAAGCACCATTAACGCTGAAGGGTACACGATCTAGACAATCGCTTTTTCAGGGACATCCCTGCTTATTTCAACAAGAAAATGCCAAGCCACATTCTGCACGTGTTACAACAGCATGGCTTCGTCGTCAGAGAGTGCGGGTGCTAGACTGGCCTGCCTGCAGTCCAAACCTGTCTCCCATTGAAAACTTGTGGCGCATTATGAAGCCCAAAATATGACCCCGGACTGGTGAGCAGCTGAAGTCTCATATTAAGTAAGAATGGGAAACAATTCAGCTTTCAAAACTACAACAATTAGTGTTGTAGTTCCCAAAAGATTACTGAGTGTTGTTAAACGGACAGGTGATGTAACACAAAGGTAAACATGCCCCTGTCCCAAATTTTTTGGGAGGTGTTGCAGGCATCAAATGTAGAATGAGCTGAATAAAGAATGAAATGTAGAATAAAGTTGATTAGTTAAAACATGAAATATCTTGTCTTTGTACTGTTTTCAATTGAATACAAAAAGGACTCGCAAATCATTGCTTTCTGTTTTTATTTACATTTTATACACTGTCCCAACTCTTTTGGAATTGTGGTTTGTACATGTGCATTGATTGTCTCACTATTTATTGTCTTTAATAAGAATGTACGGACAAGTGTCACCAACCGAAACAGGCCTGTCAAAACAATACCATTTGTTTCGGTAGTGACTGTTTCGGTTGTGACAATTTTGGCTCATTTCGGCCACAAAACAAAAAGATTTAGCAAGCACATGGTTAGCAACCACTTCTCTGTGCAGATGCACCTTCCTTTTAATCAAATCTACAGTTATGAAATCAACTTTTTTTCTCTAATATGAAAACTTGGGTGTTTGGGTGTGACGTCTCTTAAAACCACAGACTAATTTTCCTACTTTGAAGGACAATTATATCAAAACGCTAAAACGTAGCTACTCACCACGTGGCCTTGATTCATATGAAGGCTGTCTAATTTCCTGGTTAAAAAAGGGGTGTGTGGCTACAAGCAGGTTCACTGCACAGACTCAAACAGTGTACATTTCGGTTGTGACGTAAAAAATTGGGGACAGCATTTTTTCGATAGGTTTTTTGAATTATAAAATGTATTACATAATAGATTGCATTATTTTAACTTATATTTGATAAAAATTCACATGCTTTATTGAATGAGACAAGTCAAATAATTGGCAAAAATATTTTGGGTATTATTTTTTAATGCACAATTTTAAGGGTTGATAGTGGGGACAGCCATCTCCCAATAGGAATGTATACTCCCAAGAGTATAAGTGTTGATTTTGGATAAATGTAACTATTATTACTGCAATTTATATCTTGGATTATATTAAAACATAACATGATATAATGAATTAAATAGCACTGAAAGATTTTATTGGTCAATTTCTTACTTTTATCAGAGAGGGACAGCAATTTGCATGACTTTTGTCGAATATACAGATCCTTTCCAAAAAAATAGAATAGAATGTTTTTTTTCCATAATTCCATTCAAAAAGTGAAACTTTCATAGATTATAGATTCATTACACACAAAGTGAAATATTTCTAGCCTTTATTTGTTTCATTTTTCATAATTTTGGCTTACAGCTCCAGAAAACCCCCAAAACAGTATTTCAAGAAATTAGAATAGTGTGTCAAAAATCAGCATTTACTTCAGTTATTTCAGAGAATGAATGTTTTTTTTAGACTGAGTGTCACACTATCATCTAATTTACACAAAACACCTGCAAAGTTTATCTCAGTTTGGTTCAGTATGGGGAAGACTGCAGACTTGACAATTGGCCAGAAGACCATCATTGACACCCTCCAGAAGATAGGTAAGCCACAAAAGGTCATCGCTAAGGAGGCTGGCTGTTCACAGAGTGCAGTGTCCAAGTATATCAATAGAAAGTTTAGTGGAAGGGGAAAATGTGGCAGGAGAAGGTGCACAAGCAAAAGAGATGACCGTAGGCTTCAGCGGATTGTCAAGCAAAGACGATTCCAAAATTTGGTGGAGATGCAGAGGGAGTGGACTGAGGCTGGAGTCAGTGCTTCAAAAACCACCACGTACAGACGTATCCGGGACATGGGCTACAACTGTCGGATTCCTCGAGTCAAGACACTCCACTCATTCTCTGAAATAACTGAAGTAAATGCTGATTTTCGACACATGTCCAATTTTCAATTTACCTGAATTAAAGCACCAGAGTCATGTTTATCAAAAAAATAGATCATTCTTTCTTACAAGGTTTCGATTACAAAAACGAACACTAGGGGTAAAGGATGTAAATCTAAATGATCTAACAGGTAACTGGATGCAACATTTTGCTCAGGTTAATTCTATCAGTTTAGTTTAAAGGCTAGCACACAAGGTGCACTCTAGCACTGCAACTGTTAACACTTGTGGTCAGACGCTGCAATGTTTAATACAGGTAAAGATCACACATGAAGTGAATTCAAGGGAATGCAAAAAAAATTAAAAAACGTGACAAGGCCCTCTGCGGACAAAAAAAGAGAAAATGTTTGCAAAGCATGTATTATGTTTACAAATCATTCACACAATGCACAGCATATTATCTTACATGTAGGCTAATGTACTAGCCTAAATGTTTCCACATAGCAGTAAGCTACCGATCGAGTAATTGGTTCATTACGATAGCCTATATTCCTGCCAAAAAGATAAATTCTCCCTTTCAAAACAAAACAGATCGAGCTGCGGGCAACTATTTGGCTTGCCGTTGTAATTATCCTTTGTAGCCTACTAATGTGTTAGTTGCATATACTATAATTGGTGTAATATCATCAGTGAATCCATTTAAAGTGTAGCCTATTTATTTTAATTCATTGAATACATTTCAATTAGTGATTTCAAAGCCATCTTGCGCCTTCGACGCATGCGCATTTGGTGGAATCCATGGTCGATTAATTTTCCCTGTGACCTGCCTGTGCCCCAGTGACGTAATTTTAACACTTTTCGACTCGTACCCACAATCTTGAATCCATATTCGTAAGGAAGAATTCGTAGCTGTAGAAATCTACAGTTGTATCCATAAATCTTTGCGGTCGTACTCTCATAAAAACACACACACACGCAATTTTACAACTTCATATTGTATGTATGATTTACGTGTATGAAAACATAATTTTGTGTACAACAAATGTATTTACGCACGAATGTTTAAAGTTATGCATACGTATTTGTGACAGCGTTCTTACTCCATAGTAAGTAGGCTACTTGGTTTCCTAAACATATTTATATGAGAAATTTTGGAGAGAAAAAAATTGGTGTCTTCTGTGCACTCTTCAAGTGCATCAGGTAGCCTACTGTATATAGTACAGTAAGCAAGGGAAAACGACGAATGCTTATTTGTAGGCTACAACATTTACAAAAATATATTATTGTTTCTATATCTGAACATACTTTTATTAGCGTGTATGAATGGTGCATTTTATGCATTTTACAGTCTGTGGCTGTGGCGAGACCAGAGTCGTAAGTGCTTTTAATAGCACCCTCCTATTGCCCTACAGTGTAACTGGAGAAGCTGAGGTTTTCGCAAGTGGCTACCCTTTTAAACAATTCTGCGTCAAAATTTACGCGGTTTTCTTAAAGCTGTAGTTTATAATTTCAGACAAACATGAATACTGTAATTGCGACAGATACGTCTCATCACTAGGGGCAAAGTGGATCGAGTTAAATACATTAGGCTACTTATTTTAATTTGCATATACTGCATGTGGCTATTCGGAAATAAATGTATTCTGAACGTTTTACTTTCAACCAGGTATTTAACCACCTGTTTGTAATCACCTAATTAATTGAACTAGTTAACCCAATCCTCTTTGCTCTCAGATTGCAGGGCAAGCAGTAGCTAGTCACCTGGTGAATAGATCTCCAGAACCGAGTGTGGGAACGCCTGTCATAAGGATAGTGGAGGGGATGGTGGGGTTGGGGTGCCAATGAACCCAAAATATGTTATTTACTTTCTTAATAATGTTAGAAAGAAAAAAAGAAAGTCACACATTCTATATGCTCCAATTCCATTCATTAGTAAGCAACGTTTTGGCAATAAATGCAATTGGAGCATATAGAGTGAGTGTGTGACTTTCTTTTTTTCTTTCTAATATTATTTTACCGTTAGTCAGCACCTCGCTAAGTTATTTGATGTGCATCCTCCCTCTCTACAATCGTATTTCATAATAATAACAAAGATGTTGAAGATATGCTGGTAAAGGTTACAGCATTTTTCAAATTGACTGACTTGGGGTGGATTAACCAGGGGTGTAGTGGGGGGGGGGGGGGAATTTGGTCACTCGAAAATAAGCCATGAGGATAAAATGACGCATGTTCTCATAAACCGTATATAACCTAAATGGGAAACGCTGCAGCAACATAGTTGGCAGATATATAGCCCTCTGCAGGTTCGTAGAACACACTTAAAGGGATAGTTCGGAATTTTGGACATAATGTCTCAATTACGACTTACCCATGATGTAGTTGATTGATGGAAACCATTTTCAGCTAATTCCATGCTGTCCCTTCTTTTGGACATACACACGATGCTAATGCTAGCGCAACTCTATGATAACCGGTAGCATCCACTACCAAACGCACTTAAACACTCCACAGTCCACCCAAAGCAAATAAAATACGACGACAGTCTATCGGGGTTATTTTGAGTGTTTATACCATAATCTTTTAAGTCAAACTATCGTTGAATCCTTTACTTTGTGCTGACCTATATTCTCTGTGGAAGTACTTACATCATGGGTAAGTCGTAATTGAGACATTATGTCCAAAATTCCGAACTATCCCTTTAAGGCTGTGGAAGTAAGGCGTTTTGTGAAACTGTTCTGTAGGCCCAAGAAAGCCCCATATGCAAGCTTCTATATAAATAATTATATAATACAGTCAAGATCTAGTGGAAAAGTACTGAGATGGGGGGTGGCGAGAGGATGCAGGATAGTTCTCTATCAACAAGGACGAGGGCATCTAGCACACCAGTGAAAAAGGAATGTTTTCCTCCTGTGTTCCATAACTAAGCAGGAGTTGTTCCTATAACAATAGATAAGATAGATCATGCTGACCGAACAGGCGGGAGAATAATAAAAAATAAGGGAAATTAAGTAACATTTTATTGTCTGATTAAAAGGCACATGAGGGGAAGTCACAAACAATTTTATTTGGTAGATCAAGAGTGCCCCCAAGCGCATAGGGTAGGAACTGGTCATATAACATGTTTATCATGTTTATTTTTCACCTAATTTGTTATTGGATAAAATAAGATATGACGAAAGGGTGTCACCGCACATTATTGGTGTATTAGTTACGTAGAGGAAGAGTTATGAACTAATGTTTGTTTTTGTTCAGGGAACTCCAAATCCTCTGCGTAGGTTAAAGGACTTCCCGTGTTGAATCAACGTTTAATAAAAGATAAAATTTAATAGAAGACTCTGCTATTTCCTTCATCTTTATCTTGAGAATTCTTCAACTCAAAAACCCATCTCAAATTGAACCTAATGAGGAGAGAGTAAAGAACTTCCCTCCGCATATTTGGCAAGCCAGCCACGAGTCCAAGATCCCTGGAAGTACGCAGGAGGGAACCAATGGCGTGCGGTGTTTTATCCTTCAAGTTAGAGACCGGTCAACCATAGTGAGAGGTAAGCAGACACCTTTTTCATAAAAAGTCTGTAGAGAGGAATTACCTGTACTCCGTTGGAACCAAATGTGTAGTCTTCCACCGGTGACGGGGCTCCAGTGGGTGAGTGGAGAAAAATAAATAAATAAATAGGTAGAAAAATTGTGATGAAGTGAAATAAGCAGGAGTGTTGAGTGTTGAAAAAGTGTGTTGAAAAAGTTATTATGTTATTATGATTATTGAAATATTACAACCCTGGGGGGTGGCCCCAGACAATGCCATCACATCAAGGACCCGAGAACCAGATTGTAATGGGGCGTGACGTGTGAGGAAGGAGGAGCCAAACGCAGCAAGGGGATTCATAAAGCCCTTAGGCCACTAAGGCGGGATACCCGCAGATAAGGGAGGAGACAAGACAAGGAACAACAAACACACTACAGACGCTACTAGCCGGCTAACTGACAAACGCTAAGTAGAGCGCAAGGACAGGGATCTGAACAGCCAGACATAATACGCACCCTGTCTCGGTAACGAGACACAATAAACGGGCGAGTAGCGAAAAGGCACAAATAAATAAACAGTCAACCAATGAAGAATGACAATTTAATAAGGAGGCGAAAGAAAAGATATAACGTTACGTGGCTTATTCCATAAGCTAGCACTAACAGTCATATGCAGAACCTAAAGGAGGGTAAACGCCCGATCTCCCAGGGGGAAGAAACATTTTACAGGCGAGCCGACGGAGAACCGCAGTCCCATAACCTTACCAGCAAAATGACCAAGCTTAAAAACAGAACCACGCCCTAACCTCTCAGACAGGAGATGAAAACGAGGCAAAGGAACAGGTAAGTAATGTTCCAAGGCATAGTTTGAGGCTCGCAGTCACACGCAAACATGTCCACAACATCGTCCGGTCTCAGCATGAGACGACATGCACCGAGGGGCGAACAGAATCGCCCAAATCTCCATACCCGGAGAAAAAGCACAAAAAGACGAATGGACAGCTGCACCGAAACTATCGGCTATATGACTAACACAAACACAAATACAAGCCCTGCCTCTCAATAAGGGGAAATGTAACGAGGCAAACAAGAACAGAGATTTAACGTTCCATGGCGATATAAAAAGGCTCGCAGTCCAATGCAGAAAACCAAGAGGGTAAACACCCGATCTCCCAGAAGAGAGAAACATTTTACAGGTGAGCCGACGGAGCACCGTCGTCCCATAACTTTACTATCCACAGACTAACGCAAGCTTAAATTGGAACAACCGCCCTAGCCTCTCAGTAAACGAATGAATGTAACGAGGCGAAATGGAACAGAGAGCTAACGTTCCGAGGCTATTATTAGAAACACGCAGTCAAACACAAACACGTCCACAACATCGCCCAAGCTCCACATAAGGAGACAACACACCCGGAGAACGAAACAGAACAACAGTTCACAACAAAATCGTCTCGCAGGCAGAAAAGGCGAACAGGACAGCTGCAACAAAAGACCTACGCAAACATAATAGCATGACAGCCTCAATATAAATAAAAACCCTGACTCACAACAAAGGGGAACGTAGTCCACGAGAAGGAGACCAAACAGGGAAAAACGTACCAAGGCTACTTACTGGCTCACAGTAACACGGAATTGAGTAGAAGCAAAACGCCAGGTCTCTCAGTAAGAAAACCAAATAACAGGCGAAGGGGAACAAAGAACAGCTACTCTCCACTTCTACCAGCTAAGCAACCTAGCAGAAGCGCAAACGCCCAATCTCCCATGAGACGACATGCACCGAGGGGCGAACTGGACTACAGTTCCAAACAGAAACGCCCAAATCTCCATACACGGAGAAAAAGCACACTATGGCGAAATAGAGCACAGATTTACGGTCCCAAACTTCTACGAGATAACCAACTACCAAGCCAGCAAGAAATAAGCCCTGTCTCAACTAAGAGACGTTAATAATAGGCGAATAGCCAAAACGGTACGAGAATTCACAGCCAACAATAACACCACAGTACAAACAATTAACAATTAATGTCGAAGCCCCGAACGAAGGAAACGGTAGGCTTAAATAACTCTCAGGTGACTACGAACAGGTGTAAATGCTTAACAGAAGCTCCGCCAACTCAGCAGGGCGGAGCAAGCATCTACCAAAGGGGCAGCGCCCTCGCGTGGCCACCGAGGAAAACGACCGCATGGGGAAACAGGGTTGAAAACCATGACACAGATAGCAATGACCCCACAGCAAAACAAGTATGGGCAGCAGCAGGAGGGATGGCAGCCACAACAACAATGAGGGATGAGTCCCCATCAGAATCCCCTTCAGTAGGGATGCCTTGAGAATCCCACACCCCTAGGAGCAGAGAGAGAGTGTGAGGCAAGGGAAATGCTATCTATAACATCCAACTGTGCCACAAATTAACCACAAATTGATATTCTCATAAGAGGGAAAACATGCAACTTTTTAATAGATACTGGGGCAACCTACTCCTGTATTGGTCTGGATGGAGCACACTTGCCACTTACAACACATCATATTAAAGCAAAAGGATTTTCAGGGATAACACAAACTGTTCCATTTACCGAAGAGCAAAAACTGTTAGTGGGGGAGCAGCAAATTGCGGCAAGACTCCTATATACCCCTAACGTATCCGTAAACTTGCTAGGAAGGGATCTGCTGTGCAAATTGAATGCCACCATTTCATGTATGCCTCAAAGTCTGATTTGCATGTTTCCTGGATCATCTAGACAATATGTGATGGACATGTTAAACAAGGAACAGGGTGGCCCAGTAGTCTACTGGGGACAGTTACCACAAGAAAATAATTTGAATGAATATTGGAAGCTATGGACAAGAACATGCCCGGTACTGAAAGAAAGTATCAGCAAGACAGAAATGAGGGATCAGCTCCACATTACCTTATTCTTCGACCTGACGGAAGAAGATGAAGAGTACGCGCAGGACTTCAAGGAGATAGACGGAAAACAGGAAGTGATCAGAAAAAGAAGGGGTCGGGGCTATGATAGCTCTGGGGGAGAATAACTTACCAACAGAGCAATGGTACATGATATCGGACACAGCAACTCCCCATGTAACGTTGGGTGTCAACCGAGGATTTGAAGCAAAAGAAATTGGACCGATGGTAAAAAGAATGATGCAGCAGCAGTATCTCCCTACTAACATACCCGGATTGTTGAATGGTGTCTGCCCCACAGATTGGTTCTTATCATTGGACCTAAAGACTCCAGTACGCATGGAGAAACACACACTGGAAGTGGAAGCAATAATGACGCTCACAGAAGAACAAGAGAAGTACCTACAGGATGTCCCAAAAGAACTCTGGGCAGAAGGGGGGGCACGACATCAGCCTCATGCGTTCAGCTGGACAGGTGAAGATACAACTGAAACCAGGCATGATGGGACCCCGAGTCCGTCAATACCCCGTGAACAAGGACGCAGAGGAAGGAATTAGCACCACTATACAAGACCTTCTGAAAGCTGGGGTGATATACCCTACAACCAGCCCATGCAACACACCAATCTTACCGGTTAAGAAAACGGGAGGAAAATGGTGGATGGTATAAGACCTCAGACCACTCAATGACCAAGTAATTGCAGACTACCCAATTGTACCCGATCCCTCAACCATATTAACTAACATCCCAAGTGATACAACCCACTACACAGTTATAGACCTATGTTTAGCGTTTTTCTCAATCCCAGTGCACCCTGAATCCCAGTATTTGTTTGCATTCACATACAGGGGGCAACAGTACACTTATCAAAGACTGCCTCAGGGATATGTAGAATCCCCTAGCCTGTTCAATCAAATGGTCAGAAATGGCCTAGCGGACTTTGTGCCAAAGGGGGGAAGCACTCTCATCCAGTACGTAGACGAGCTTCTCCTATGCAGCCCATGTATGACTGCATGCAAAGAGGACAGTAAGAAACTGTTACAAGAACTGACACTAAAAGGTCACAAAGTATCCAAGTCAAAGTTACAGTTTTGTCAAGAACAAGTGCAATACCTGGGTCATACTCTTAAGGAAGGGAGCAAAAGTATTTCTGCAGAACGAATTGAAGCAATCACGAAGGTGCCCAGACGAGAACGGTGAAAGAAATGCAGAGATTCCTAGGAATGACGGGGTACTGCAGGCAGTGGATTTGTGACTATGCGGAAATGGCACGGCCACTAAGAGATTTGTGCCTAAATAAAGCAGGAAGACACCAAATTGAGTGGCTCCCAGGGACAGAATCAGCTTTCACTGGACTTAAGCAAGCATTACAAACAGCTCCAACTCTGGGACTCCCAGACTACAACAAACGGTTCCACCTGTTCTGTGCAGAAAAAGGGGGGTTTGCCACAGCAGTACTGACCCAAAAATAGCAAGAAAGATACAAACCCATTGCCTATTACAGTACAAGACTAGATGCCGTAGAAAGAGGACTCCATACATGTGAGAAAGGACTGGCAGCAGCCGCCTTTGCAGTAGAGAAGGCAACGCCAATAACGGCAGGGCATGAAGTTACCCTGTATGTGTCACATGCAGTAGAAGCACTACTCAGTAGAGGGAAATTGTCCCTAACTCATCGGAGAGTATCAGGATATGAGATCCTACTCACACAGCCAGGATTGACCATTATCAGATGCAAATCTGTGAACCCAGCGGAATTAATGATGACCCCAGAAGAAGGCGAACCAAATGAATGTGAAAGAGTAGTGGAAGCAGAAGCAAGAGCAACAGAAGACCTGCACCAAGAACCACTGGTGGCTCCAGACCACGTGTTCTTTGTGGACGGTTCATCATCCATTGATCCCCGCACAGGAAAAAGGAGAGCCGGATATGCTGTAGTACGACAAGAAGGGCCATGGACATATCAAACGATCGAAGAATCGGCTCTAAGCCCAGGGACAAGTGCCCAACAGGCAGAACTGGTAGCCCAACAGGCAGAACTGGTAGCCCTGGCAAGAGCCTGCAGAAGGGGTGCAAGACAAACCGTTAATATCTACTGTGACTCAGCGTATATGCTTGTGGGGTAGTACACAGCTTTGGGGGAATATGGGCAAGACGAGGGTTTCTCACTGCAGGGGGAAACCCTATAAAAAACATTGTTGAGGTAAAAGAACTGTTGGAGGCTATGAAACAACCAACAAAAATTGCAATTATAAAGTGCGCAGCACATACAGGCGGAACAGATCCTGTGTCAGCAGGAAACGATTATGCAGATAAAGCTGCTAAGCTAGCAGCAGACGAGTTGGAGTACTGGCCTACAGCAGATCAACAGGTGCTTCTAAATGTAGAGGAGGTGGCATTGCAGGACCTAATAGAGGCACAAGACGCTTCTACAGTGTCAGAAAAGGTGGAACGGGAAAATAGAGGATGTGGGTTATATAAGTCTACAGGAATATGGCGGCAATTATGTACAGGGAAAGCAATTGCACCAAGCGCACTAATAGAGGTCATTTGCAGAGCTGCCCATGGTGTTGGCCACTCTGCAAGGGGGGAGATGATGAGAGAAATACAGAAACATTGTTTTATCCCAAAACTAACAGAACATGTTACTAGCATGATCTGCAAAATCTATCAGGAAGTAAACATAAAGAAAGGGATACCGACTACACCAGGCTCTATGCCACCACCGGTGGGTCCATTTACCCATTTGGTAATGTACTACGTAGATATGATCGATCGAGCAGAAGGCAAAAGATATTGTCTAGTAATCATTGATAGATTTTCAAGATGGGTAGAAGCATTCCCCACTGCGCATGCGGATTCTGAAACTGTAGCTAAAGCCTTGGCAAGATAAATCTTCCCCAGATTCGGGGTCTGTCAGACCCTGAGCAGCGACAATGGTTCACATTTTACGTCTGACATGATACCAGACGTTTGTAAAATGACAGGTATACAGCAGACATTTTCATGTGTGTACCATCCCCAGGCAGCGGGTATAGTAGAGAGATGCAATGGAACACTAAAAACAAAATTACAGAAAATATGTAGGCAAACAGGGATGAATTGGGTACAAGGTCTACCATTAGCACTCATGGCCATGAGGAACAGTCGGAATAGATTTACCCATTTGACACCCCATGAAATGGTAACAGGACGAGTAATGCCAATCCCCACAATAAGACCAGAAAGTAGGGAAATAGGCCTGGAAGCACTAGAAGAAGAACTCCATAAATACCTGAAGGGACTAACCCAGGCTGTGAGGTCTGTCTATTCTCAGGCGAAAGAGGCCCAGGGGCCAGCAGTCGAAGACCCAAAGCTGGTGAATCCAAGGGAGTGGGTCTATGTGAAGAAGTTTAAAAGAAAGTGGAAACAACCCAGACAAACAGGACCCTATCAGGTAATATTAACCACTCCAACAGCGGTAAAGCTTAAAGAAATAGGACCATGGGTCCACCTAAACCATTGCAGAAGAGCCCAGGAACCGGAGGCCAAGAAAGAGCCCAAGAAAAAAGAGGAAAAGGAATAAAAACAGTTGAACGAGTATGCGGATTCTGCTTTGTCCTGATGATTTTCGTGTGGGTGATTACTGGGGTAGTGGGGCTAATCAGGACAGGAACTGTGAGGGAAAGACAAATTAAGACAGCAATTGATGAAAAGATGTCAATTACCATTATCAGACCAAGAGAGAGAAGAGCCACGGAGTGGAGAGCCTTCAATTTCAATGCAGATTCCCTAAACATCTCAGACTCATGGGCAAGAAGGAACATGTGGTAGCAGCAATTATCACACTCAGTCCGAATGGCAACTGGAAGTAAATGTCCCTGTATGGTTCGAGTGCCCGCACCAGGAACTTGGCCGGCGGTGGTGGAAGTTGTTCCCCAGCCATTGGAATCAGGATGCATGGCGGACGCCATGTATCTGCTACACCATTATAACAGGAAAGTCTATGGCTATGACTATGGCTACTTTGCCAGACTCCTGTCGTTAAAAAAATTTAGATTTTTACAGAAGCTGGCGTACATCTCTCAACTAAGGCAGAAACAGTTGCAGAAGCCCCTAGTTCGTTGGAAGTAAAGAACAGTAAAGCAGGAGAGTGTTTCTGCTCTAATAAGAAATACACCCTAGCGTTAAGAACTGGGCAAGACAAGACCATTGAAATGAATGGAGTTGAAAACAGGACAACATACGCAAACATCACCTTAGGGACATTTAGAGACTATTGGTGGGCATGCGGGGATAGGGCTTACTCATTTTTACCAATAGGATGGACAGGATGTTGTTACCTGGCCACTTTGAAACTCCCATATGAAGTAATGTCCATAAAACAGAAAAAAGACAACCAACAGGACAGCAGCAACAGGAAAAGAAGAGAATTAGCAGAGTTTCATGACTTAGAGTCATATAATTTCAGAGTTTCATTAGGGGAAAAATGGGGACTTGGGTTATTTCCCTGGTACGAGTAGTGGTCTTCCTAGCGGATCATATCGACAACATAACATATACTGTACCTTACAGGGTTTTGCCAATGAAACTATTAGGGGATTCAGCATGTTGAGGGACACCGTCAGAAGCCACAGAATGACCCTACTTAAACACGAAATGGCCCTTGATTACATATTGGCACGACAAGGAGGATTGTGTATAACGCTTAACCTGACAGGAGGTGCATGCTATACCTTGATCCCTGACATTACGGATAATCTGACTAGCCGAATACACGCCTTAGGGAACATTAAAGAGGCATTCGGACCATCGGCAAGTGCTGGATCCTCCGCAATGGGATGGCTGGGGAGCTACATGGGACTTTGGTAGGCTGCGTTAGCACAGACTCTGATGCCCGTAGTCATAGTAGTTGGGATAGCCTTCTGTGGATGCATAGTAATCTTGCCATGTATTAAAGCTATGATGTATAAGTGGCTGGGAGCAATGATGGGGGAAGCAGGAATGATGTTCCAGAAGGAAGAAGCCGTGGAAACACCAGTGGGATATGAGATGGTTGAACCCACAAACTTACCAGAAGACGAGGAAAACAATCCATCAGGTGATCCCATTGAAAGCAAATAAGTATTGATGAAACAGGCTAAGGCAGTCCACCAAATGTTCATAGGAATGCCTCGGAAACGCGCCGTATGGGAACCATCCATACACCAGGGGCCTCATTTATAAAAATGTTCTTAGATTTATACTTGAACTTAGTCTTAAGATCATTTCCGACGGTGTGCTTACGTTCGATTCATAAAAGATACTGAGCATAAAAAACCATGCTTACGCAGGTTCTAAGAAGCCCATTTGTAACTTACGCACCTGTGATCTATAAATCTCAAATTAACTTAAAATTGACGGCACCTGAACGTGCCTTGCAGTCAGCGATTTCCCCTTATATAATGCTAGCACAAATGAGGGTTTAGTCAGGAATAACCATGGACCAAAGGAGAAAAGCGAACTTTCTGGAAGACGAACTCACGGCGATGGTAGAGGAGATTGAAGACAGGCAACACGTATTATTCGGTGGACTAAATAGTGGGTTGACAAACAAAGCCAAACAGGTAGCTTGGGAGTGTGTCGCTGCTGCAGTGAACGAGGTGGGGCAGCAAGACAGAACTGTAGCTGATCTGAAAAAGAAATGGTCTGACCTTAAACTGCAAGGGAAAAAAAGAATAGTCATACATAACCGCAGCATTAAGGCAACGGGAGGGGGGCCTGGCACGCCGGAGCTCTCCCAAATGGACCAGCGCATCGCGGCAATCATTGGGGAAAGCGCATACACTGGCACATGCTCCGACGGCGACAGTGAATGTTTCAAAAAAGGTGCGTTTCTTCTATTTTGCTTTTTTGCTTTTATTTTTATTTTTCATATTGTTTAATCCCAACTTTTACATCGTTTAGCAGTAACACCGGCAACAGTGAAGTCGGCGCGCGAAACCCCGACTGCATCACTGGATCACGGTAAGTAATTAAGAGAATGTGAAACTTGGTTGTCAGTGACTTCATATACAAGACATGCACTGATTTATTTTATTCTTTTATTCACATAGAAACGGGGGCAGCTGCGTTGCAGCCCGTGCGCCGGGTGAGTGTGCCCCCTCCACCAAGGGCAGCTGCGTTGCAGCCCGTGTGTCCTCCACCCAGGGATGAAGTCCGTGAGGCCCCGGTTCCCAAGCGTCACAGACCCGCAGGTGCCAGGAGTGAGGGGGAAGGTTCGGCCACAGTTGTCGAGGGTCCATCCCCGTCTGCGTCCACGTCTACGGGTCGCGTGTTGACCGCCTCAGTCCTGCAAACCCAGAACGAGTTGAACACATTGGTTGGGAAGATTGTGACTGAACTCTCAAAAACACGCAAGGTTTTGATTCATTTACATAATGCAATTGTTGAACGTTTTCCACAACGTGAATAAAAGACCTATGCTTTGTATGTTGTCTGGCATTCTGTTTCTTACGACCAATCTCTGTATGAGCTGCCGCCTCCTTCTCACTGCATCAGCCGGGGCAGGTGCTTCATTGGGTGGTGGGTTAGGAGGCTTTTGGGGGTCCATTCTAATCTCCGCATCCATTCCAATACCATGCCTCAGGGCTATGTTGTGGAGCACACCACATGCCAGTATTATGCGTGTCACCTTTTATTGGGGAGGGAAACCATTCATTCTTAAAACAGGCCACCATTTTATATTTAGGTTTGAAATTGCAGACCCCAATGTCCTTGTCAAACAAACTTGCACTACAGTTACTGAGATGTCCCCTTGAAATCTGTTCGCATTTTGTTGCAATGCTAGTGGAAACGATAGGAATCAGCTGATTCCATTCGTTTACACTAGCATTGCTACAAAATGAACAAGCTTCAAGGGGACATCTCAGTAACCGTAGTGCCAAATTAAAAACTGTTTTCAGCTATTTGGCCAGAACCTTTGGGTGTGCAATTTCGAACCTAATTATAAAATGTTGGTATATGTTGTAAGTTGACCCATTTTAAAACTAAATGTAAGTTTTGTATTTTTTGTAAAATTAAGTTACCTTCTCTGGCTTGTAGAGGAGTTTTCCACCTGATGCATCAAGGCAACGCCACCTGCCCTTCAGCAATCCGATGGTGCGCTCCACAACCGACCTTGTTCTGCCGTGCGCCAAATTGTAGCACAGTTCCTCTGCTGTTCGGGGATCGGCAAAGGGAGTGAGAAGCCACGTTTTCAGTGGATAGCCCCGGTCACCTAATGGGGTAAAACCGTTGTTACATTATTTTGCACGGTTAATAGGCTATTATATACTGAAAAGAAAAAGAACTCACCGAGAAGCCAGCCGTCTCCACTCTCACCAGCTTCTAGACGCAGGCCTACTCTGCTGTGGCGCAGAATGAATGAGTCGTGCGTAGACCCTGGCCACTTGGAGCATACATTCAGTAGTTGCATACGGGCATCGCAGATGATCTGAACATTCAATGAATGGAAATTCTTCCTGTTAACATATGCATGTTCATCTACAGACGGTGCGCGTAAGGCAATATGCGTGCAGTCAACTGCACCTATGACACAAATGAGCGGACAAACTCGGCTTTGACGCGCACCTGTTCGTCGGCTGTAAATGGGTAACTAATGTATCTCCTGGACAATACGTGCAGAATCGCCTCGATCACTTGTGGCAGGATGCGGCTGAGTGATGGCTGTGACATACCCGACCTGTCACTCATCTCCCTCTGGAATGTCCCAGTAGCGAGGAATCCCAGAGTGGACAGTACTTGGACAGATACGGGTATGGCATGATTACAGCGCGTCTTCCTTTCCAGATTAGGGGCTAAATCCGCACACAAATCTAACAGCACATGTCTTGGGAGACGAAAGCGACTTATAAGCCATGGATCATCATGCGCAAAAAAGTCATTCCGGTCTCTGAAAACTCTCTCCCTTCTAAAAGCACGGTTTTCAATGTCTTCCAATAACGCAAGGACAGCCATGGTTACTTTTTTCTGATTTGACACACTATTTATAGAACATCGCATCCTTAATTCAAAACGCCTTGCATCTGGCAATGAATTCCTCACACCTTTAATTGATAATTCCTATCAAATTGTTCATAAAGCTAATGCAACGTTCACCACAGACTTGGACGTATATGCGTCCCAAACTGCAATACCCCTACATAACCAGCAGGAAAATCACTTACGTCAAGTCTAGACTTTGCGTAGAGATAAGATCATTTCCACGTCAAAGTAAGGTTTTATAAATAACTACTTATACGTGGTTTTCTGCGTAAGTCATACCTAAGATCAAAATTGATCGTAAGTCCATTTTATAAATGAGGCCCCAGATATTCCAGATGAGAGATGGATCTTACACGAATGAACTTGGGGAAAAATGCAATGAGAAAGGAGGACCGCTGAACTGTCCATACGGAAATCCTTTATGTGAATGGGGAGTGAAGCCAGGAGCAGGATGGAAATGCACACATGACCACACATATCACATATACTGACTACAGTACATGAAGAAAAGAACAACTCAAAGGGGACATAATAAAGCCCCAACTGACTAAAGGCCCTTAGGATAGATAAACCAGACACATAAATAGATTAAGGAAAAGGGCGAAGAAGGTAGGAGACGCCTGAGTGAAGTGCTAGTAACCTCTCCTCAGGCTTCTCAGGTCATGGGCTCCTAAGAAGAGGAAGAAGACATTACAAGTATAATCCAATCCTTTTTATATAATCCTTGAATAATTATAGCAAATCAAAATTAGATAATCATTAAAAATCATTAAATACAGTAGCCTTTTGATTAACTTTTTGATATTTTGATATTTACTTTTTGATAGATCCTCTGTTAATTAGAGGAAGTATTAACTTAGTTAAATTATGCATGCATGAAACTAATCCATCACAAATGTTTATTTTTATCATACAATTGAAATGTCATAACTCCACCAGGTGAAGTATCAACAAGAGAGTGTGAGACCAAATGGTCTCAAAGGGGGGAATATGTGGAAGTAAGCTGTTTTGTGAAACTGTTCTGTAGGCCCAAGAAAGCCCCATATGCAAGCTTCTATATAAATAATTATATAATACAGTCAAGATCTAGTGGAAAAGTACTGAGATGGGGGGGTGGCGAGAGGATGCAGGATAGTTCTCTATCAACAAGGACAAGGGCATCTAGCACACCGGTCAAAACAGGAATGTTTTCCTCCTGTGTTCCATAACTAAGCAGGAGTTGTACCTATAACAATAGATAAGATAGATCATGCTGACCGAACAGGCGGGAGAATAATAAAAAAATAAGGGAAATTAAGGAAAATTTCATGGTCTGATTAAAAGGCACATGAGGAGAAGTCACAAACAATTTTATTTGGTAGATCAAGAGTGCCCCCAAGCGCATAGGGTAGGAACTGGTCATATATAACATTGTTATTTTTCGCCTAATTTGTATTGATAAAATAAGTATGACAAAAGGGTGGTCACCACACATTATTGGTGTATTAGTTACGTAGAGGAGGAGTTATGATATTATATAAACTAATGTTTGTTTTTGTTCAGGGAACTCCGAATCCTCTGCGTAGGTTAAAGGACTTCCCGCATTCAATCAACGTTTAATAAAAGATAAAATTTAATAGAAGACTCTGCTATTTCCTTCATCTTTATCTTGAGAATTCTTCAACTCAAAAACCCATCTCAAATTGAACCTAATGAGGAGAGAGTAAAGGACTTCCCTCCGCAAGGCCTCGACGTGTACATATGTAACGCTACGTGAACGCTACGCAAGCAGCATTGTTCACATACTCCACTGCGTACTTTATGTCTAAATGGTTGTTTAAAAGTTTATTTCCACTAGGAGGCAGGTCAGCGACAAAAATTCACCGCCATTGTGTACTACTACTTCTTCGCTGTTTCCTGTTTCCATCTCCTCATCAGAGGATCTTTGGTATTGCGTATGCGTACACAGAAGGCCTAGGGAGACGTGCACGAAGGACGCACCAAACGAACGCAGGATACGTGCGGCAGCAATCCTGCGTATGCGTACCTATTTTTATACAGTCTATGATGCGTACACGTACTTAGCGTGAAATATATTACGGCCTTTAGGCCTCCTGACCCTACGCATGCCCAAACGCTTTGCAGGATAACTTCAGACAATACATCTAAGTTGGTAATCTCCAACTTTAGAAATAAAAGTGTAGGTACTGTTGACTGATAATGTTGTGGTCTTGGCTCTTTCAATGCAGTCGATTTATTTAACAAAAAAAACATGAGATAACTAATAACGCGAGTGTTGGCCCGCTGAAGTGATATTAATTTAACGTTAACTTTAGAGAACATTATCTAGCTAGCTAACGTTAGTCAACATATCTTCAGCATTTGTGTAGGCTAGCTGGCTCGGTACTTTGCATTGTGTTGGCTAGACAGAATAGGCTATCTTATATGGCTGCTTTCGATTTGGTTCCTCATTATAAACAGCGATTTATGTGTCATCATCAACAAGTTGGCTCCGAGCATTGGAGAACACACAAACCAGATGTGGCTCAGGCGCCCGGTGTCGGAGGATCCCAGACCTACTCTGGCAGTTTTTATGAGGATTGTACAGTGCTTGAAAAAACCGATCAGTCCTGAGTCCTTGTGAATTTCCCCCCCAATTGTGTATTTACAGTGAATATTTTAAATGTCAGATGTATCATTTAATTAAGTTAAATCATATTGCACAATTCATTTTGAAATTACTTCTGGTTTCCACACGGCGCTCCCTCACTTCTAAAAATAGCACTACAACACTGGGTTTAACCATTAATGTTTTGTGATTGAAGCTCTTTTCCCTCAACTTATTCAAGACTCAAAAGTATTCAAAGTTTACACCATTCAGTTACTAACCTTAAATCATTTCACTGATGTTAAACAGTCATGTGATAGATAGGGGGAGGATATTGACACAATCCTTTAATCTGCCATTAGTCCTCCAAGATACAGATGCAAATTAGTTTGCAAATTCATATGCAAGGTAATTGTAGGATTAGGATTGCTACTTGGAAAAAAGTAATTAATTACCTGTTGATGAGGGCTATCAAAATGTATGGGCACTCCTTGAAGTATTATTGCCTATATTTCAATAGTTATCAATGTTTTGAAGTTACATGATAATGGGGGATTCATGCCAAAATAATTAGGGAAGTGGAAGAATGAAAAAGGATGAGGGTTTTAAGCAAAGTGAGAGGTTAAACCTCATGTAATTTTTTCTAATTTTTATGAATTTATGGTTCAAACACTATTATAATAACGGATACTTATCAAAATCATACCAAGCACTGAGTTGCGGACTACACAAATATACCAATTCCATACAATAGTTCCTGGTTCAAATATTTAAATAGTCATATCTCCAGACATATTGACTTAATCACATCAATTGATACCTCATTTTGTAGCTCTTTAACATGAGATGAAAAACTCAAAAAGTCTCATTTTGAAACATGTATCCAAAGCTGGGGATCCAGTCACCATTGTTCTTTTTGAGCACCAACCACTGCTTTTTAGCGCCTCCCAGTTGGCCATTTACAAGAAGTATTTTGTGCATGTTTCACGGACCCTGCACAAACAGCCAGGAGCAGAGTTGAATCATGAGATCGGTTGGGAAATACAGTCTCACTGATCCATGAACTTAATCCATGAACTAATCTAGAGCATATTCTTAATTAAATGTCAAGTCATCAGCTGTGAGCTGAAACATTGAGCCTTTGCATATCCAACATGAAAGAAGCTTGGCCAATGTGGATGGTATAAGTGTCCTTGGATTATCCTTTTCACGTGTGGTTTGTGACAGGTCAGTTAGATGTGTGGCATTATTTCCCAAGCATTTTGTACACAAAGTAGACCTAAGATTAAAGTACAGTACATTGTTAAGAAAACATTTCAGTGACAACAAGGTAACACAATATGCTGTCTTAAGAACAGCCTATGGTGAACAATTTTAAAACCTGGGTTGAATAACTATTTTTTTAACTATTTAGATGCTGGTGACATTTCAAACCAGTCGTAGGAAAAGAATAAATTCTGTTTTGAATACTGGTGAAAATATTTTTGCTGGCTTTGCATGTGTATGGGACAGTAATTGTTTGGTGTTTTTATCACTGGGGGTAGTGTATGTATGTGTGTGTGTGTGTGTGTGTGTGTGTGTGTGTGTGTGTGTGTACATGCCTGTATGTGGACAGTGTTGGATTAGTTACTTTGAATGCTGACTGTGTATGTGCGTATATGGGGACATTGTTTGTTAGAACTGTTGTTTTAATTGCTGGCTGTGTGGATTTGTATGTACAGGGACAGTGTTTGTTGGGTGTTGTTTTCATCGCTGACTGTGTGCTGAAGGGCATTGGGAGCACACTGTGCCGGGATGGGGAAGTTCATAGCGCTCGCCGTGCCAAGTGTTCCCTCAGGGCCAGATGTGCTTTCGGAGGTGAGGGGGTGTTACAGCAGGGTTACTTCTCAGCCTCTTCCCACAGTCAGCCTCTTCCCACAGTCAGCCTCTTCCCACAGTCAGCCTCTTCCCACCAGTCTCTCTCTCTCTCTCTCTCTCTCTCTCTCTCTCCTCTCTCTCTCTCGTCCCTCTCCTCTCTCTCTCTCTCTCTCTCTCTCTCTCTCTCTCTCTCTCTCTCTCTCTCTCCCTCTTCTCTCTCTCTCTCTCTCTCTCTCTCTCTCTCTCTCTCCTCTCTCTCTCTCTCTCTCTCTCTCTCTCTCTCTCTCTCTCTCTCTCACAGTGGGGAGTCTGTCTGCTTCACTTCACCAAGGGGAGGGTTTCACCTCTATGACCTTTTGCATTTGGAATTGAATTACCTGCATATTCACCTCTATTATACAAAATGCATTTGCATTTATTGGCCATTTCTACCTGATAAATATATCAGCTGGAATCAGTCGACCTTGTGTTTTTAAATCAACCCCTTGATGAATATATGACAGCAGGGACAGCAGCAGCATTTTTTCACTTCTCTTCAGAAGAAGAAAACCACACCCCATATTACGATTACTAAACTCCTCAAAAAAAGTTTGGAAACGTTATTTCGGTCGATTATTCCTCCCCTTTAATAATACCAATTGGTATTGTATTTTATATCGTTGAAAGCCTGATTAGTCACCTTTACAACGAGGTACAACTTGTAAGGATCATGCTAATCATGTGGGTAGCCAGTGGCGATCCCATATCTCCAGAATCTGGGACCTAACTCCATCCTCCAGGATGACAACGCTCGCCCCCACAGAGCCAGGATCATCCAGAGTACCTCCAGAATTTGGGTGTGGAGAGGATGGAATGGCCTGCCGTGAGTCCAGACCTCAACTAAATTGAACACCTGTGGGATCAGCTTGGGCGTGCTGTACGTGCCAGAGTGACCAACGCAAACCATGTTGGCTGACTTGCGGCAAATCCTGGTTGAGGAATGGGATGCCATCCCCACAGCAGTGTGGTACCAGGCTGGTGACCAGCATGAGGAGGAGGTGCCAAGCTGTTGTGACTGCGTATGGATCTTCCACACGCTACTGAGGTCCCTGACAGTGTAAAATTAATAAAGTGTAAAAATGGCCAATATGTGTTGTTTTTTCCTTATTACTGTGGGAGAGTGCAACATCCAATCCACCAAGCAACTCAAAACGAGAGTGAATACCAACAGAAGAATATTGCATTATTTTTTTGGGCTGCTACCCACACGGTTAGCTGTGTTGCTCATTCCACGAATGCATGATCCTTACAAGTTGTACCTCGTTGTAAAGGTGACTAATCAGGCTTTCCAGCGATATAAAATACAATACCAATTGGTATTATTAAAGGGGAGGAATAATCGACCGAAATAACGTTTCCGAACTTTTTTTGAGGAGTTTATATCTTGTAGTTCACATGCATTCTAGAGGACAAAAACTAGCAATTGTCCTGCTGAGCATCAAGTCATCAATATTGCAGGGTCCCCACTTGGCTGGATGAGGACCTAGAAAAGGTCTTCACTTGGGTTCCAGATCAACACTTCATGCTTGTGCAATGACACTATGGTGCTTCATTGGATAGGTAGATGAAAACTTGTGCACACACACAGAGAAATGGAGAGAGAAAGAGAAAGGGAGAGAGAAAGATAGAGAGGTTTTTTTCTGTTCCTGGTGTGAACATATGCTGGCTCAGGTGTGTGACGTTGGTAGAATTAACTGACCGTCAATCAATGCCAGCCCAATTAATATCAATGATGAAGAATAACCAGAGATGCCTCCTATATTACATACACAATTTTAAATCTAATTAGCAATTATGTTCACAGTGAAAACAAAAATGCATGGTTTTTTGCAAATTTAGGGGTTGGTTTACTAAGATCCCAAATAAGGGGGTGTTATTTTGCAGGCGCAGCCAAAGTATTGCATGTATTATCATTTCACACTTTGCGGATGATCAACTAAGTGTCATGGTTTTTAACCCTTTTCCCTATGCGGTCGTTTTCCTTGGTGGCCACGCGAGGGCGCTGCTCTTTTGTTGGATGCTTGCTCCGTCCAGCTTCTGTTATCGCCCACACCTGTACGTGGTCACCTGGAGAAGTATTTAAGCCTCCCGTTTCCTTCGTTCGGGTCTTCGAGATTGTTTGTTCATTGTTTTGTACTGTGGTGTTTTTGTTGGCTGTGAGTTACTCATACCGTTTTGGCTACTCGCCTATTTTAACGTCTCCTTGTTGAGGCAGGGCTTATTTCTTGCTGGCTTGGTAGTTACTTATCTCGTAGAAGTTTTGGATCATAAATCTCTGCTCTATTTCGCCTTTATGTGCTTTTTCTCCGTGTATGGAGATTTGGGCGATTCTGTTCGGAAACTGTATTCTGTTCGCCCTTCGGTGCATGTCGTCCTCATAGGGAGATCGGGCATTTCGCTTCTACTTAGTTCTTAGCTCATAGAAGTATAGAGTAGCTGTTCTTTGTTCCATTCTCGCCTGTTAAGGGTTCTTACAGAGAGTCCTGGCATTTGCTTCTACTCATTTCCATGTTACTGTGAGCCAGTGAGTAGCTTTGGTACGTTTATTCCCTGTTTTGTCTCCTTCTCGTGGACTACTACGTTCCCCTTTGTTGTGAGTCAGGGTTTTTGTTTAAATTGAGAGGCTGTCGTGCTATTTTTGCGTTGGTCTTTGTTGCAGCTGTCCTCCGTCCTTTTTACCTACGGGACGATTTTGTTCGGAACTATTGTTCTGTTCGTTTTCCGGGTATGTTTCTCCTTGTGTGGAGTTTGGGCGAGATTGTGGACATGTTTGTGTGTGACTGCGCGTAGCATGGGAACGTTAACTCTCTATTCCTTCGTTTCGTTACATAATCTTTTACTGAGAGGCTAGGGCGGTTGTTTCAATTTAAGCTTGCGTTAGTCTATGGATAGTAAAGTTATGGGACGACGGTGCTCCGTCGGCTCATCGGTAAAATGTTTCTCTCTCCTGGGAGATCGGGTGTTTACCCCTTTGTTTTCTGCATTTGACTGCGAGCCTATTAATCTCGCCATGGAACGTTAAATCTCTGTTCCTGTGTTCCTGTTCGCCTCGTTGCATTTCCCCTTACTGAGAGGCAGGGCTTGTATTTGTGTTGGTGCTTGTGTTAGTCAGATAGCCGATAGTTTCGGTGCAGCTGTCCTTTCGTCTTTTGTGCTCTTTCTCGTGTATGGAGATTTGGGCGATTCTGTCGGAACTGTAGTTCTGTTCGCCCTTCGGTGCAATTCGTCTCTTAGGGAGACCGGGCGATGTTTGGACATGTTTGCGTTTGACTGCGAGCCTATAAATCTAACCAGGGAATATTATCTCCGTTCCTTTTCGCCTTCTCGTTTACTAATTCGCATTAGTTTTCAGGGTTTGTTTGTTGTGTGTTTTATGTGTACCTATTGTTGTGTTTTGTCTGTGCCATTATGCTACTCGCCTGTTCTTATGCGTCTCGTTTCCGAGACAGGGCGTTTATTTCCGGCTCGTTCATTAGTTAACGTGTTACTTAGCTCGTAGAAGTAAGGGGTAGTAGTTCTTTGTTCCCTTTCGCCTTGTTTGGTTTTCTTGTCATTAAACCAGGCGTTTGTGCTTCTACTTTTTGGTGTGTAACAGTGAGCCGGTCTGTAGCTGTGGCGTGTGTGTGTTCCTTGTCTTGTCTCCTCCCTTAACTGTGGGGTATCCTGCCTTAGTGGCCCTAAGGGCTTTAAGAATCCCCTTGCTGCGTTTGGCTCCTCCTACCTCACACGTCACGCCCCATTACAGAAAGAGTCATTATGTAAATTACTTTAGCCATAACAGCTGTATTTAAATGAGATGTTACATGTTTGGAATGGTTCACTGTAAAGAAATATCTTGTAGAAAATGGTGGTAATGTTACACTGAACAAGCTGGTGGTTTTTACGTTAAACTTAATGAAAAAATGTAGAGGGTGCAAATTCAGTAACTTTATCCATTCAGATGTCTCCATTGTCTTCCATACAGGAAAACATTACTGAATTTGCATCTTCTACATTTTCGCATAAAGTGATGGAGTGGTGAAGATTTATGTTTTCTTTGAACCCCAGGGACTGGTCTCAAATGGCATCCATGAATGAACAATATCAGATAAACTCTGTTTGAGTATTGCTGTAAAGTCCATTGTACTCCCTAAAATCCCATTAAGAGCCATCAAAATGTATTGAAGGGACCTGGTCTTGGCTTTGTTACCAAGAAAGACAATATTTACACACATTTTAAAAGAAATATTGTTCAACATCCTTAAATACAATCTAAACATGATGTCTGGGCACTTTATGATGTGCAAAGTTTTGCCTGTATGGCTGTTTGTTGTTATGTATATTATTTAGCACTTTACCTATGGCACTTTACTATGTAAGTCTATTATATGTTGTTGTACCTATTGTATATTTGTTTATTGTCCAGGACTACAGATGGAAATGAGCCTCTCGCTAAATCTGGTGCACCCATCTTTTTACTTCATGCAAATGATTAATGTCTGTGCACACTGTCCTGTGTATAAACCAAATAAACTAAACTGTTAAAGTACAATGAAGCAAGGGGGCTGAATACTTAAGGAATTTATTGTTTTCGGTTTTATATTTATAAATAATTTGGAACAAATTGTAGATTTAACTTTTCACATTGACATCAGAGAGTTGTTTGTGTTGAATATCAGCAAAAAAGCCTGATTAAATCAACTTTTATCAAATGTTTGTACGCAGCAAAATATGAAAAAGTCTAAGGGGCCTGAATACTTTTTCAACCCACTGTATACAGCGCATTTCACAAACAATTGTCGCAATATGCTTCACAGAAAACCCTGGCCTAAACCCTCACAAGAGCAAGCCAAAGGCAACAGCGGCAAGGGAAAACTCCCTGGTTCATTCACTTTAATTGGGGTGCATAAAAACGCACCACCCTTCTTTGGTTCTCCACTCAGAAAGTGCACCATAGCCAAATGTGTTAAAATATTGCTGAGCTTCTCTGCATCTGAATGGGGACCAGAAGTGCTGTTCCGATGAGAATAAGTAGCGTTAGCACTTACTGCTCATGAACATTTAAGTCTGACCGTGGGTCTCATTAAGACCACCGATTAGCTCTAAATTGGTCTCTATCCTTTGTATAATTGTAAACTAAATGGGAAGTTGTAGCAACATCAGTAGTTTTAGTTGAGTGCTACTGAGATTACCAGCATTGGCCATGTATTATCTCAATAAAGCCTACACAAATGACTGCAAGACATATTTCTCCCAGACAGAATTCAGTAAGTTGTAAACACTGTGATGCATTTGTTTTATTTTTTATCTGTCAAAAATAGAAAAAATAAAGGACAAAAAGCACCCATGGCCAATGGTATATGCCTCAATTTATCAATGGTACAAATGTTTATGCTTAAGGGTACCAAGGTTTGTGTAACAGTTGAATAAATCAACCAAACAAAACACCACAATACCCGTTTGAAGGTCAAAAAAGCTCTAATCAAGGTAGAATAATTATACTGTGGTTTAATATTTCCAAAGTTTTCCAATACAATATTTCTATCACATTCAGAGGGGATATTGAAAACAGCAAACATCCACTTTTATCTTATCTCATCTTATTATTGGCAATGATTCAACTTAAATTTCAGCTCATTAAATTAAAATGAATATATCCAAGCATTGATGACAATATTATGTATTTTGATACACATGGTTAAAGGAAACAGATTTATGACACACCGTGGGCCCTATCTTGGCGATCTTGGCACTTGGTCTAAGTGCATGGCGTAAAGTCCATTTTGGGCGTGTCCAAGTCCACTTTTGCTATTTTAACGGTGTGTTTTTTGGGCGCTAAGCATGGCGCAAGGTGCAAATGGGCTGAACCTAATCGCTTCATTAATTATAGGTGTGTCTTGGGCGTGACATGCAATAAACCAATCAAAATGTCATATCCCATTCCCTTTAAAAGCCTGCTTTTCCACCTTGGCGGATTGCTTATGATGGCGAAACAGACATGCTTGTGCATGTTTAGTGCGATCAAGGAATAGGCAATATGGATCAATAGTAGCCTATGATCAATATTATTCGGACTAACCATTATGAGTTCCCGGTAATTCCTGACAGTGCTGTTTACAAAATATATGCGGTTAAATTTCGTTAAAAGCACCTGCAACAGCTGAGAATAAGCGACCAATGGCTTCCGTCTCACCTTAGAAAACGCCAAATTAGCCTGCTTGTTTAACGAATTTCGTTTGATTATGCAATGAACTCATGTTCAAGCTTCATCCGAAGTTCATTAGACTACCTGCATTCTAATTTTGATTAATAACATAAATATCGTTATTTTGCCTTAATGATGACACTAAATACAATAAAGCTGTCAGGTTGGCAACCCATAGGTTCAGCATATTTTCCCTTGTTTTTTAATGTCCTGCTTATGGAAATGTGACCAACCTGTTTTACTGATAGCGTAATGCTTTAAAACGATCCACTTTCCCAGGAAGACCGTGAAAAGTGTGATTTACAGCAGGGGAAACAGACCTGCTCCTGTAAAGCGCACATGCAGATAATGGCATTAAAATTAATTGTAAATTAATTGTGTAACGTGCTGCAAATGTTATGCTCTCACTCCCGTCCTTTTGTGTCCCGTGTTTTACCTGTTCCCTCTCGTATTGTGTTTGTATTCCTGTTTGTTTCCCTCGTGCTGCAGGCTGGGCATGGTTTTCCCTTTCGTGTCACTCTGTTCCACCACTCGATTTCCGCCTATCCCTTTCCTCCTTTCCGCATGCATTCCGCACACTCTCTGCTCCGTTAATCACTCACGCATACATTCGCACGCGGCACCTAATTGATACTTGTTAACGTTTGTATTTAGTCACCCGGTGTTCTTTGTCCTGTGCCAGTTCATTAAGTCTCTTTGTGGTAACTCTCTGGTTTTGTCTCGTGGATACATTGTATCTAGTCCTGTCTTACCTAACTTAAAAGCCTCATCTTGTATTCGGCGTTAACTCGCTATTTACAGCCCTGTCCGGTTTTGATCAGCTCTCACCAGGAATGGCGTAATCACGCTGTTCATCCTGTCCTGCCTCGCTGTACTAACTCTGTTCTGCCCTAGTCTGCCAGCCTGCAGCTGTGTGTGAATCCTGCTGCTGTGGTTGCATCCAGCCGGTGCTCCAGCTCAGCTAACCTGCAGCTTAGTGTGCATCCTGCGTGTGCTGCTGCTTCTGCCAACCTGCTGCTGGGTGTGCATCCAGCCGGTGCTCCAGCCCTGCTACCTGCAGCTGTTCGTGCAACTCCACTCTGCCCTGTCTCCCGCTCCCCGCTCCTCCTCTGCTCAACCAGCCCGGATTCCTGCCACCATCCAGTCCCTGGCCTCTCCTGTTCCCGCTGATCCCCTGCCTCATCCATTCCTGGTTGTCTGTCTTGATTTATGTCTCCCTATGCTTCAGGAGGAATTCTGGTCGAAGCAATAAATTATTGAAGTATCTCTGAACTTCCTGTGTGTGAGTCGTGCATTTGGGTCCAGTTCATACTCGGAACGTAACAGCAAATTTATTTTCGTTTCTAATTAGATGCTTAGTTCTCTTTAAAATATTTTGTTCCGTTATGGAATAACAGGTGCAATCAGCGGGGTTTTAATAAGCTGAGAGTATGGAAACCTTGTCACTGTAATTAAAAAAATATGAAGGACGAAGAATAGCTAAGGTTACAATTCAGTTAACATGGTGACATTTATCTCCGTTTTTTAACCATAGGCTATCGAAGAAACCTTATGCACAGCGAATCTGCTACAGCCTAGGCTATTTGAAAAACAATAAATGCAATATTCACTGGACAAGGTTTTGAACTTTTTTCAGTTACAACCATTCTATTTATTTGCAGGCTGTATTCCTAGATAAACGGAGCTGTCTTGTAGGCTAATGACATCTGAAGCGCATTTTCAGAACTCAAATGTCCGTCTATTGCAGTGCGCGAGTTTTCTATTGAATGACAATTCACACATTAGGCTTGATATCATGACTTTAGACCACGTTTGTGGTGGTTCTAGCGCAAGCGGTTTCTGCTGGTTCAAGATAGCAATACGCCAAAAATAATCCTGGCCACTCCTCATCTTAAGACCAACACGTCCAGTTCACTTGCAACGGGCGCAAGACTACATGGTAGTTAAACGACGTAAGCGTTAGGCATTATAATGAACCCAGTGCCGGGTGTAAGATAGCAAAGACACCTGCGCTTGGGTTAGCGCCGCTTTGCGCCGGGTGTAAGATAGGGCCCCTTGAGTTACCGTACATCCTGCACACCAGTGGCATAGCCAGGAATTGATTTTTGGGTGCGCCTGAGCAAAAGTGGTTGGCCTTTTTTTGTTGTTGTTGTTGTTGACCAAATACACTCCAACAGACAGCCTATAACAAACCACAATGCAATGGTTCACATGGGAACACCCCTACATCAATGTTGTCCCCATACAGAATAATCACTTGTCTGTGTTGTCTATACAACATAATCTATCCTATAAACCAGGACACATGTGATCTGGCTCCCAATATGACCAGACAAAGTTGCG
Source organism: Synaphobranchus kaupii (assembly GCA_029718625.1). Classification (NCBI taxonomy): domain Eukaryota; kingdom Metazoa; phylum Chordata; class Actinopteri; order Anguilliformes; family Synaphobranchidae; genus Synaphobranchus; species Synaphobranchus kaupii. The sequence goes on from CM056383.1 coordinate 18,476,105, forward strand.
AGACACCAGATAAATTTAAAAAACAATATAAACACAGTATTCAGACTTGGGCATACCTTTGATGGGTTTGAATTGGCATGTAATTTACATGACAAGACGCAGACGGTGGGGCTTGGTGTTGAACATGGTTATAATGTCATAATTGTTCAAAGAGAACATTTCTGAATATTACTATAAAGTTTCCTTTCTTAAGTGCCTCTTCCGTGTCCCTGTGCCCTTGAAGTAGAATATCTTGCTTTTCCCACATCGTTACAATGTCTAATACCACTTTCACATGCTGGTAGTCTCTCTACGAATGATATGTTCATAGCATCACCATGCAGGTGATTTAGCACAGTTCCAAGACTGCACACTGCACACTGACTGACAAGTGCTACATGATGCTGTTTGTTGTTCTCGTGCTTTGAACAATCCTGTCTAAAACACTTCCATATAAATCCTTCTCTAATGAACACAAACCCTGTATGCACCTCCGGAAAGTGTCTGCAGACTTTACAGTAGGCTACACTGCATCTCTAGCTTTACTGTACTTTACTTCCTCTGGTAATATCTTGCTGGCATGCTCCGCTTCCTTGGTTTTGCAAAGTTCGGCCCTGGTCTGATCCAAGCTGCTTGTCACAATCTTCTCCAAGCGTGGCTTTTTTTTTTTTTTTTTTTAAGTTTCTGACTGCGCCTTGATAACCAATCACATTCACCTCCCCATTGCATTCATGAAACTTTCTTAATGGTCAGAAATATAGTATGATTTAAATGGCTTCAAACGGTAAGATCAGTGAAGGCTTTGGAGACTTTTGGAACTAAGTCAGCGAGTGTGCATTATTTCAATAGCTGGTGAGCGGCAACATGAACATGCGCACAAGTGCAGTTGCACATACAACAATGTAACTCTAAGGTCTTGCATGTATAACTCACAAATTCCGGATTAATGACATAGGGCTTGATTTACTAAGACTTTTAACGTATGCAAACCCTTATAGCACACGCGAAACCAATATGACATGACCAAAATCAACAATTTTGCATTTTAATAAATATTTATTTCAAATTAATTTTATTATTAAAAAAAAAAACACACTAATAATTATATTAGCAGTAAATTAAGTTGGGATTCTTGATTAAATTAATCTTCTTCGTCTAGACTTGCTAAGCTTACAATAAAAACCTGTACTTGCAGAAAGGGAGCATTGTTTTTTTTTCTATCTATCTGCAAGAGCTCCCATAAAATACACATAGAGACTGACCTTTTGGCATTATAGAAACAAAGTATGAGTGAGAGAGGGAGAGAAAGACAGAGAAACATGGCATTTCAAGGCTAAGGTTTTGCAGTGCATTAATGTCCTAAGTCTAGACTTCTGCAATGATTTTTGGCCAAAGTAAAATAACTTCGCTGACCTTCCATTAAAAGCATCAAGTTCTTTTTCTTGCCTACAATGCAACTGAATGACCCTGCTTCATCATCTCAGAGCAAAGTTATTACTCCATGTAATCCTTCAGGACCCTACAAACCCTCCTTACTACCACAATTTAATAAGAAAAACTGGTGCCATGGATTTTGACTACAGGGCTCCGGAGTGCTGGAATGATTCAGAATCCAGAATGAAATTCCATCTGTTTAGTCTTTTTTGTGATTAAAAAACCCTCTCCTCCCTATGGAGTGCACTGTTTTTTAAATATTAATCAGAAACATTTATTACGTACAAAACAAGAACACGTGGGAGAGCATATGCAGTCAAACAAAGAGGGAACTAATGCAAATGATTGGAAAATGTTCTGTGTCATAAAACAGATCCCAAAGCACGGACTACAATATAAAAGTGTTTATAGGTGCATAGAGACATACAGTGTATGTATATGTCTCTCAGCCAGCGGCCTTACTACTCTGTGCTTTACCCCAGTTTCATAGATTCTAAGCAGGGATGCACTTTGTTAGTACTTGGCGGGGAGACCTCCAGGAAAATTAGGTTTCTGCTAGAAGTGCCATTTGTGGGCCAGCAGTGGACAGTCCTCAGATTAAACAAAAGAATCCCAATTCCCCAGTGCAGTGATGGGGACACTGTGCTGCGGGATATCCCGCCTTTTGTATGAGATGCTAAACTGAGGTCCTCAATCACTGTCGTCCTTAACGGTCCCATGGAAGGGTCCCTGATGTCCTTGAAAATTATACACCTGGCTCTCTCTACCAGGCCATGTAATCAATTTTCCTTCCCTCTCTACCCCAGCTGTGTGGCAAGTGCTGTGGTACAAAATGGCTGTTGTGCATCACCCTGGTGCGTCCTACAAAGTGATGGTGGTTCAGATGAATTTACCCCTTTACCCCTACTATAAAGCCCTTGGAGACCATGAGATGAAAGGCACTATATAAAAACAATCCATGGTCATGATCATAATCATATTGTTTAAGATACACCAGCTACATTTAGCAAGAATGAAAACAATGAACAAGTGGACCAAAGTGGAAATGTATACTTCCAAAGCGCTTATAAACATTCAGCTAAGCCAGCCCCTGAACAATTTGTGCTAATACTCTTGACCCAAGGTTTCACGAGCATGTAAATTGAAAATATGATCACTTCACTGACTGCTTCCAAACATATCCTCGTTACCCATAGTGAATTGAAAGTCATGCAAGCTATATTTTTGTCCATTTCATATTTCAGCCAGACTCAGCATGTGTTGCTGCTGTACACCTTCCTTATACGTATGTTATAATGTGCACTTGCTTTCTGTATGGGCAGTTATAAGAATGTGAAAGCATGTTTCACTAGTATATCTGGTGCATTTTAAATAGTACACCACTACAATAGGCACTCATCTTATGTAGAAAGTAAATAAACACAATGAAATATCTGTAATCATAATCAGTACTAACCTTGGAGAGTACTGTAGTGTATTGTTATTTTAACTGCGTCTACGTATCTTTGAAGTATCTGAATTTAAAAAGCCCAGTTTAACTCATAAACAGAGTGTCAGTTAGGTCCAGCTGATATGAATGTATTGAAATTTAAGGTTTTTTTAACTATTGATCTCACTTGCATACAGTTAACCTATAATAAAGACATGTAAACACAAACAATAGGACTGGTTTTCACAGGTTTTATGTCAAGCTTATGATAGCATTATATAGGCTTTATGGGGTATTGTTTAAGTGATAACAATATGGTAATAAATTATATATTATTTGTTTTGTACACATACCTTGAATAAAGTGAACCCAATGATGCAAATGTTATGAGAGAAATAACTACCTACCTTGGTAATTGTGGCTTAGCAACAAGCGATGTTGGAGTAATAGCATCATAACCCATATAATAAAACGGTCAAAACAAGCACCAGATGGACACTGATGTATAATGTTTAAGTTGAGCTGGAGTGGAAATGATTGCGCAGTATCGGATGTCGACAGACCCGTCCCCATCACGGCCTCTTGTTTCAAACGCTGCGTTCACCCTCTGCACTTAATTTCACGGCTGTTTTTTTCCCCCCCGACTGCTTGAGAAGACAACGGATAATAAACCTTGAAAAGCAAAAAGCGTGTAAATGAAAGTAATCAAGCCGCCTTGTCCCGGTGGCGGGTCGGGTTCACTTTTCAAACTCTAATTATTGCCTTGGAAGCAATGTTCCGCTTTAATTGTCCTGATGAATGGAATATAATGCAGCGGAGGTGGCGTTCAACCAGGCGGAATAACAGTTTCTAGCTAGGAGGCACAGCCACCGTGCAGACGTGAAGGTGACTTGAAACTGAAACAAAATGAAATAGGATCGATTGACCGAACTCTAATTGTTTTAAAGGGATAATGACAGTAGTGAGCACAAATAGCAACTGATAGTAAATCAATGGTTCCTGCAATTTTACATCATTGCGGTGCTGGCTCTTTTTAAAAGAAATATAGCAATGCAAGCTTTAAAATATATATATGTATATATTTTTACGGTATATAAAAATGAGGCTTTTTGCCACATTCATTCAGTTTTGACATCTTGCCAACTGTGGTTTCCAGTCTGCATTTATCCTTTTACAAAGTACATTACATATCTTGGAACAAGTTCAAAACCCTCAATACTCAAGTTAGTTAAAGCTTGGTGCATTGAACCATATCCTTGCTCAGTTGCAATCTGCTATTTGTATCGTTATTTGTCTTTGGAAGAGTGCAGTGATCATTGTGACCATGTACACAAGTGAACAGTCAGGAATTCAGATAACTAAAAGTGGTCTAGTAATAGAATAAAAGTTCCTCTTGCTGCAAGGACCAAGGAGTCAAGACGTAGAAGTAGGAGCTGAAGGTTGTATATGTACTATTCTGTATTATTTATTTTTTTAAGCAATTTTCAGTCTGGTGATTCTGTATTGATTTCAAAATGGAGCCAGAGTACCTCAAAGGCCTGTATTCAGTTAGCTTGATATTAGGAAATATATAGGGTCAGTTCTTAGAGGTGCTCAAGTTAATACAGCAAAACAGTATTAATATAATTATGACCAAGACACACATTTGGAGGAATTCATGAAGTTTAGGATTTACAAGATTGCATGCAATTGTTAAATTGAGAAATAACATTTAAATATCAATGTAGCAAAATGAATAAATACTCAAGGCATCTTCTTGATGGGAGCTGAACCAAACAAATAGGTATACTGTATATAAACAATGAGAAGACCATTTCATGTTGTCAAAGGTCCTACAATCTAATTTTCATTAAATATACTGGAAAGCATAGAATCTACATATCTGCATCAGCACAAATCTATTTGTATTTTTCGAAGTGTGTTTGTATGCATTTAGTCATCTCCTTTTGTGTGTGTGGTGAGTATGTGTGTGTATGCGCCTGGGGGTGGAACAGTGGAGATAATTCGGGGGGGGGGGGGGGGGGTTGTTCTTAGTGCCATAAATAATGTTATGGTTTTTGGATAGCTGTTCTTGTGTTATTATTGAAATCAATTCAGCGCCTCTCCTGGCTCACAGGTGCTAAACCAGCGGGACACAGCCTTAACGGTGAAAGTGCTCTCCCGCGATGGTGAGAAGAGCAGGATAAATTAGGGTACAGATGCCGCTTTGGGAATTGAATATGCTTTTGGATATGCATAAACTTGCAACATGACACCATAAATCTGAGTCCCAGGACATTACTCAGAAGAAGAGTCTATTATCTGAGACAGCTTTCGGGCTGTCACCAACAAACTCTCCTAAGGTTACAACGCTGTAAATGCCAGTGAATTTTTAAGCAGTTTCAGAAACACAAGGTGTGACGTTTTATTTAATTTGCGCAGTGGATTAAAATTATAATTTTTTTTGCAGAGGGCATTCTAGAATCAGGTTTCAATGTAAATTCATCGGACAATCAAACACAGGATTTATGAGAACGGGCACTGGTGCACTACACTGCACTTAAATCTTATCTACACTCTACAAGCCTGGCCCTCATAGCAGACTGGTAAAAATAAATTCAGCCCCTAGAGGGCTAATGTGTAAAGTATGATGTACAGTATTTTCAACCAATTATCCTGGCTTAATGGGTCAAAAGCTATGTTGATTAAAACTGATCCATGACACAAAAGGCAATGTGTTAAAATGCTATGACTGGTCATAATATGTTGTGACTATCATGTCAGAATCTCAGTTAGACTAACTATTACAGGGTTGTCCTGTCTTACAGTTTTGTACAGATTGACTAATAATGTCAATGCTTGAGCTTACCTGGTCATTTGTCTTATCTTCCCTATTTCCCTGTGCCTTGGCTTTAACTCACTGCTCCAGTTCAATCCAAATTGCTTATCTCTGGCCAAACTGATCTGTCCAATCACCAGCCCCTGTGTCTCTCTGACACAATATACTCTTCCTGGTCTGTGGCCTCTGGCCTCTTCACTAGCACCTTCTTTCTGTAACCTTGCTCCCTGTGGTTATGGAGTGGTCCACCTACGGTCAACAGGGTCGCTTATCTATCCCTGACCCCTGCGATCGCCTCCCCATGATTCTTTTCTGAGCTGCCGTGTGGCTCATCCTGTTAAGGTACAGTTCTGGTGTGTAAATGAACCATACCAAATCCGGATTGTGCCAGTGCTGGCTGGCCGACAGTCACACACATATTTGGTCATTGCATCACCCGAGGAGAGAGGGATTCCAGTTGGTAATCTGATTCATTCGTGCCTCATCGTGCCCCTGTGATCTCTGGACAGTTGGTGCCTGTACTGTGCTTACAGCAGCTATTCTTGAAGTGCTTCCCCAATCTAATGACTGCCAGAGCTCAACTGGTGGATTGAGGATTGAAAAGAGGAAGCGGCTTCACATGTGTCAGAGGAGAGCTTGTCATAAGCGATATGCATGAGCACAAGTAATTTGGCATTTGCAATTGGGATAAAATACACACATTAAAAATATTCTCCTTTTCCTGAAACGTGTGTCCTCTCTGCCAGCCACTTTTTATCCCTTATTTTTATGTTTCTCCCAGTTTGGACAGCATAATTATCTCTCAAACCCCCTTTGACTGGAGAAATCTGCTGTCTCATCCAAATAAAAATGCATCTATGCAATAATACCGTCATAGCTGATACATTTTAAAAATGTTTATTTTTAACTAGGCATAGGCTTTTCTTCACACTTCAACATTCGTACACTTACTACTGATTCAATAACTCTGGAATACACTTTAGAGTTCTTTGTTCACACATTAATTGTAATCATAGAAAGCCTAAAATTAGCCTGAAGCCTACAGCCTAAAATTAGATAACTTACCTATAGAAACAAGTCAAGTTTCTTGCACAAAATGCAGATCAGCCAATTTTAATATTCACAGCCTTTTGTTATACTAAATGTGACAAACCTACAGCCATGTTCAGGGACTTTAAACCCGAGTCAATGCAATGCTATTCTTCCCATTCTCCTTACACAAAATTGAATGAATAAGACCATGATGGGTACCTAAAGAAGATGACTGATACAGTAACAAATATCAACAGAACTGAGCTGTAATTAAATGAACTGCAGTCTTGTTCGTCATTAATTTTGTTTCAACTTGTGGTATCAAACCAGGCAGTGTCATCATGATCTAAACTGGATGTTCGGTGTGGATGATAAGCCGAAGAGATTGTACGTCCCCCAACATTATGATAAACTGAGAATTGCATTACTATGGGCCAAGGGGGTGACAGGGTATAAGAGAGAAGCTTTAGCACAGGTGGCTCCATGAAAGCCAATACACAGATTCTCAATTCAAAGACCTGCACAACACAGCAACGTGTGTCAGTGTGCTTAACATTTTGAACTTGCCATTCATTATGGATTGAGATGTACTCGAAAGCCCTTTCAAATACAGCCCAGTGCTTTTTTAACCAAACACTGATATCTTGCACATTTTCTGATGTGTGCAATTATGGGTGCTATGGCTTATCACCCTGCCTCCATTCCTGTGCACAATATTTGTCTACATTTTCACACCCACACAGAAATAAGTATGGGCGTGAAAATTAAATCAGTTCAGTTACTGCAAAGTGACTTCTTGGGCACTGTTATATCTCATGTCTCTTTAACCAATTATCCATCAACAGAATTAGCAAAATTACCTACTCAGCCCTGAGGACATGCATCATACAACCCAGAATAGGTAATAATGCAATGTGTTTTAATTGGATTACATTGGAAAGCAATGACGGTTTGCACCATAGTTGTCTTAATTATGGGACCTCTGAGAAAATGACAGCAAAACTAATAACAGCTGACAGGACTCCCCAAAGCCATTTGCCTTATTGTCAAAACATTAGGCTATTATGAATTATCACAGTCCCTTAAGCCTGTGCACAGGACCTTGGGTGAAGTGGAGAGGTTGTTTGTTACATTGATAGCCCATGGATAACCCAAGGGAGATTCGCCCTAGGGTGTCAGAATTCTGCTGACCCATACAGCCATTTTGACTACAATATAAAATGCTGATGGTCCTCGAAAAAATCATCATGGAAAATTAATTCTTGCTACACAAAATACATTAAATTAATGCAATTCAACACATAAACTTGCAATGCTGTATCATAATGGAAAAAATAAATATTCAATTGTTATTTTTATTTATTTATTTTTCTTCATATTGTTATTTATTGCAGTTGTAGCAGCAATATTACCAATTTCAGTTGATCAATTTGGTCAACAAATCCTTTGCCATAGCAGCCTGGCCAAAAGCTGTTGTTGATTGGTTTACTTTAGGTCAATAGTGTTCAAATATGGTCCTGGGGATCCACTGTGTATGCTGGTTTTTGTCACAGCCAATATCTATATCAATTAAGGTGGCTGAAAACGCATGTTTAAGTTCTAAAATTACTTTCTACTTTCACTTATTCTGACATAATAAAGGTTTGGCTCATTGTTATTTACTCTGTCACTAAATTCTTATTTTTTCATGAATTCTATTGTATGAGACCAGTGTTCATACTTTCAGCAATTAGGATGGCAGTGATTTAAACTTTCAGCCTATAATTGAGTAAATTTAAGAACATAATCTCTTTCTAAGAGTATAATTTGCCATACAGCACATTATAGAAAAGGAAAGCATTTGTTGATGTCACATACGTCTTGAAAAATTAATATGGGATGGGCTATTTTGTTCTTCATGGCTATTTCTGACAAAATGTGACCTTAAGTTGGTAAATCGTCCTTCAGTAAACATTAACTGACTAATTATGAATAATTAACAGCTCATAATAATTCAGAACATGCAATTACAGTAGGAATGAAAACCAGCATACACAGTGGGACCCCAGGATCAAGTAAACACCTACTTTTGTTACGATCCTGATACGGGACGAACCCAAGTGCAACGACCAGGAGGCAGATTCAAATAAAAGGAATATTTATTAAGCGTTGGGGTAGTCCCAAAGCTGTACAGAAAGGAAAACAAGGTTAATACACAGAACATAAATAAAGTCCTACACGGACTGCTCCAAGCCGGAGCTGGACTTGAAAACAAGGTGGGTTCCAAGCCGGAACCGAAAGGAGTGCAGGACTGGAAGTCCAAGCCGGACTAGCTGCAGGGAGTGCCCTACTGTTCCAAGCCGGAACTGGAAACAGGGACTGGACTGGAACTGGACTGGAACTGGACCGGGAGGTCCACTCAGGAAACGGGTGCTGGAACGGAATACGTTCCAAGCCGGAACTGGACAGGAACTGGACTGGAACTGGACCGGGAGGTCCACTCAGGAAACGGGTGCTGGAACGGAATACGTTCCAAGCCGGAACTGGACTTTAACGGAATGGTGGGCTATACACCGGGACTGGACTGGAACTGGACCGGGAGAATTCACTCTGGTGCAGGTTCTGGAACGGCGCGAATGTTCCAAGCCGAAACTGGACTTTACTTTGGCGGAGTATCTCACTCCGGGACTGAACGGGAACTGGACCGGGTTAACAACTTGAGTTAGAGGGTACAAAGCAGAGGTTAGCAGCAGGGTTCTACAGACAGGGTAACGACTGGGAGGTTTCAATGAAGGTTAAGTCGACAGCCAGGGTAAGCTGGCAAAAACCCGACGGAGCTGGGTGGTGAGGTGTAGCTTGGGTAGATCTCGTCGGAGCTGGCTGAACTCCAGGGATCCTGGAACCGTAACCGAAGTACAGGAGGTAGCTACGGCCGGACAGGAACAACAGCGAGAGATAGCCAGGCAGATTAGACAGCGGATCTATACCCGAGCTGGAGGTGGGAGTACCGCAACACACTCACACAACATAAAGGGAAGACAAACACTGCTACAGGGAGGCTGGAACCACGGTTTGAAGGGAGACAAGTAAGTAGCATGCAACAGCGAATGTTACGGGAAGATAGCTACCAACCGCAGAACAGGTGAACAGATTAAACACAGCGGAATGCAAAAACTCCGGACCAGAAGCGTGACAAGACATAGACAAGGTAGGTTAGTTAACGAACTGGCGCCGACTAGCAACCAGCCAGGGGTTTAAATAGTGCAGGGAATGAAAGAGTGAATGAGAAACAGGTGTGATAATTAACCGGGAGTGATTGCAAAACACAGAGGTGAGGAATGCATGCAACGAGTAGGGAGAGCGATAGGCGGAAACAAAAGTGACAATAAAACGAACAAGACAGAGGAAAACGCCCAGACTGCAGCAGCAGGGAAAACACGGACAAAGGAATCCAACATGACACGGAGGGAAAACAGGAAAACCCGGAAAACGGACAGGAAGGGAACGGAACGTTACACTTTAGGCAATTTCACTATCTTCATATAAAGTACCTCTATATCACATTTTTAAATGTGATATGATTTACTTTTTTAAATGAAAATAAAAATACATTTAGACAATCAGACAATGATCTAGATTGTATACCCTAAAAATAGGGCACATATCTTTGGATATAGGACCACTTCAGAAAATACATGAAAAGCTTGTGTACTAATTAAAAATAAATTATCTTAGTTTGTGTTTTTACATTCATATATTCATTTGTTATGATTTATATTTGTATATTCATGTACATTATGCAATGTACAGTATGTCCATACCATACTTAAAATTAGAGTGCACAAATGCATAAATACATGTAAAAATCAGCCCTGTACAGCTGAATATTACTGTAAACCTGTTATTGAATGCAATGCCTTGGATTCTCTGCAATGCATTCTTTAGTTATGGAGTGTATGGGTCAGGGGAAACGATGCAACAGCTATGAAATTGCAGCTACCCTTTCTCCCACAGTAAAAACAGCGCTGATGTTAACTCAAAGGGACAGTCAGAGCTCACAAAAAAACACATCTCTGTCATCAATCCGCAAGGATGCCTCCTCCAGACCGACGTGCAAGCTGAGCACTTTGCATCAAAGAAGCGGATGCTGATAAGGAAATAATCAACCCAGTCTCTTCGAAAAGTGGTCACAAAAAAAGAGGGAAGGCCGGGCACGCGACCCCTTCAGAAACAACCGTAATTAGGGCTGACACCCTCCGCCACGGGTGACCTCCAGCCAAGGCCACTCTGTGATTTGCGTGTCACCATTGTGCGCGGTTGAGCGGAAAGTGGAATGGTGGGCGAAGTGCGGGGGGGTACGAGCAGACAAATGCGTGTTTTGGCTGCAGAGTATTGAGCTCTGGTGTAGGTCGCCAGAAACAAGAAAACACAATCAAGAAGCGGCTGGAGGCTTGAAAAGCAGAGAGACTGCAGACATGGCAGCTAAAAGCATCAGGTGAGAGGAACAAGGGGCAGGGGGCTCAGCCACAAACTAACATAAACAGAGGGCTATGGGTTAGCATTTAGTAGTGTACAGTACAGTAAAAAGTCAATGAAAAAGTAAGTTGAAAAAAATTATTAGTAACCATTTTTAATTGGAGTATTCAGATACATACAGTATATATCAATAGCTGAGGACATTACAGTTCATACAAGTACTAAAAGGGAATTTTCACATTTCATTTTATTTTGTTTGTAGAAGAGTAGCTGTCCTCCTAAAATGAGCTCTCAGCTTACTCTCTACATGTAGTGAGTGCAAACTACTGAACATGATCCAGTTTCCCGCTTCACTTTGGACTACAACGGGGTGGGCGCTTACAGTATATAGGCGAGCGTCAGACAACGTCAGTCACAGGTTGCCACTCTTACTGAATACAAACAGAAGGACTGGGCATTACTACTAGGCCTGAGCCGCCCACATCATAGTCAGAGTCAGATCTGTATCCGGAAGCCAAGCCCCAGTAGTTGTGGTCATAGTCGTAGTTGGGGAAAAAGGGGAGAAAAAACGGAACACAAGCTGTGTGTGGCTGACACTTCTTTTTGGTGTTGTTGGCTTGTTGAGCATGTAAAATGGCCCATGAATATTGTTATATACCGTAGATGTACAAGTGGAAAAAGTGGGAACAATGAATTCACCTTTCTGTAAGTGCTTAGTTAGCAACACCAGACGGAGTTAAACACAAAGCAGATGGTTTATGTGCGGCTCCATCACACCAATATGTTGTAAGTACCATATTCGCTTTCAGCTCATACCTTTTGTATTTTGCTTAATTGATCTTTATTCTTAATTAATTAGCTAGCCAGATCGTTCTTAAAGGCAGTCAGCCAGCCAGTTATAAAGGCTCACATACACATGGATCATTAGGCTATGATCAATGCATCATCCTGTCTTACTTTGCTCCAACATGGATAGCTGGCTGCTCCATGTAGGCCTAGATGATCAAACACAACAGATTTATTTATTTCTTTGTTTAGTTTTAATTTTAAAGAATGTTTGAGCGTGTAGCAGGCACTTTCGCCCAGATAATTTTGAGGAGAGGCGAGACTACTGAACATACCGAGCGGCCGACTGTTAGCTCGGTAAACGCCCCCTTCACCTAGAATGGAAGGTTGGGGACAGGTATCTCCAAATTCAAATTACCCGCCATTGTAGTTGTTCAAAAGTGAGCATGGGTAGAGTTGTACCAAATTGTCTCCTGTCACTGTCGTTATTTCTGGGCAGACATTTCTTTGGCCATCCACTAAGAGAGACTTAATCGGTTATGCCTTGATCTATGAAATGAAGTTAATGTTGTTTTGGGTGGAATTTCCCTTTAAATGGTACATAATTCTAATAAATCAGGGCTATTGAACTGACTGTCCATCAATAGATGTGGTCTATTGAACTTGTGGTCATTGAGAAGAAAACATAAATAGATGCATCAAAAAATTACACATCTGCAGTTACCATACGTACCACCATACCTATAGCAACAGAATTTAAGTAATTTCACAAGATTATGAAGGCATTTACTTTGTTTACATACGTACATGTACAATATGTATTATTCATGTGTTTGTCATAAATCGTCCATAATAACATATACCATCTATCTTGTATGAACCATTTTGAAAAGAATCTAGCTCCAGGGTTAAGTAGTTGAATAATCCAATAATAAATTGTACCAAGTATAGCAGTCAGAGATTTGTGGCACATACCCTGGATTCTCTTCTCTACGGCCAGCGGATCCTTTCAGCAGTAGAACTGTGTTCAAAATTATTGTATACAGTCACTGATTTCTATGTGCTTGAGTGTAGTTGAGATGTCTGTCTTCCCATTGCCGTGAGGGCAAACTGGCTGTAACAACGATGTCTGTGTTAACTGGAGTATGAACAGGGATGAAGCTAAATTGCTATCCCTGATATAAAATCAGGACAAAGTACAGTTTGTGACAGCGCTGTAAAATGAATGCCTGTGTTCCCCTTCAAATGGTAAAGATGTCAGGTACAGTGTCATTTTTATGGAAGACTACTCAAAATATTTATTGAAATCAATGGGGGTGTAAAAAGAGAGAAGCAAAATTGCATGTAACTTTTTAAAAAAGATACTCAGCACCAGATATGGGTACTAGGGGACAATACAGTGTATATTACACAATCTACTGTAGCCTATATGCTGAATATAATGATAGTTAATCATTTTATTCATATACCCCTCTGTCAATTCTGTTACTCTGCGATTAATTAATCGAATTATCAGTTAACACTTCACCTGGTTTCTTGCAGTAGTTTAATTCTATGTAAATTGTGCATAGCAAATGAGTCTTCTGCCTCTTCCTTTAGTAGCTTTCACTGTGCAAAAAAAAACAAAAAAGGAGAGGGCAGGACCCACAGGTGTTTTCTATCTGGTCTAGTTCTGCATGGGCAGAGAAATACCATTACCAATGCCATTGCACAGTATAAAGAAGATACTAAAAAGAGTATGCAAAAAGAAGAAGAGTAGGATTAAATTCAGTTCATTGTCTATCAAATGTCTTCTATGCTCAGAAAAAGAGAAAATTATATATTGATAAGAGGAAAAAGATATCTTTAATGTTAAATAAGTTGTATGGCTACAGTACGTTCACATTACAAGCAAATGTGGCCCAAATTTTTGCTCTCATGTGACCCAGATCTGATTTTTTCAGAGCAGTGTAGACACAAACCTTTTAGACCAATTTTTCACTTTCATATGTGGTCCTAAATCCGATACATATCCGATCACTGGACATGTGACCACTGTGAGAACGGTCATATCCAGAGGTGGAAATCCAGGGGACATAAAGTAAAAGTCCTCCCCGGTATTTTGCTCCAATCACCTGGATTTGCTAATTAACATAATTCTTCAGCGAGGAGGTAGAACTAATTAGTGAAATCAGCTGGCTGAGTCTATGGGTGGAAGAAACACATGGCAGGACTTTTACTTTATGTCCCCTGGATTTCCACCTCTGGTCATATCAGAATTCATGTGTGTTTTTCCACGTCATACTTCACTGCACAGGTGCAGATAACTGGAATGTAGCCCTGGACATCCTAAAGTTCTGGAGGAACTGTTCCTCCGTGAAACCCTCCACATCGCGGTCCCACCACTCCTGACACTGGACCAGTATGGAATACATGGTTGGCTAAATGGCTCTAAGTCATCAAGGGTCTGAAGTATCAAACAAGCCTTAAACCATCACTCTGCTGCCAGATATGCAGTAGATATGGATGGATAACTTGAAGGGTCTCTTCTCCTGACTTGACCATAGAGTTCAATCGGAAAATTTGTCAGGAGAAACAACCCTTAAAGTGATCCATCCATATCTAATGCATATCTGCAGAGTGATGGCTTGAGGCTTGTTTGATACCTCAGAACCTTGATGGCCAACCATGTATTCCATACTGTTCCAGCATAATTTACAGCTAAATCTCATCCCACCCCCCAATTCCCATAGAGATCCATTCAAATGCAGAGACATTATAGTATCGCTTTGTAGGATATCTAATATTTCCCCCCTTCTCTCTATCTCTGTCTCTCTCTCTCATTCTCAACCCCCCATCAAAGATAAGCCAGTCTGTCATAAATGACCCCTCTCCCCCCCCCTCCCCCACACCTTAACCCAATCAGGACAGGGATGGTCTTCCTGTGGAGGTATTTTATGAGTGTACCGCAGAAAAAGAAGTTAGTCAATTGTGGAGTTTGTTTGGAGAAGTCATTCTTTTTGGTTCCTCGTGCGTTTCCTTTTGTTCCTGTTCAGCTGGAGGGTAAATAATTTGGCAATTTTTGGCTTATCTCTCTCTTTACTGGTATTTCCTAATTAATGTCTGGTTTAATGCCTTCACTTTTGTAAATTATAAGTAGTCAGCCTACATTCCTTAGTAAATGTATGATTTCAATTCATTATTCCAATTGACTGTTTTCGCTTAATAAAATTACTTAATCTCAAGACCTGATTTAGATTTTGTTTTGGCTTGTTGGTTGATCCACCAGGTTACTGTTCGACTTACCTATCAAAGAATTCGGCGATTTAATTGATGATTGTCATTTTTAATAATAATAATTAAATTAAATCACGTAAAGCTTATTTTCAATGTAGGTTAAGTGAGGGGTTCTAGCACGCAATATCGCTTGTGTTCAGTATTCAGAGTGCTGAACGTTTTAACAAGGGCATTGACTGTTGGAACCGCTGGATTCAGAAAATACACATTTTACCTAGTCCTCACTTACCCGACATAATT
This sequence comes from Synaphobranchus kaupii, assembly GCA_029718625.1. NCBI lineage: Eukaryota > Metazoa > Chordata > Actinopteri > Anguilliformes > Synaphobranchidae > Synaphobranchus > Synaphobranchus kaupii. The sequence goes on from CM056383.1 coordinate 18,491,554, forward strand.
GGAGGTTCCACCGAGATAGGTTGTCCTATAGCATACTAAATTTTGCTATTGAGTAAACTGCGGTAAACTCTGAGACAAGTTCAAATCTTTTTCTAATCGACTGGTCTTAGATTTATTGATTTTATTTTATTTATTTTTAATTTTTTATATTATTATGGCATACCAGACAAAGAGAGAGATGCCTCATCTACCCTCCACTGCTAACCTACCAGCATTCCCTGGCCAGTCAAGGCTGGATCAGCAGTGGTATCTCATGTTATCAGAACGGCAATATTTGATAGCCCAGTGCCCAAAATTTGCAGAACAGCTCAAGGCAATGGACCAGCTGAAGGAGGAGGCCCTTTACAACCTGCGGACTGAGTATTTGGACTATCTGATTTCTCCAGAGAGTGATGAAACCAAGCGCAAGATTGTCCAAGGGATAAGGTCGTACCTAGAGAAAAGACAACATTTTCTCTACCTCTGGCGGTCAAAGCAGGCATGGGAGGAGGTAAACCAGATGTGGAAACTGGCTTGGGAAAAGCACCACTCTAAGTCAGGAGTTACTGCCAAACCAGTTTCTTCTGTGGCAGTCCAGCATGCGCTGGAAGGAGCAGTGCATGGCGCCATTCCAGCCATAACCCAGGCACCACCCCCCACCGAGGACAATACAGCACTCTCCATTGACTCATCCCCACCCCCTTCAGGCTTGGACAATTCTGTGGATTTTGTCACCTCCACAAACAATGTAGCCGCCCCCCTGGTGAGCCCCCCTTCCCTGGAGGAATTTGGGGGAAACAGCTCTGTGTCTTGTATCACACCAGCCACCACAGAGGATGTGACCCCACAGGACGTGGAATCCGCTGCTGCAGTCCTCTCAGCTGAGCCAGGTGAGGAGACCGTCGAACCCCTGGAGGCAGAACCTGCTACTGCAGACACAGCGGCCCAGCCTGGTGAGGAGACCGTCAAACCCCTGGAGGCAGAACCTGCTACTGCAGACACAGCAGCCCAGCCTGGTGAGGAGACCGTCAAACCCCTGGAGGCAGAACCTGCTACTGCAGACACAGCAGCCCAGCCTGGTGAGGAGACCGTCAAACCCCTGGAGGCAGAACCTGCTACTGCAGACACAGCAGCCCAGCCTGGTGAGGAGACCGTCGAACCCCTGGGGGCAGAACCTGCTACTGCAGACGCAGCAGCCCAGCCTGGTGAGGAGACCGTTGAACCGCAGGACGCGGAACCGGCTTCTACAGGCCCATCAGCCCTGCCAGGTGGAGAGGTCTACGCACCCCAACAGGTGGAGTCAGCCCCCACAGAAAAGTCCACCCAGGCCGAGGACCCCACCCCACCCCTTGTGGACTTTTCTTCCCCTCCTGCTGAATCCGGGGAACCTCTGTCTGCTGCACAGACAGAAGGGGTGTGCTCTGTGGACTCTCCCACTTCCACAGTTCCTGTGATGGAGGAGATAGGGGGACTTCTGCGAAAGTCTCGCTCCCCTATCAGAGCTGTAAAGAGACCCCGGGAGAAACGGAGCAGGAAGCCAACCCCCGGCCGTTTTACGACTCCTCTGGCCCTCAAAGTCTCCGCCAGAGTGTTGTCTTGCAATCCAAAGCAAGATGAAAGCAGCCAATTTAGCACAACAGTTTCCCCCACCCTCGTCTCTCCACCCCCGAGCCACACCTGCAAACTTCGCACACACACGTCATCCAGGGAGAGTGCAAGAGCCCTTTTCCGACATCAGAAGTGTTCGGAGAGCAGTGATGGACTGCATGCCTACGAGCAACGATCAGCCCAGCTGCCCAGAGAGGGAACCAAAGCCAAAACTGGCATAGACCCCTGGACAGAGATGAGACGGGCGTGGTTAAGGGGCATCCACGTGCGGAAGAAGCAAGATGACAGGATGCCTCCTGTCATCCCGGTTTGCTGAACGCTGTGGCCCTCCGCAGCCAAAGGACTGCCAGTAACCACACTGGGGTTCTAGGAGGTAAAACTGGCACTCTGCCTGCCCCTGCCCCCCCCCCCCCCTCACCACCCCCCCACATCCCTACCACCACCTTTTAACATAAGACAATGCCCATGTTTTTAAGTCCCCTTTTTAAAGTGTAGGTGCCCCCTCCAATGCTGTTCCTGGGCACTTGTGGACAAGTCTGCCCTATTCAGGTGATTATTTGGACTGGCAATCTTGTGGATAGTAAATCCTGTCCGTAAGGTTCCCCTGAATGGACTAAGTGCTTATAACATGCAGTGTTCCCCTCTTCACATGTTGCTGTGAGTGATAAGGCCTAAACCCTCAAGTCCCACAGTCTTCTCCTGCCACTCCCCGAAGGACCCCCAGAGGCACAAGTGCAACCGGACCCATACCCTGCCACGGGAAGCTAGCCTAAGCGACTGCCGTCAGCAGTCCACCCAACTGGACCCGAGCTCAAGGAGCCAAAACGGATTCCGACAGGGAAAGAGATGCTTCCCCGCCCGTCAGTAGAGAGGTCTTGACCGCACTTTTCCGCCTGTGGATCGTCCAGCTGCCTGTCACAGGAGACAGAGCCCCCCGCACGCTGTGCAGAATTGGTAGAGACACTGTCAAATTAGGCCGCCTTTCACTCACACAGTTACAACATTAAGGGGAATAAGCACTGCATGTTATCCAAGGAAGTCCAGGGAGCCTCTTCCCTTGCCAGTCCAGATACCCTGACACTGGAGAAGGAATTGACTGAACCAAGGTGCCATGACAGCAGTGAAAAAAAAAAAAAAAAAAGGCTCCACCACACCGGATCATCACAATGGGACTAGTAAACTGGACATGGACTAATTGTTTTAAAGATGGTTAGTGAACCATTAGGACACTTGTTTTCATGCAGCTATCATTGTACAATGATATAATGTCCAAATGTGTGGTTGTTATGATGATGGAACGATAGGCTCTTAGCAGCTGCATGCACCTATCGTTCCAAGAGAGGGAATGACGGGATGTTGCCTAATGTCTTTTGCTCTTTCTCTCTCTCTCTCCCTCTCTCTGTCTCTCTCTCTCGGCCTCTCTCTCTCGGCCTCTCTCTGCCCCCCCCCCCCCCCCCATCCATCCCTACCACCACCTTTTAACCTAATACCATGCCCATGTTGTGTTTAAGTCCCTTTTATAGAGTGTAGGTGCCCCGCCAAATACTGTTCATAGACACTTCTGGACAAGTCAGCCCTATTCATGTGATTATTTAGACTGGCAATCCCGTGGAAGGTAAACCCTGTCCGTAAGGTTCCCCGGCATGGACTGACAGTGGTCATAACATGCAGTGCTATCATTAATTGTTCCGGTCTTCGCTATGAGTGTTAATGCCTAAGCCCTCAACTCCCACAGTCTTCTCCTGCCATTCCCTAAAGGACACCCACAGACACAAGTGCAAACAAGTGCAACCGGTCCCACACCCTGCCGCGGGAAGCTAGCCTAAGCAACTGCCGTCAGCAGTCCACCCAATTGGATCCAGGCTAAAGGAGCCAAAATGGATTCCGACAGGGAAAGAGGAGCTTCCCCGCCCGTCAGAAGAGAGGCCCTGACTGCACTTTGCCACCTGTGGATCGTCCAGCTTCCTGTCACAGGAGACAGAGCCCCCGCACGCCGTGCACAACTGGTAGAGACACTGTGGAGTAGGTTGCATTTCACTCACGCAATTGCAACACTAATGGAAAAAGCACTGCATGTTACCCAAGTCCAGGGAACTTCTGGTCCCTTGCCAGTCTAGATACCCGGACACTGGAGAAGGAAGAGACTGAACCAGGGTATCATAACAGCAGCGACACAAAAGAGTGTCTAATAGAGATATGACTCTAGATCACAAAGGGACTATTAAACTGGGCATGGACTAAATGTTTTAAAAATGGTTGGTGAACCATTTGGACAGTTGTTTTTGTTGTTAGCAGGTAACTGCATCTTCAATGTCCAAATGTGTAATGTGATTCCTATTTGGTGATGTAAGAATAGGTTTTTAGCAGGTGCATGCACCTATTCTTACAAGAGAGGGATGTAGGATATCTAATATTTCCCCCCTTCTCTCTATCTCTGTCTCTCTCTCTCATTCTCAACCCCCCATCAAAGATAAGCCAGTCTGTCATAAATGACCCCTCTCCCCCCCCTCCCCCACACCTTAACCCAATCAGGACAGGGATGGTCTTCCTGTGGAGGTATTTTATGAGTGTACCGCAGAAAAAGAAGTTAGTCAATTGTGGAGTTTGTTTGGAGAAGTCATTCTTTTTGGTTCCTCGTGCGTTTCCTTTTGTTCCTGTTCAGCTGGAGGGTAAATAATTTGGCAATTTTTGGCTTATCTCTCTCTTTACTGGTATTTCCTATTAATGTCTGGTTTAATGCCTTCACTTTTGTAAATTATAAGTAGTCAGCCTACATTCCTTAGTAAATGTATGATTTCAATTCATTATTCCAATTGACTGTTTTCGCTTAATAAAATTACTTAATCTCAAGACCTGATTTAGATTTTGTTTTGGCTTGTTGGTTGATCCACCAGGTTACTGTTCGACTTACCTATCAAAGAATTCGGCGATTTAATTGATGATTGTCATTTTTAATAATAATAATTAAATTAAATCACGTAAAGCTTATTTTCAATGTAGGTTAAGTGAGGGGTTCTAGCACGCAATATCGCTTGTGTTCAGTATTCAGAGTGCTGAACGTTTTAACAAGGGCATTGACTGTTGGAACCGCTGGATTCAGAAAATACACATTTTACCTAGTCCTCACTTACCCGACAGCTTGTAAGAGTACCAGAAAAAATTTAAAGGCACAGTCAACTTAGTGTATGTAAACTTCTGACCCACTGGAATTGTGATATAGTGAATTAAAAGTGAAATAATCTGTAAACAATTGTTGGAAAAATTACTTGTGTCATGCACAAAGTAGATGTCCTAACTGACTTTCCAACACTGTCGTATATCTGTGGAGTGGGCAACGGCTCAATATAGAGCTGAGGAGGGAAAACAGAAAAATGCCTCAAACCCTCTACATAAGAGGAAATGGGCGGAGGTATAGAAAAGACAAAAAAAAATGATAACAACCCCGAAAAGGAGGGGTGAGAACTCGTGGGCTTGAGTAAATAATTAGCGAAAACAAAACTCCTTTAGCTCTAGACAGTAGCGAGCTAATAAGGAGAGAAACCAAAGAAAGCGGCAAACAAAGGAAGGTAGAGAAATAAGGACAGCGAAATAGAGTAAATAAAGGGAGAAAGAAGATACGAAGATAAACCCTAACTCTAAACGCTAAAGGGGACTTCCTGCTTTTGCTTATTTGAAACAACAAGCGAAAACAGTATCCCAAGTCCTATACCTTACCGGCTATGTGTAAATAATAACAAAGTGCTGGAAAAAGGAAATCCTGGGCTTAAATAGAGACAGGAAACCTAAAACAGGTGCAATCACCAAGTACCCGGTAAGAGGGAGCCGGACGACGATGCCTGTCGGCCGCAACTTTTTGTTTAGCAGTAGTGCGCAGGAGAGAAGCGTGCATACGCCTCCAGACGGACCGATATTTCCACATGAAAGACCGTACAGAAGGCACCTCCATCTCCCTCTCCAGCTCAGGGAATAAAGGAGGTAGATACCCCAGCTGAGCCTCAAAAGGAGAGAAACCTGTGGAGACATTGCGTAATGTGTTATGGGCGTCCTCTGCCCAGGCGAGATGATGACTCCAGGACGTAGGATTGGAGGCGGTCAAGCACCGAAGGGAGCTCTCCAAGGTCTGATTAGTACGCTCCGTCTGTCCATTAGTCTCCGGGTGAAAGCCTGAGGACAAACTAGCAGACGCCCCTAGCAAGGTACAAATAGAGTGCCAGAATCTAGCGGTGAATTGGGGACCGCAATCGGAAACCACGTCCAGAGGGAGACCGTGTATCCTAAAAATGTAGTCTACCGTCAGCTGAGCAGTTTCCGGTGCTGATGGTAACTTAGGCAGCGCAATGAAATGTGGCGCCTTAGAAAATCGGTCTACGACTACCAGAATCACCGTGTTGCCCTGGGACACCGGCAACCCGGTGATGAAGTTGAGAGTGATGTGACTTCAGGGACGGCTGGGAGTGGGAAGAGGACATAACAGACTCGAGGGTGGGAGTCGTGATCCTTTGCTACGAGCGCAGACGGGACAGGCAGCGACAAAGTCCTAAATGTCTCTCTCCTTTTTGGGCCACTAAAAGCATCGGGACAGAAAGTCCTTAGTGCGATGGATGCCTGGGTGGGCTGCCAGCTGGGAAGAATGACCCCATTGAAGCCCGCGAGACCTTAACCGCGGGGGAACAAGACAGCGAGGGGGACCCCGCCCTGGGCCCAGGTCAGAACGCAACGTCCTCTGAACAACCACCTCGATCTCCCACATAACCGGGGAAAAGATCTGGGCAGCGGGCAAAATAGGTTCAGGGACTGGATCCCTGTCAGCACGGTCATAGATGCGAGAGAGCGCATCCGGCTTAATATTCTTCGACCCAGGTCAATATGTCAATAAAAAATGAAAGCGGGTGAAAAACAAAACCTAACGAGCTTGCCGGGAATTACGTCTCTTGGCCTGCTGAACATATTCCAAGTTCTGGTGGTCCGTCCAGACGGTAAATGGGTGCTCCGCGCCCTCTAGCCAATGCCGCCACTCCTCTAAAGCCAACTTAACCGCCAGCAGTTCCCGGTCACCTACACCGTAATGTATCTCGGCAGGTGTTAAGCCACGGGAGAAATACGCATATGGGTACAATTTGCGGTCCAGCGGGGAGTGCTGCGACAAAATGGCTCCTACCCCTAACTCCGAAGCGTCTACTTCTACCACAAAGGGGAGGGAGGGATTTGGAGTGATAAGGATAGGTTCGGAGCAAAACCTTCTTTTAAGCTCAACGAATGCCGCCTCAGCTCTGGGATTCCAGTGAAATGGCGAGGGTGCCGTCTTTTTAGTGAGAGCTGTGATGGGAGCAACTACTGCACTAAAGTTCCGGATAAACCGCCGGTAACAATTAACAAACCCAAGAAAGCATTGCACCTGCTTTACAGAAAGCGGGGTGGGCCAATTCTTAGTGTCCGTCATGAGTATTAAACGCAGTTTTCCACTCATCGCCCTCCCGAACGCACACCAGGTTATAAGCATTCTGAAGGTCAAGCTTGGTAAAGACCGACGCTCCCTGGAGGCGCTCAAAGGCAGAGTTCATGAGTGGGAGCGGATAGCGGTTCTTTATAGTGATGTCATTAAGACCACAATAGTCTATGCACGGCCGCAAGCCCCCATCCTTTTTCGAAACGAAAAAGAAACCGGCCCCTGCCTGGCAAGATAGAGGGTCTGATGAAGCCATTGGCTAATGAGTCCTTGATGTAATCGCTCATAGCAGCACTCTCAGGAACAGACAAAGAATACAGGGAACCCCTAGGGGGAACCGTGTCCGGGTATAAATCAATGTCACAGTCATAGGGCCTATGGGGAGGCAACGTGGTAGCGCGTTGTTTGCTAAAAACCTTGGCGAGGTCGGTGTATTCGCCAGGAACATTGACCGGTAAGGGAAAATCAAGAGCCCCTCCTACTCTGGTGCTCTCCAAACTAGAAGAGATATCAGGTAGGGAATCTCACCTGATCTCAGAGTCAGAGAAATCCTCCCGAGAGCCCTCCTCCCATAGGGAGGTCTCGTCAGCCAGCGAGTCCCAAGCCAAACTCTCCTCCCTATTCTCAGAGAGATGGACAGAACTGTCCCGATCGGAAAGGCGATCACTGTCCTCCAGGTCGCTGTCTGAGCTGAGCTCAGAATGGAAACTGCACCTTCTTAGGGTGCATGAAGGAGATGGCTGGCAGTCAGACCTGCATTGGGAATTACAGCCTTATCCTCGCCCCAATAGAATAGAATAGAATAACTTTTATTTTCCAGAAAGGGAACTTCAGTTGTAGCCACCAGCAAAAACAAAAAAGACATAGACAGTGGGGCAGACTCACAACACACAAACAAACATATAAAATGCCAATATGTATACAGCTAAACTTCATGATTAAAATAGCCCCCGCTGTCCAGAGATGTTATCAACCAGTCCAATACACAAACTCCGCCTCGGCGCCTCCACGACTTTCCTCCATAGGCTACACGCAGTGTCGCGGTCTCTGTCCACCGTCAGCCTTTCCAGTCGCCGCTCACTCCTCCCCCGCATTATCTTCTCCTTCCCTGGTTGCCTTTTGAAGATTGCCCGCAGTCCCGAATCAGTCCCGACATCTTCAACTCCGGTGAAGAGCGATGGTAAACTCCGTGGCTGCAGATCCAACTGACATTTCCGAGCATAATGCGAATGCGTCTCCATGCATCTCAACTCCAAGTAAAAATGCTAACATGTTATTTGAGGTGGTGCTAATTGTGAATAGGCTACAGCCTAAAGAAGGGCAACCCATTTAGCCGTGACTATATTCACAATAGGCTATGGTCTCAAGTGCCTTAGCCGAACCGTTACTGCTTTTATAAAACGGTCACTACATTGTAAAACAATTCAGTAGAACTAACGTTACTGCTAATCTGACAAAATCTAAAGGGTGACCTCAGATGTGCTGGAGGAACTGCAACCCTGCCCCACCTCAGTTGCTATACTGACAGCCTATGGAGTTGCATTAGTTCCTAACGTGTAGATAGACTACTTGATATATTATTGGGCTAAAATTGATAGACCTAGCTAATACGTTATATTCATTACCAGTGATTTCTCATCAGACCATTCAGACGGAGGCGCCGCCCCAACTAGACTACGAATAATCAATAGCTTGTTAACTCGGTTTGGTTAGTTGTTTCGTTGAATCCAGAGTAGGTTCACATTATGAGGTTACACCATAGCAAAGGATGAGCAAGTTAACTGACCTGCAACCTAATGTCACAATAATGCAGGCTAACCACAAAACCTCCTTGCTAAAAACGGTGACTTTAGCAAGGAAAACGTCGCATAGCCTATAGACTGACTAGTGTAGGCTCTAGCCTACGTTGGTTCGGCTCTAGCCAGCCCGTTTCTTTCCCAGTGAACAATTTTGTGTTGAGAGCTTTCACATTTATGTCTGTTCAGATAACTATACAATGTCCGTACTACCATCGTGCCATTATGTGTAACGTTATGTCCCGGTGGTGCCTCGACATTGCGAGGTAGCTAGGCTAATGTTAATTCACTCCCATCAGTCCTGAACTATCCATTTTATAATTACCATTATAATATAACATACCATTTTGTTCTGTGAAAAACTTTTTTTTCCAGAGTTTCAAAATTATTTTTCCAGAGTTTCAGCTCTGGAGAAACAAATCTGTCCCCTGGGAGAACAGTGTCATAAATCCCATGATTCGTAGCTTCGCAGACGTAGTGGAAAATCTTTGTATAAATGGGTGTTGTAGTCTTCGAAAAGTGTTTCAGAGTTTCAAATTCTTTTTTTTTCACAGATTCAAAACCTTTTTTCTGAGTTTCAAATCAGTTTTGAGTTTTCAGAGATTCAACTCTTTTTGTCAGAGATTCAGCTCTTTTTTTCGAACTCGCGAATTGTGAAACTGATTTGACGCCATAGCCATGCAGCTATATCTCACTGTTAAAAAAAGTAAAGTTAAATGGTAGCCTACACAGTATGAGAGCGAGTTGGCGGGAACCTCGCGTGCGTTGGAACCTGCAACTGTCTCTCCTGTCTCCTGCCATTCAAGCAAGAAAGAAACAGACTTTATAACGGTCACTATAGGTTGTGTCTAAGCTACACTAGCTAACATTTTATCTAACGTATAACATTATACACTTTCTTTCAGCAAGGACGGCGGTATTATTTTCAATATGTTTGCGCTATTTGATTTTAGTGATTTTTCAATGGAGGTAGCTAGGGGAGCTGAATCTCATTGAAGGGGATTACTATCCAATTGAAGAGGGCTGGGAGTAGGCTACATTGTGTGGTGGACAAGTAAGAAAAATTGGGAAACGGAGCCCTATACTGCTAAAGTGGTTGATAACCATTTTTAACGTCTTTTTCCATTTGCTCGTTTTTTTTACACTAGGCTCCAGTTTATCTCTGCTCTGTATAGCTACGTTAGATTGACTGTAGCTAATGCGCTAAAGTTAGCTATATAACGGTTAGCTAGCTAAGTTAATGATAGCCTATTATCAGTGACCAGGATACAGGTAACAGTGTTAGCTTAATTGTTAGCTAATGTAGCTAATGAAGTCATGTCCTTGGTCACTCTGCCTCGTCTTTGTAAGTTGTAGCTTTACAGCTTTCTCACTGGTCTTCTGCACCATGTTGTGGAATGTTTGCCTCGTGAACACCTTGTTCACTTGAGGAACGAAGAAGGCTACGCATTTGGCGCGGCTCCTGCTTTACCGTAGTCTCTTATATCGCCATTGTTCGTGAGTGTGGAGAAATATCCTGATTTCTGGGCGTCTGTTCCAGCATGGTGTAAAAGCAAACCTCTACACAGTTGCTTAGTATCATTTTTGGCTAGAATTAAAGGGTGATTCCGGTTCCGATAAACTGCATTTGTTTGAGGTGACTTGAACCAGGATCTAAATATGTCCCAATTATTGGGCTCCATTGTAAAGCCGAGTGGAGCCGTTCTTTGACAGACCAAAGCTCGAAAAAAATATGCCATAACATTATTATTATTTTTATCATGGTCAAAATAGTTAGGCTAGTAAAAAGTCAGTCAGTTGAGATCTATAACTTGGGGACCGCAATCGGAAACCACGTCCAGAGGGAGACCGTGTATCCTAAAAATGTAGTCTACCGTCAGCTGAGCAGTTTCCGGTGCTGATGGTAACTTAGGCAGCGCAATGAAATGTGGCGCCTTAGAAAATCGGTCTACGACTACCAGAATCACCGTGTTGCCCTGGGACACCGGCAACCCGGTGATGAAGTTGAGAGTGATGTGACTTCAGGGACGGCTGGGAGTGGGAAGAGGACATAACAGACTCGAGGGTGGGAGTCGTGATCCTTTGCTACGAGCGCAGACGGGACAGGCAGCGACAAAGTCCTAAATGTCTCTCTCCTTTTTGGGCCACTAAAAGCATCGGGACAGAAAGTCCTTAGTGCGATGGATGCCTGGGTGGGCTGCCAGCTGGGAAGAATGACCCCATTGAAGCCCGCGAGACCTTAACCGCGGGGGAACAAGACAGCGAGGGGGACCCCGCCCTGGGCCCAGGTCAGAACGCAACGTCCTCTGAACAACCACCTCGATCTCCCACATAACCGGGGAAAAGATCTGGGCAGCGGGCAAAATAGGTTCAGGGACTGGATCCCTGTCAGCACGGTCATAGATGCGAGAGAGCGCATCCGGCTTAATATTCTTCGACCCAGGTCAATATGTCAATAAAAAATGAAAGCGGGTGAAAAACAAAACCTAACGAGCTTGCCGGGAATTACGTCTCTTGGCCTGCTGAACATATTCCAAGTTCTGGTGGTCCGTCCAGACGGTAAATGGGTGCTCCGCGCCCTCTAGCCAATGCCGCCACTCCTCTAAAGCCAACTTAACCGCCAGCAGTTCCCGGTCACCTACACCGTAATGTATCTCGGCAGGTGTTAAGCCACGGGAGAAATACGCATATGGGTACAATTTGCGGTCCAGCGGGGAGTGCTGCGACAAAATGGCTCCTACCCCTAACTCCGAAGCGTCTACTTCTACCACAAAGGGGAGGGAGGGATTTGGAGTGATAAGGATAGGTTCGGAGCAAAACCTTCTTTTAAGCTCAACGAATGCCGCCTCAGCTCTGGGATTCCAGTGAAATGGCGAGGGTGCCGTCTTTTTAGTGAGAGCTGTGATGGGAGCAACTACTGCACTAAAGTTCCGGATAAACCGCCGGTAACAATTAACAAACCCAAGAAAGCATTGCACCTGCTTTACAGAAAGCGGGGTGGGCCAATTCTTAGTGTCCGTCATGAGTATTAAACGCAGTTTTCCACTCATCGCCCTCCCGAACGCACACCAGGTTATAAGCATTCTGAAGGTCAAGCTTGGTAAAGACCGATGCTCCCTGGAGGCGCTCAAAGGCAGAGTTCATGAGTGGGAGCGGATAGCGGTTCTTTATAGTGATGTCATTAAGACCACAATAGTCTATGCACGGCCGCAAGCCCCCATCCTTTTTCGAAACGAAAAAGAAACCGGCCCCTGCCTGGCAAGATAGAGGGTCTGATGAAGCCATTGGCTAATGAGTCCTTGATGTAATCGCTCATAGCAGCACTCTCAGGAACAGACAAAGAATACAGGGAACCCCTAGGGGGAACCGTGTCCGGGTATAAATCAATGTCACAGTCATAGGGCCTATGGGGAGGCAACGTGGTAGCGCGTTGTTTGCTAAAAACCTTGGCGAGGTCGGTGTATTCGCCAGGAACATTGACCGGTAAGGGAAAATCAAGAGCCCCTCCTACTCTGGTGCTCTCCAAACTAGAAGAGATATCAGGTAGGGAATCTCACCTGATCTCAGAGTCAGAGAAATCCTCCCGAGAGCCCTCCTCCCATAGGGAGGTCTCGTCAGCCAGCGAGTCCCAAGCCAAACTCTCCTCCCTATTCTCAGAGAGATGGACAGAACTGTCCCGATCGGAAAGGCGATCACTGTCCTCCAGGTCGCTGTCTGAGCTGAGCTCAGAATGGAAACTGCACCTTCTTAGGGTGCATGAAGGAGATGGCTGGCAGTCAGACCTGCATTGGGAATTACAGCCTTATCCTCGCCCCAATAGAATAGAATAGAATAACTTTTATTTTCCAGAAAGGGAACTTCAGTTGTAGCCACCAGCAAAAACAAAAAAGACATAGACAGTGGGGCAGACTCACAACACACAAACAAACATATAAAATGCCAATATGTATACAGCTAAACTTCATGATTAAAATAGCCCCCGCTGTCCAGAGATGTTATCAACCAGTCCAATACACAAACTCCGCCTCGGCGCCTCCACGACTTTCCTCCATAGGCTACACGCAGTGTCGCGGTCTCTGTCCACCGTCAGCCTTTCCAGTCGCCGCTCACTCCTCCCCCGCATTATCTTCTCCTTCCCTGGTTGCCTTTTGAAGATTGCCCGCAGTCCCGAATCAGTCCCGACATCTTCAACTCCGGTGAAGAGCGATGGTAAACTCCGTGGCTGCAGATCCAACTGACATTTCCGAGCATAATGCGAATGCGTCTCCATGCATCTCAACTCCAAGTAAAAATGCTAACATGTTATTTGAGGTGGTGCTAATTGTGAATAGGCTACAGCCTAAAGAAGGGCAACCCATTTAGCCGTGACTATATTCACAATAGGCTATGGTCTCAAGTGCCTTAGCCGAACCGTTACTGCTTTTATAAAACGGTCACTACATTGTAAAACAATTCAGTAGAACTAACGTTACTGCTAATCTGACAAAATCTAAAGGGTGACCTCAGATGTGCTGGAGGAACTGCAACCCTGCCCCACCTCAGTTGCTATACTGACAGCCTATGGAGTTGCATTAGTTCCTAACGTGTAGATAGACTACTTGATATATTATTGGGCTAAAATTGATAGACCTAGCTAATACGTTATATTCATTACCAGTGATTTCTCATCAGACCATTCAGACGGAGGCGCCGCCCCAACTAGACTACGAATAATCAATAGCTTGTTAACTCGGTTTGGTTAGTTGTTTCGTTGAATCCAGAGTAGGTTCACATTATGAGGTTACACCATAGCAAAGGATGAGCAAGTTAACTGACCTGCAACCTAATGTCACAATAATGCAGGCTAACCACAAAACCTCCTTGCTAAAAACGGTGACTTTAGCAAGGAAAACGTCGCATAGCCTATAGACTGACTAGTGTAGGCTCTAGCCTACGTTGGTTCGGCTCTAGCCAGCCCGTTTCTTTCCCAGTGAACAATTTTGTGTTGAGAGCTTTCACATTTATGTCTGTTCAGATAACTATACAATGTCCGTACTACCATCGTGCCATTATGTGTAACGTTATGTCCCGGTGGTGCCTCGACATTGCGAGGTAGCTAGGCTAATGTTAATTCACTCCCATCAGTCCTGAACTATCCATTTTATAATTACCATTATAATATAACATACCATTTTGTTCTGTGAAAAACTTTTTTTTCCAGAGTTTCAAAATTATTTTTCCAGAGTTTCAGCTCTGGAGAAACAAATCTGTCCCCTGGGAGAACAGTGTCATAAATCCCATGATTCGTAGCTTCGCAGACGTAGTGGAAAATCTTTGTATAAATGGGTGTTGTAGTCTTCGAAAAGTGTTTCAGAGTTTCAAATTCTTTTTTTTTCACAGATTCAAAACCTTTTTTCTGAGTTTCAAATCAGTTTTGAGTTTTCAGAGATTCAACTCTTTTTGTCAGAGATTCAGCTCTTTTTTTCGAACTCGCGAATTGTGAAACTGATTTGACGCCATAGCCATGCAGCTATATCTCACTGTTAAAAAAAGTAAAGTTAAATGGTAGCCTACACAGTATGAGAGCGAGTTGGCGGGAACCTCGCGTGCGTTGGAACCTGCAACTGTCTCTCCTGTCTCCTGCCATTCAAGCAAGAAAGAAACAGACTTTATAACGGTCACTATAGGTTGTGTCTAAGCTACACTAGCTAACATTTTATCTAACGTATAACATTATACACTTTCTTTCAGCAAGGACGGCGGTATTATTTTCAATATGTTTGCGCTATTTGATTTTAGTGATTTTTCAATGGAGGTAGCTAGGGGAGCTGAATCTCATTGAAGGGGATTACTATCCAATTGAAGAGGGCTGGGAGTAGGCTACATTGTGTGGTGGACAAGTAAGAAAAATTGGGAAACGGAGCCCTATACTGCTAAAGTGGTTGATAACCATTTTTAACGTCTTTTTCCATTTGCTCGTTTTTTTTTACACTAGGCTCCAGTTTATCTCTGCTCTGTATAGCTACCGTTAGATTGACTGTAGCTAATGCGCTAAAGTTAGCTATATAACGGTTAGCTAGCTAAGTTAATGATAGCCTATTATCAGTGACCAGGATACAGGTAACAGTGTTAGCTTAATTGTTAGCTAATGTAGCTAATGAAGTCATGTCCTTGGTCACTCTGCCTCGTCTTTGTAAGTTGTAGCTTTACAGCTTTCTCACTGGTCTTCTGCACCATGTTGTGGAATGTTTGCCTCGTGAACACCTTGTTCACTTGAGGAACGAAGAAGGCTACGCATTTGGCGCGGCTCCTGCTTTACCGTAGTCTCTTATATCGCCATTGTTCGTGAGTGTGGAGAAATATCCTGATTTCTGGGCGTCTGTTCCAGCATGGTGTAAAAGCAAACCTCTACACAGTTGCTTAGTATCATTTTTGGCTAGAATTAAAGGGTGATTCCGGTTCCGATAAACTGCATTTGTTTGAGGTGACTTGAACCAGGATCTAAATATGTCCCAATTATTGGGCTCCATTGTAAAGCCGAGTGGAGCCGTTCTTTGACAGACCAAAGCTCGAAAAAAATATGCCATAACATTATTATTATTTTTATCATGGTCAAAATAGTTAGGCTAGTAAAAAGTCAGTCAGTTGAGATCTATAACTTGCATTTGTTTTTCTTTATAGCGGAAGTTAAGGCAGTCATTCCGGAGAAGACTGCAAAGTGGAAATCAAAGCATTCATGAGGCAGAAGATGTCAATATGTATTTACGTACTGCAGCAAAAAATAATCCGGCGACAGTGTGGTGTCGCACACATCCTGAGTGTTTTCTTTTTAAAAATAAATGTACAAAAAAAATGGTATTCAGCCACCTTATATAAATAAAAATGGATAAAAATTTATTTTTTTTCTTGGTGTTCAACATGAGGTCCATTCAATAAATTTTAATGTCTCTTAATGGGATTTTAGGAAGTACAATGGACTTTACATCACAATACTAAAACACAGTATATGTAATACTGTTCACTCATGGGTGGCATTTGAGAACAGTCCCTGGAGGTTCAAAGAAAATATAAATCATCACCTCTCCATCACTGTATGTGAAAATGTTGAAGGTGCAATTTCAGTAACTTTTTCCTGTCTGATTTCTCCATTGACTTCCATAGTGAAACCAGACAGGAAAAAGCTACTGAACTTGCATCTTCTACATTTTCGCATATAGTGATGGGGAGGTGATGATTACACTTCAATAGGAAAATGAATCAGGAGAAGAAACCCTTATGAAAACCCATTGATGTTGGGTCACTTTAAGGGTTTCGATTTACTATAGTTTACCATGGTACAAGTACCATAGTTTACCACATACCATGGCATTTTTGACAGTACCATGTTACATGTTTCATAGTTGTACCATGGTACAAGTATACAACACGGATGTACCATGTACTATAGTACAAGTATGGTACAATGTACCATGGCACTGTTAAAAATACCATGGTATATGTATCATCGTTGTACCACGGTACAAACTGATGCATGTACCATGGTATTTTTGACAGTACCATAGTTTGTATCGTGGAATGTACCATGGTACATGTATCATAATTGTACCATGGTACAACTATGACATGTACCATGGTATTTTTGACAGAACCATACTTTCTACCATTGTTTTTACTGTGGAATGTACCATAGTTCTGTCAAAATACCATCATGGTACATGTATCATAGTTGTACCATGGTATTTTGGACAGTTCCATGGTATATTGTACCATACTTATACCATTGTCCAAGTACCACAGTACAACTATGAAACATGTAACATGGTACTCTCAAAAATACCATGGTACACATATCATAGTTATACCATGGTACAGTACCATGGTAAAATCTATTATGGGAAGGCTTGGGGGGTATTTCACATAGCAGGATTAGTTAGCTGGATAGTGTAGGTATTCAGCTAACTCAGTAATCCTGCTTTGTGAAATACCCCCCAGGTTTGCTCATGATGTTCAAACTCCACAACAGCTCAGAATAAGACTCTCTGTTTGTATATTCACTTTTACTGTATCTCCCCAGCTGCATTGGACATTATAGAGCTCCGTAGTCCTGCCCCCTCCTATCACTGGCTGGTCCTATCACCCACCCGTCCCTCCAGTTGCTGACAAACAATAATTACCCTATTTATTATTATTATAAGCCTACTAATAGCCTAATAGTAGTAGTAGTAGTAGTAGTAGGCATACTTCACATAAGTAAATAGTGTATTTTTATCCAATTTTAAAAAACTTTTTAAAATAGTGTAAAATAAAAAGTAAAATATGATTGGACGCTGACAGAGATCAAGTGTAGGTACGTGATTGTGTGGCCGCCTACGACATTGATCATGTGTGCGACAGACAGTGAGGCACGAAACCTCACTTTGTTTAGCTAGCGAAAGGTGAAAACTTAAACAGACATTGTAGATATTCGAAAATGGCAACAACAAAAAAAAACCCCAGCTGGTTACCGATAGCCTACCTGCGTTCTTAGGCTAAGAGAAGGGCAGTAGCGGTAAGAGATGGTAAACTATCGTCTTGTGTGCAGTTGCTAAATTGGTTGCTGTCATGTCTGTTAAGGCCGGGTGTTTGTCACAGAAATGGATAAAGTCACGATGCAGTCACAGCAAATTTGTCGAAAATCACGCAGAAATCAAGAGTGTTTTAAAAAAACGTTATTTATTAAATTAATAGATCCCATAGGCCTACACAGTAGCCGAGTGCATGTGAAGTTATTGAAATAACTGTAGCAATGCCCAAGGTAGCCTACTTCCCTTCCCTCAGTGACTAGGCTACTGGAAGGCAGCTGCTGCCTCCAAGGCTGCAAACAGTAGCTAGGTATTTTGCTTGTAGTTTGCTAATTCTTAGAAGGATTGCCCTTGTGCACATGGAGGGTCTTTGTTTTGTTCAGTTAAATAGCACTACTTGTGCACAGGTGGTGTGTGTTTCAGAATGACATGTATTTTCCCATATAACTACTGCATTTGGAGGTGCTGCCTTCCAGTAGTCACTTAGGGAAGGAAAATACCTTGGGCTGTAGCAACAGTAAGTGCTTGAATTTCAAAAATGTCAAATGAAGTTTCCAGCTGCCTAATAGCCTACGAGTAAAATGCATGTAATTACTTAAATGATTTCCGTGATTGAATTTTTTTCTTCCTTTAACTTATCGAAATATTGCATGCTCAAATTGCCTATTAGGCTAATAAAATGATAAAACGCGGTACCAGTCTGTTCATTTTTATTCCTTTAAAGATTGTTTTAGTAGGCTACATTGCAATGCTTGAGCCAGTGCATTCCAGAATATGCATACATTGTCGCACTTTGTTTTGCCCAGAACTTGGCAATATGGTTAAAATGCGGGAGCCTAGCGTATAGAAATAACACTGTAGGCTACGTAGACGGGGCAGAATTTGCGGAATCCTGGCACCTGTGAATTCCATGACAAACACCCAGCCTTAGTTCATTGATTTGGATTGTAGGATAGTAGCCTATTTGGTGATGCTATGTTTATGGAGAGCTGTGTTTCGCTGTGTTTAAGACATCATTAATGCTGACACGATGTAATTGTGTCTCTTTATATAATTGTTTGTAATATAGCACAATGCGAACATGGTACTTTTATTCTTCATGGCATGCATAGCTATTTCTGACGTAATGTGGCTTAAGAGGGTAAATTCTGGGATGGCAATTGTGGTTGGAGGCTGTGTCTGCCTTAGCTACAGCTGACAGCCAGTGACAGATACTCTAGTGGGGAAGTGGTTGGGGGTGGGGTTAGCCAGCTACTGTTCACGCCCATTAATTTTGCCAGCCTGAGGTGTGTATCTTTGCAAATCTTTGAGAGCTGTTTTCTCAGGAAAGTGTTTTAGGGTGTACCAACATTCAAAGAAGCATATATTCAAATAGGTGCATATTGCAGTGTATGAGATGTCATTTGAAAGCTCAGGATCTGTACTTTCATGAACTATAAAAACTGAAAAATGACCCCCATGCTACTTGTGGACTGTTTTACCAGCACCAGTCACATATGACATATTTAGGAAAAGTCATGAAAGGAGGCAGCAATGTATAGGGTTTCTTCTCCTGATTTATTTTTCCATAGAGTTCAATAGGGCAATTTGTCAGGAGAAACAACCCTTAAAGTGATCCATCCATATCTACTGCATATCTGGCAGCAGAGTAATGGTTTGAGTCTCATTTGATACCACAAACCCTTGATGACTTACAGCCATTTTGCCAACCATGTATGTATTCCATACGGTTCCTGTCATGGTTTTAACCCTGTTTACCTATGCGGTCGTTTTCCTCGGTGGCCACGCGAGGGCGCTGCCCTTTTGGTAGATGCTTGCTCCGCCCTGCTGGGTTTGCGTACCTTCTGTTAGCATTTACACCTGGGCGTGGTCACAGCTATTTAAGCCTTCCGTTTCATTCTATTGGGGCTTCTATATTGATTGTTTGTACTGTGGTGTATTGTGCTATATTGTGTGTGGTATTATTCAGCCCTTTGTATTTTAAGTCAGTATTATTTTTGGTCTAGGTTTATAAGGAGTAGAAGTAGTTATTTGGACTCGTCCCTCCTGGCGTACCTGCCTAGGTGGATGGAGTTATTCGGACTCTTCCCCCTTGGCTCTTTTCAGTCCTCGCTTCCTGGTTTCTCCTTTTTAGTCCGTTTGCCTAGTTTTTTGCCTTTCTATGTCTCTTTCTCCTCTCTTTGTCTGCTTTCTGCCGTGAAGGCGAGGTTTGTTGGTTTGTATGTATCTACATAGTAGGTTTTTACTAAGAGACATGGCATTTTTATCGTACTGATTTTAGAGCTTTATTTATTGGTGTTAGCTATTCGTACCATTTGGGCTACTCGCCTATTTTATCGCCTCTTTGCTGAGGTAAGGCTTATTTCCTGCTGGCTTTTTAGTTACCCATCTCGGGAGCCAGTTAGTAGCTTCGGTACGTTTGTTTCCCTGTTTTTGTCTCCTCGTGGACTACGTTCCCCTTTGTTGTGAGTCAGGGTTATTTATATTATATTGAGGCAGTGCTTGTTATTAGGTTTGCGTAGGTCTTTTGTTGCAGCTGTCCTGTTCACCCTTTCTACCTGCGAGACGATTTTGTTGGGAACTGTTGTTCTGTTTCGTTCTCCAGGTGTTTCTCTCCTATGGAGCTTGGGCGATGTTGTGGACATGTTGTTTGACTGTGTGTTTCTTAATATAGCCTCGGAACGTTAGCTCTCTGTTCCATTTCGCCTCGTTGCATATTTCTTTGCTGAGAAGCTAGGGCGTGTGTTCTCAGGTAGGCTTACGTTAGTCATTATGGATAGTAAAGTTATGGGACGACGGTGCTCCGTCGGCTCGCCTGTAAAATGTTTCTTCCCCCTGGAAGATCGGGTGTTTACCCCCTTTATTTTCTCATTTGACTGCTAGCCTATGATACTTGCCCTGGAACGTTGGATCTGTTCCTTTCGCCGCCTCAGATTCTATCGTATTATTTTGCAGTGTTTTCTGACTGTGTTTTATGTTGGTTCTTACGCTACTCGCCCGTTCTTGTGTCCTTAACGAGACAGGGCGCTTATTATTCCTGGTTGTTCGGAATCCTGTCCTTGCGCTCTGCTTGGCGTGTGACAGTGAGCCGGTTGGTAGCGTCTGTAGTTGTGTTCGTTGTTCGTTTGTCTTGTCTCCTCCCTTATCTGCGGGGTATCCCGCCTTAGTGGCCTTAGGGCTTTAGGATTCCCCTTGCTGCGTTTGGCTCCTCCCACCTCACACGTCACGCCCCATTACAGTTCCAGCATAATTTACAGCTAAATCTAGTCCCACCCCCCAATTTCCATAGAGATCAAAATGATTCAAATGCAGAGAAGTTATACACTGCCCGGCCAAAAAAAAAAGTCGCAGTTGCACCAGTCATGCATAGTGCCCACTGTACAAGCCTCTGGAGGCAGTGTTATGATCTGGGGTTGCTTCAATCGGTCAGGTCTAGGCTCAGCAACGTTATGCAGCAATAAAATGAAGTCAGATGAGTACCTGAATGTACTGAATGACCAGGTTATCCCATCAATGGGCATATTCCAGGACGACAATGCCAAGATTCATCGGGCTCAAATTGTGAAAGAGTGGTTCAGGGAGCATGAGGAATCATTTTCACACATGAATTGGCCACCAGAGTCCTGACCTTAACCCCATTGAAAGTTTTTGGGATGTGCTTCACGGAGTGGTTCGACTCTCCCGTCGTCAATACAAGATCTCGGCCAAAAATGAATGCAAGTCTGGATGGAAATAAATGTTGTGACATTGCATAAGGTTGTCGAAACAATGCCACGACGAATGCGCGCCATCATCAAAGCTAAAGGCGGTCCATCAAAATATTACAGTGTGCGACTTTTTTTTTGGCCGGGCAGTGTAGTATCGCTTATAAGAGTAAGAGTACCATAATAGAAGTTATCAAGAGTATTTTGATGTTGTTGGGTCACAGACATCAGGAAGTCATGGCATGCAAAGGATATGCGACCAACTATTAAAAATGATTACTTTATTCTACATTATGTTAAACTGTCCAATATTTTTTGATGCCCATAAATGAGGGGGGCTATGTACAAAAGGTTCTATAATTTCTAAACGGTTCATCCGTTATGGATCAAAATACCCTGAAATTAAAGCTGACAGTCTGCACTTCAACCTCGTTGTCATTGTATCCTCAAACTCAAAGTGATAGAGTACAGAACCAAAATAACAAAAAATGTGTCACTGTCCAATGAGTTATGGTGCTCACTATGAGAGATATCAAAACCACAAAAAGGCCTGTAATAACAGAACTGTGATTACTCAGCCGACACATCTGAAAAATGCATCCAAATCTGCCAACATGTAGGCGGAGAGGCTGTTGACACATTTGTATTTATCCACATTTCACAGGATTTAACCTTGTTTGTTCTTTGTCTCAGAGAGAAGCAGCGTTTAGCTTTCACCCTGTCATGAGCCTTCCAGTGGCAGACCAGGCAGACAGTATGGTAATAATGCTTCACAGAGGGAAGAGTGAAGGTCATTCTTGGACATGGCCTCTTGCTGCAGGGGACACCAATCCTTTCCCAAAGGTGGAAAAGGTTTTTGTTGCCACTGAACGAAAAATCATACTTTTACTCAATCACCAAAGAGAGAAACCTATACCCTTCCATATTAGAAAAAGCCAGCAAGCAAACAAAAAAACAGACACATTAAAAATCAATAATAATCCTCATCATCATCATCATCATCACTCGCTCAATTCCAAAAAGGATAATGGCATTCTCTTCCAAACTCTACTCCAGTGGTTCTCAACCCTGGTCCTGGGGACCCCTGTGTATGCTAGTTTTCGTTCCAACCACAATTGCAATACCAGAATTTTAACAAGCTGTGATTTTTTCTTAATTAGGTGTTTTTATTGTATAGAGAGAACACTTTAAACTCTTTACTCTCTTAAGCCACGTTATGTTAGCAATAGCTATGCATGCTTGGAAGAAAAAAAATCCATGTTCGTTATGCTTATTGTGTTATATTGCAAACAATTACAAAGAAGAGGTAAGAACTCAGGTGAATAGGCTCCTAATTAGGTAATTGAACACAAGTTTAAGTTCCTTCATAATTTTTTCCTTAAACTTGTTAACACAATGCAGGTTTGGCTCGTTATCATTTGCTTTGTCTTTGAATTCTTCATTATTTACCAAACGGTTAGTTTTAGTGGCCATGTGTCCACAGTTTCACCAATTATGAGCCAATTGATTCACCTCAGTCTTTAATTTGATCAGTTAAAACATTTTTTACCTCCTTTTAATTGTTTACAATACAGCACAATGTGAATATTGGACTTTTATTCTTCATGGCATGCATAGCTATTACTAACATAATGTGGCTTAAGAATGTAAATAATCCCTCTAAACATTAAAAACACCTAATTAAGAAAAATGAACAGCTTGTTAAAATTCAAGTATTGCAATTGTGGTTGGAACGGAAACCAGCATACACAGGGGGTCCCCAGGACCAGGGTTGAGAACCACTGCTCTACTCAGCTGTATGAGAAGAGACATTTTCCTGACCCACGCATAAGCATTTAGATGCATACTATATGTGTGTGGATTTCAATTGAAGCTGCTGCACAAAAGTGGATTGAAGCAGCCCGCAGGGCCGCTGCCGCTGCTCCCAGTTCTCAAAGTGATCAAAGGCAAGGAGCTCGCTGCTGTCTGGAAGCACAGGCAGCTACTCCTTTGATCCTCCATCGCACTGACTTCAGTTTGACCCCACACTTTTCTTCACAGTGGCCACACAAAAGGCTTTAACAAACTAGACTGTGGAACAATTTGTGTTCATTAAGATTCATGACATCACAGAAACACCAGCCCAAAATACAAAATACAACATATGTAACATTTAAAAAGAAAGGCAATTAAAACATCAAAACAGAAAAAATGCCACATTGATTGCAGACAGGCTTTTTTTTATTTATTTTCCTCATAAGACATGCTTTGCACATCTTACAATTTAATTCAGTTGATGTTTCAATTGTAATAATAAAAAAAGACTAGATTGAGGGTTTTAAAAGGGATTTTGCCTAGAATAATCAGTGACGTTTTCAGGGGTTCCTAATACTGTATTTTGAGTAGATGACAGAACATTTTATACAATGTGCAACACAGGCATATGCTACTATGTTTAATGCCAGTCCTCAGTTGTAGGATGATTTATGGTTTTATTATATATTCAGAGATATTTCAGAAATAATGATATGTGACATCCACAGATGACAACATTCTACTGAGAGTATTTTTGAACGTTTTAAAAAGTTTCAAGACAGATGGATTTGACTTTGGGAATTCAGTGCATTAACCAATAATAGCTACAATTTGAATAACAAGCTTGCTGCATTTTCTAACTCTCTCTGACTAATGACAATGACACTCATTATATCAGCACTAGTTTTCAGACAATGACATACAGTAGTTCTGTGCCAATGCCGGTGTTCAGAATTTGGATGGTGATGTAAGACTGTTTCTCTGTGTATCACAAAGGTTCTGATGCATTGGTTCCCATCTCAAAGTTACGAGTGTAGTCAGTGAAGAACAATGCTGTCATTTCCCGACAGTCAGATTCCTGTAAGCAGCTTTGTATTCAAGGGAGTTCCAGCGGATCCACAAACAGGTGTTCATCAAACAACAAACCAGATGGACGGAGGGGCGAAAGTCAAATTCACCCCCCCCCCCACACACACACACACACACACACTCCCAATGCCGCAGTCACACAAATCACCTCAAAGTGGAATTCCCAAAACATGCTCACTAGCATAAATATAACAGGATGTGAAACTGCGCCACATCCATAAGACAAGAAAAAACCTTGTCAAACGGACAGCATAAGAAAATAAAGTGTCCGTTGGCAGCATGCTTCTTGGCTTTACCAAGAAATTGCTGGTTCTCCACCAAACTGAGGGAGAAGATTCTCATTGTCATGTTTTTCTGTTTTTATGAACCATGGCATTTAATATTGGCAGACATCTCAACAACAGTACCCTCACATCCATAAATATCAATCAAAAAAGAAAAGTACACAACAATAATTAAAAGAAAAATAATGTTATATTCAAAACAAAATCATGCCTTTATCTAAAATATTTTCCAGGACTTCACTGTTCAAAACTAACATTCTACCCATTCAGGCATGCTGGGGTATCATTTATAAAATCACATTGTTTCATCATCACCACTATCAGATTTGCCCACAGGAGCCCTTTACCAAATGTACACCTTTAGTGACTGATAAGTTTGCTCCCATGAAAAACAGGGCCAGCAATGTTAGACATGTGTCTGTTTCTGTGCTTTAAGAAGAACATTTTATTCCACCAAGAAGCACTTTGAGTTGCTTAATTCTTTGTATGAAAGGTACTCTTCAGATAAGGTTGTTTCACCATTCTACAAGTGCCCCTCTTTTATAACCTTTGGTCAAATGGTTTATTTTAGGCTACATGGTCTTAAAACTCATAGGTCCATAGGCCTAATCGAATGGCAGTGGGTGATGTGTAAACTGTTACAAAATAACTACATCAACACTCTAGTGTTCACAGTTTTTTAGTTCTACTTTGATTCATAAAAAGAGCAGTGCAGTGTGTTGAACATCAAGTCGCAATGTGCTGTTACTCTGGCTGCTGAATAGGGGCACTGTGCTCGGTGTGACATTCTTAAATATGTCACTCACTATTTCAATGGGTACACCACAACACCCCCGACACAATCACCAACACAGCAAACATGTCAACAATTGTTTCAAAACCACTACTAAAAGGGAGTGTAGTGCTCTAGGTGAACCAAAGTGAAACAAGAACATGCAAATATATATATATATATATATATATATATATACACAGTATGTTTAATAAAGGTTAAACAAATACATACTTACAGAAAGAACAACACAGTCAATTGCCTATCTGAAACTTTAACATCCTCAAGCCTAAACCTATATGGTTCTCATCAATAGCGAACATGATTTTTCTTTATTATACTCCACCCTGAGCAGAATTAATTAAACATTCTATGGAGAAAAAAAAGGAATTGATCAATTAATAAAGTCACATTATCAATCCCCAAACTTGAGGGCTCCACAGGTGAATCATCACCAAGACCATGACATGTCAATAAAACATGGGTTGGGGCATGGAACAAGACTTTTTAAGGAGGGTCCTCTGAATTATGCACAGAGTGCAGACCAGATTTACATTCAGACTGCCAGCTGTATGCTGCTATGCTGACCTCTGTCTCATTAAAGGCACAGCAATGCAAGGCCCCCTTCACTAAATGGCTTTAAATACGAGGCAAAGGTGTACAAAGAAGAACCTTTAGCAAATCTTTGCTTTACTGCACTTAAAACGAACTCGCAATGAACAGAAGACTCAGTGATGAATACATCACAGGCAAATTTAATAGTAGGGTGACATTTGCAGCATTTCTAACGTCATAAACATTACTTGGGGTTAAGTGCCACTTGGAGGAGGCTGAGAAGGGCATTGTATAATCTAATCATTGCTCAAACACTGGGGAAACATGAACAGACAAATAGGATGAACAATTCCTAATGGATTGAAAAGTCTTCACCCTCATGTTGCTGACCCTGGGCTTTCATATGCAATATATAACATTTTGCAGATGAAAAATGTTTTTTTAAGTGTCTAGTGGTTGAAGTTGAAAAGCTGAAACGGTTAAAAAATGTATGGATGAGAAGCTCAGTATTCTTACTTGACCCGTGTGGTGACAATTCTTTGCAATGTGAAATGCTTTTCAAAATGGCGCAGCAGCACACATGGCTGAAAAATGTGTTCACCTCTCAGTAGGTCAGTTATGTAGGCTGTTTGTGGACCATTGTGCGGAAGGTGATACCCTCTTTCGAATGAGATGTTAAAGTGAGGTCCTGACTCACTGTGATCATTATGGATCCCACAGCAGTTATCACAAACAGTAGGGGGTTCCCTGGTGTCTTGGGAAAATTCACTAACTGACTTTCATAACCTGGCCACATAATCATCTCCCATTTTAATTTGTTTGATATTTCCTCCCTCTCCTCTGCTGATCTGTGGTGAGCATTCTGACTCAAAATGGCTGCCCTGCGTTATACAGGCGGTGCTATACATTGGTAATGGTTGAGAGGAGTTTCCCCCCTTCACTGTAAAACACCTTGAAATCATGATATGATAACTGCTAGATAAATGCAATACATTATTATTTAAATGTTTTCTCAAACAGCCTTAAACCATGTGCTGGAAAGCTGGACCATGCGCTGGACCAGTGCTGTGGTACTTTCATCACATTTCCCTACATTCCCTGGCTTCATAAACTCTTTCCTTCCCATATGAGAGAGTGAATATTGTGCTATTAACCTTAAAATATTTCATTAAAATATATATATTTTTTAAATGTGAAATGGTTTTCTATGCTTGCATATGCTGTATTCACTTGCTTTGTACTTGTTAGTGGTCTGCATCCTGACTCGAACCGAAAATGAAAACAGAAGTATTTCATAGCACAGTGACAAACTTATTAACGCCACTTTTAACAGAAGTAAAAATGTTACTAAAGCTAGCTGGCTATAACCTGTTCTGATCATTATGAATTAAGATATAAATTATTCCCCCATTTTACAATGCAATGATATTGTTACTGGTATTGGGTATCGGGTATGGCTTATGTACTCTACTCATAAAGATGCTCCGACACCCAGACCCGATACCGAAAATGCCACATAGCGCCGAGTTGAATTGTAATTTACATTTATGAATAAAATTCACAAAGTGACTTCTTAAGCTTAAGGTATTTTTGTAATTTAGTTATCAAAATGTTTTAGCATTGACAAGCATTATTTTGTTCACCTAAAATAACTTAAATGCTAAAAAAGTAAATCTAGCTAGTCTTGGTTGGCTAAGCTAGACATTGCATAGGTTGAACTTATATTGGGTATTTGGGTTGTGAGACAAAATATTTTTGATTGAGTTAGTTTCACGCACCATCCGTGAAATCGGGACTGAAATGACTCACTTGCTCCATTACAGACTGCATTACTCCTCTCCGTGAAAAATCCTGTTGTGATAGGGCTTAACACCAATAGGTTACGTTAATTGAGTAATCATACTTGTAGCGTATCAGTGTTAAACACCGCTTAGGTTTCATGTAAGGAAAAGCTATAAACCCCTACTGGAAAAACTCTTAGGGGAAACACTGGTGTGTGTGTGCGTGTGTGAATTTCATAGCTAATAAGTTTTTGATGGAAGAAAATCATGGGAAAACAAAATGAAATACCAAGTTCACTAAAGGCCAAGGCAACATTTTATTGAAAATTGAGACATAATCTATTCTACAGAAACTTGGTCACAGCATCATAGACTGTTTTAATGAAAATTGGTTTTAAGTCCATGTTATGTTTTATTGGAAACGAGTGACAGTTCCATGTTATAATTTATTGGAACTCAGTGACAGTTTTGTGTTCAAAAAAATGATAAACACTCCATGATCTTGAAAACCAGCACTATCACTTTTATGGTAACAGAAAGTACTCATATTGGTACTAGGTACAAGCAAGTACCAAAACCTGACCAGTACTTGTAATCGACCTGAAAAAAATTGCATCGGTGCATCTCTACTTTATGTAAACACAAAGCCTACTGAAAAAAAAACAAGAAAGTCACTCCTCTGCTGTTTGTTGTAGAGGTACAAGTGTACAACATATTGACATCATGTTTTTACAGTGTAAGAAATAAGCGTGAAAGCTCAAATACGGCCATTTTAATTTGCTAGTTGAAGATAATGGTACACTACAAAAACTAGAAGCTTTGCTTTGCCCCATTGTTGTCGATCATTGTTAACAGCTGGCGGAAGTGTTGCTCCCGTCCGTCCTGCAATGGCAAGCACCTTCAGTAGCAGCTCTACTGCAGGAAGCACTGCATTATTTTCAATTGTGCTGTATGGTGTTTTTGGCTTGTTATTTCAGTGGTCAGGCTCTATCAGGTTGGGACTTGTCTGGCTGGTTCGGGTTTGGCCATAAAGACATCGGCCTTAGGCGGTCCTGATTTCTAGCCTGATGCAGCTAGCTCTTGTTATTGAAAATTTTCCAGAAAAATACAGGTGGGTATCATGAGCTGGTATTCAGTTAATCTTGTACCTGTGCCCCAGCTGTAGAGAGACATATCCAACCCTGCTGTTTTCAAAAGAGAAATTATCACTTGCTACATTATACAGTGTGTTGCATTACCTATAGAACTTTGAATGTCTTGGAAATTTGGTAGAACATAAATGATTTGCATTTGAATCCATTGCCTTACATTTTCATGTTTGCACTCTCCAGAAAAGATTAATATAAAAATGAACGTATTAATTTGAAGCAGGGCCGTGCAGAGAACTTTTGAATGGCCAGTGCTCAAAGTGAAAACAGGGTACACAAACCTAGAAAAAATGTTTTACGACACCCAGTTATTGTACAACATATATTTTACCAAAATGAATGAATGAAAATTGATGACAGCAACAATAACAATACAAATACAATTTTATTAATCAAGTCAAAGGGGCACATTTGGCACTTGGGGCAAAAGGGGCAGGTGCTTGGGCAGCCAGAGCCCCCCTCTCCCACCCCCCACACATGCCTGATTTGAAGTCATTATTAATAAATAATGTTAAAATATTTATATTGGCACCTAACATGGGGGCTGAACATTTGGAATGTCCAATTAGCAATATGCAAGCACAGCCGTGTTCATGCTTGATCCCCTCTGCTGTAACATGCGGTCCACAGGCGCCCGATCGAACAGCGGGAGTCGCTAGAGAGTGATGAAATGTGGGCTCCTAACCGACGGAACACTCCTGTACCCTGGGCGATGCAATCGGCAATTGAAGAGTGTTTTTTCCAGTCCAGTTTTGAGAAACCATATTTTTCAAGGTGGGTATAATTTATAAATGTATATACTGATAAACGCAGAGATATTTTCAGTTTGACTTTTCTTAGGGATTTAAGTTTAAAAATGTGAATTTTTATGCAAAAACTCCACCAATTTAAAATAAACAAAAATGTAGATTTTCTCAAAATTGGTAAAGGTGAGCTGCGTGCATTTTGGGAAAAGGTTCTTCAATTGTGTGTCGCCCTATGGAGCTACCGGCCACTGTTGGCACTGTCATGGTAGGAAATAAATACATTTTGAATGGGAAAATGATCAATTAATGATAAAGAAAATACCTGCTTCTTGGATGTTACTTGCCATTACAATTTTCTAAATATTAAAATCCACAATGGGAATTTGTATCTATTCTGAAAACATATTTTATTTTGTGGGAGAAAAAAAGCCTCAAGCACCTCAAACATACCCTGCAGTCTCACCACAATCTGTATTTTCTGAAATCTATTCTATACAAGTACAATCACAAGTTAAGCAGCTGCTCAATTAACTGGAAAATTAATTTGAAAAAGGAATTAACTTGGAATAAACTGAAAATGTCGTGCCGAGGTCTAGCAAACAAAACTTGTATTTGTACTAATGGCAAAGCCCCATTTGTTCAGACTGAATCTGGGTCTCTGTTTCTTATACTCCCACAATTCCCGCTGGTAAGTGACTGTCCTGCTGTGTCTTTTGCCTGCTCCCTCTTGTCTACCACTTTTATGTGTCACACAGCCATCATTAGGGCAGTGCTAAATGCTAAAGGTACCATTGTGTGCCACTACTCTGGCACACAATGGTCCCTACTCTGTTTACCCATTTTTTTTTTAAAGAAGCTGTAGGTGGGGAGAATGTCTGTCTTGGCTCCCTCTCATTCATCCCTCTACAGGAGTATTGGTGCTGGCTACGGCAATGGCTGACTGCAAAGTTTAGAAAGCAGATTCAGACTGTGATAATTGACCTCACAGTAAACCCCGAGCGGCAGACAGCACTGTCACGGCATTTATTTAAGGGCTGTGATCAGGTGTCAGGAGGGCGGAGTGAAAATCTAAACCACCCCCAACACCCTGGGTGGCGCATTTCCCGATGACAAGGTAAGATCTCGACGATGACTCTTTTGAGGCTGTTCTGTGCTGCTGGCAGCCACCAGACATTGACAGCAAACAGATCTGCGGTATTTACGCCTAGAAATGTCTCTTTTCTTCATTCGGTGCCATTTAATGCATGGGGCAAAACAAGATCCTGCTTTTCTCATGCATAACATTAGGAGATTGCGCATAAACAAGTCACCAGCTGCTCCTTTCTATGCATGACCAATAGCATATTAGGGTGTGAAGCTGCGGGGACGGGAGGGCTACTTCACTTGTTTTTACGTGTAGATTTCAAATTTACGGAAAGGTATTGCTGCCAAGGGGGAAAAAAGAATGCAAAAAATCTTTTTTGTTGGCAGTAGGAAATCTTTCAGGAAAAATCAGCTGATTAAAATTCAATGATGGCACCTTTGTTTATCTCGTGTCTGCATGCCAACTGCCTTTTTATTCCGAACTCTGCCACATCTTCCTTTAGAGAGCACATCCTTGTGCTTATGCTATATGCACCTCCACCACACAGTGTCTTGGGCATGTTCATGGGGATCATCAACACTGCATTAATTGGCACCAACTGCACGAGAAAAGCAGAATCTGGTTTTGCTCCTGCAGTAAATGGCACCCAAAGCAGCTCCTATCGGGATTGGACAGGGCGCCAGAGGTTCGGCAGTCGTGCTGAAACCTGCACGTGCTCTGTGTGATAAACTGTGCAGCCTTCTTGGAGGTAGGCAGCCACGAGCAGGGCGTTGTGAAGCCGGGCAGGCTTTCTCACATATCACAAACTGACCCAAATTCAATGGTCCCAGTTTTTGAGCCCATGTCCCAGTTTGTCCACATCTGTGGACAGTGAGACGAAGCAGCATTTGCGTTGCAGTGCTTATGACCAGAACGTGTAAATTCTAGCAGCGTCTCAAACCTACTGAAATAGCATCCTTGTGAAAATGTTAACTTTTTTCCATTTATTTGCATCATTAACATAGCTACTGCTTTAGATTATACGTGACGCTTACAATCAAATGATAAACGCAAACTGTTCTATGCCTTGCTTGAATAAAATAAAACAATAAAAAAGATCATAATAGGAGAATATTGATGCCTGTGAAATTAGACATGATGTGTTCCAGTTTTACACTGATATGTTTATGGATCTCTTAAGCCAGAGGTTCCCAACCTTTTACAACTCGCGGCCCACACGACCGACCACAAAAGCTTCCGCGGTCCACAACAGGGCTGGGCTAATGCTCAGCTAACAGCTGGGCTAATGAATTTTGACGCAACAAACAATAAAAGATAATAACACTAATGTTACAGAAAAAAAACATTCAAGGATCCCGGGCTAATAGGGCGCTACTATATAATTGAAATGCACATTACTAAATGTGCAACCAGTAGCAACGCAATCACTGCTGTTAATTGAGAATGGACACAGAGTTAATTCACGAGCCAAATCAAATGCATACAAAACCACTGCTGATGTTATGTGCGATTAATCAAATGTGTTGTTACATCTAATTGACAAATTCAACCTTTAGTTATAGAAACGATAGTGTGGGATAGGCGGACAGAAACATGATAGTGACGTTATTTAAGTTAATTTGATTAAAAATTACTGGAGGGCCAGGCTAATGTTACTCAGAATGTTTTCATAAACAGTTGTAAAACATAGCTAGATAAAACTAGATCCCAGAGCCATAATTTACAATTACACAAAAAGCTTGTTCGGAATGGCTAGTTGTAAAGGAATGTATTTTGTGCATTCTGGCTAGCTATCGTTATTAAAAGCCAAGCTAGGTTTTGTGAGTAACGTTAAATGCATTCACGTTTAAACAGTAGGCCTACAAACTAACCTGGCCACTCGACAATGACACTTAAGTTTCCATGCCACATTTTTTTATTCAAGTCATTATAAGTCTTTGACGCGTCGTACGCTACATTGCGGGGGTTTTCAGACATTGCATATAACGTCAGCGCATATGTTTAAAATGTGCGATGATCGCTAGGTGGCATAATGGGATAAGAATGCCGCACTTTGCATTCAGTAGACTGGGCCTGGCGGTCGTCTGCGTTTGCATCAAAATGTGTGGGGTTAATTATTCAAGTATACAGAGTAAAATATGCAGTTGCATACCAAACATCAAGTATTTGAATAAACAGTCGCAATGAAAATAGGTGCCAGGGGTTCACTTCACAATAGAAATAGAATCAACACAGCTAAAATGTTGGTCACATCAATCAAACAATTCTCCAGCCACTGTAGAGACCAATCAGAGCTCTCCCTAAATCTGATGTCTTATTTTTTGCAAAAATAATGAAAATACGCGATTATTAAATTGTTATTTAATTTGGGGTAATACCTATTTTTTGACGATTTATTTTTTCAGTTTAAATAAAAAAATGACGGCCCACAGGTTGAAAACCTCTGTCTTAAACAATGTAAATATAACTATGATACTTAAAGTATTTTTAGTCGCTGTACACATGAGCAGGTCATTCACTTGAGAAATGCAATCAAATCGAGCCAGATATTGGCCGCCAACGAGGGGCTGAACATGTCCAATTCCAACCATAATTTGGAATGTCCAATGAACAATTTGCAACTGCAGCTGCATTTGTGCACGATCTCTCGATCACTGCCGATTCTGGAGAGTTGAGACATCCACGGTTCACCTCAAAAACACATGGTGTCACCAGCCTCCTTCTTTTCACAGCCTACATCTAGTCTTGTATAGAGTGGAGTTGGAGGAAGACCTTTCACTTTTGGCTTTGGCATGCAGTCCAAAAGCGCCCAATCGACCAGCGCAAGTCGCTAGAGAGCGATGAAATGCAGACCCCTAACTGAACGAACCCTCCCATATCCTGGATGATGCAATCGCCAATTACACGTTGCCCTAGGGAGCTATCAGCCACAGTCAGCACTGGCACAGTCCGGATTCGATCCGAGACCATGGGGCTCATCCATGCACCGCAATGTGGTGCCTTAACCAAACGCGCCATCAAACGGCATCGGATGCAATACATCTTCATAAATGCATGGACTTTGAGCGGAAATCAAAGGATAGTGCCAGTGGGAAGTCTTCCATATACTGTGCGAAGTAATTAATGCCAGTTTCCCTACATTTTTCCAACTCTATAACATATTAAGGCACACTAGTTAATAGCCAGAATGGTCACACTTCCATAAACTGATTAACCCTCCTATTATGTTGTTGGTCAATTTGACCCACTTGTGTTTTTAATGAACCTGAAATATGGGATAATTTCTCTCTTTCTGTGTGAAATTTTAGTAATTTTACTCCTTTGGGAATAAATATATATGGAGTGTTTTCATCCACAACTATGTTGTCGAATGTCCATACACAAAGATGATGTTGTGGGTCAGTTTGGGTCAATAGTGTTTTATGGTCACCTTTTTATGAAATGCAAAAAATACCTTTGAACTTTGAAAAAATGTTACAAAAAGTGGGTCAGACACCTTTATCAAAATCCAACTATGTCTTTGAAGGGAAATATTTTAAATAAACAGTTATTAAATATAGTATTCCTTGTATTTGTTCTTTGTGAATGGCCAGATGAGAGGCATTAAAGGTTTTCACTGTTTTAGGATTATTTGACTGGAATGGATTTACACTGTGTGGGTCAATTTGACCTCTAACATAATGAATGTAACTTCTTAAACATAACATTAATGGTGATACATTAGCTCTCGGATGGGTACAGCATTTGTTTAAACATTTCCAGTGTTTTATCTCCAACATACCTTCCTATATAAGAAGGTTAAATGATGAGATTGTGTTTGTGAGCCAGTAAGTGACTGCATTTCAGCTGCTCATAAACACCCTCATCCCCTCCACCCTCACCGAAAAAAGGAAGAAAGAAAAGGAGGCCAGTAGATGATTACATTTAACGCATGTCTTTGGGCGATTTAAATCAGTGATTACATGCAAATGTATGCACGTTTGTTTGCCATGAGTTTACACATCGTTAATTCCCAGATGTCAGTCCGAAGGCTGCCAGGAGTGGAGGTGACTGATGAAACCTGGGGAAAGCCAAGTGCTAATGTGAACCTGTGGAGCTGGGGAGCTGTCAGTCCCACTGTCTCATGCAAATACAGGAGAAAAGATAGGTTCACAAAGAGCCAAAACTATAGGCAGGAATTAAAAAAGACAGCTATCACTGTGGCATACTATATTAGCCAAGAGGTAGAGCACGATAATAATAATAATAATAACAAATATAGCTACAAGCAGAAACTACGGGCAGCAAGCACAACATCAAGTTCTGCAAGCGTCGGACCTTGGGTGAGGCGGTAACAAAGGTTCTGCAGCTGTAGAGGAAAAGGCATGAGCAGTACGCATGTTTTTAAATGTGTCTACACGGTGTCACTAATAAGGGTCTGATAGAGCATGCTGAGATGCTCTGTGTTTGATCCCTAACACATATCTGAAGTTTAATTGCAATCAGACATACACTGCCCGGCCAAAAAAAAAGTCGCACACTGTAATATTTTGTTGAACCGTCTTTAGCTTTGATTATGGCGCGCATTCGTCGTGGCATTGTTTCGACAACCTTATGCAACGTCACAACATTTATTTCCGTCCAGACTTGCATTAATTTTTGGTCGAGATCTTGTATTGACGACGGGAGAGTCGAACCACTCCGTGAAGTCTTCTCCAGCACATCCCAAAGACTTTCAATGGGGTTAAGGTCAGGACTCTGGGGGCCAATTCATGTGTGGAAATGATTCCTCATGCTCCCTGAACCACTCTTTCACAATTTGAGCCCGATGAATCTTGGCATTGTCGTCCTGGAATATGCCCATTGATGGGATAACCTGGTCATTCAGTACATTCAGGTACTCAGCTGACTTCATTTTATTGCTGCATAACGTTGCTGAGCCTAGACCTGACCAATTGAAGCAACCCCAGATCATAACACTGCCTCCAGAGGCTTGTACAGTGGGCACTATGCATGACTGGTGCAACTGCGACTTTTTTTTTGGCCAGGCAGTGTAGCATTAAGGAGACCTGCTTAT
Source organism: Synaphobranchus kaupii (assembly GCA_029718625.1). NCBI lineage: Eukaryota > Metazoa > Chordata > Actinopteri > Anguilliformes > Synaphobranchidae > Synaphobranchus > Synaphobranchus kaupii. The sequence continues at coordinate 18,526,936 of CM056383.1, forward strand.
TTCCTGTTTGGACAGGAAGTTGCAAAAGCGGGATGACCAGTCACTTGAGACGTGCTCTGGACCATCCAATTACACAGTGGTCAAGTTTGAACAAAATAAGACATTGCATTGAGGAGATATGGTCTACACAGAGGTCACAGATAGCATTGACCTCTGATGACCTTTGTATGCTTTATCAAAAGGTTTTTGATAATGAGTGATCAGCACAGTATCGTAGAGTATAGCAAAGTATCAGGTTGAAATAGGACAAACATTCTGATAGGAATTTGAAAAAAGAATGTATGCTTTTCATGCATTGGTTCTTGCACACTGACCTCTGGCAGCCATATGGTTTGGCCTACTTCCAAAAACTTGAGTGTGTTTTGAAGAAAATTGGATTCCAAGTCCAACGAAGCAAGTTTGGCTCAAATTGGACATAGCATTGAGGAGACTGACCTAATTTTCTGTTGATGCAACGGTTCAAACGTGACCTTTGCCTCTGGCAGCCATTTCCTTTGAACTTTTCCAGAATTTTTAATAATTTTAATAATTATTTAACTTCAGTATCCAATGACTCAAAAAAACAAGTTTAGTTAGACAAATGGCCTAGGCCTAGTTTGAAAATAATAGGTTTTCCAGTTAATCAAATATGGTAGAAATCCAATATGGCTGACATCAAGCGACTATGAGTTGTCCCTTTTGGATAGATAGACACATCGGGCCCAACCTTACACCCGGCGCTAAGTGGTGCTAACCCAAATGAAGTGTCTTTGCTATCTTACACCCGGCGCAGGGTTCATTATAACGCCTTACCTTTGTTAAAGAGTCTGGAATTCCTGTGGAATCCCTGTCCTCGCCAATCTCTGCATTCGCCTTGGATGGAAGAAGTCTGGGGCTAGTCACACAGTCCACCGTTCCCCGATTACCAAGGTTTAAATGAAGTCACAGTACGCAATAAATATCCTCTCCCGTTAATCAATTCTGCTTTCGAACCCTTACATGACTCCACCATCTTCACCAAGCTCGACCTCCACAACGCGTACCACCTGGTCCGGATCCGCGAGGGGGACGAGTGGAAGACGGCGTTCAACACCCCTCTCGGCCACTTTGGTGGTCCCGTTCGGGTTGACGAATGCCCCAGCCGTATTCCAGTCAATGGTGAACGATGTCCTGCGAGATCTACTAGGACGGTCTGTATTCGTTTACATTGACGATATACTCATTTTCTGAAAAACCCCACAGGAACACGTCATCGATGTCCGCCAGGTTCTCCAAAGGCTTTTGGAGAACCAACTATTCGTCAAAGCCGAAAAATGCTGTTTTCACGCCTCATCTGTACCCTTCCTGGGCTTCATTATAGAGGAGGGGAGGATCCGGGCGGACCCAGCGAAGATCCAAGCAGTGACAGAATGGCCCCAACCGGCCACACGTAAGCACCTCCAACAATTCCTTGGCTTCGCTAATTTCTACCGCAGATTCATCCGGAACTACAGTGTGGCAGCTGCCCCCCTTACTAAACTAACCTCCACCTTGATCCCCTTCCGTTGGAATTCCAAGGCCCAACAGACATTCGATCTCCTAAGAGCCCGGTTTTCCATGGCCCCCATCCTCTGTCATCCTGACCCGGATCGCCAGTTCGTCGTGGAGGTGGACGCCTCCGACACTGGCGTAGGGGCCATTCTGTCACAGCGATCCATCCAGGACAACAAGCTCCACCCTTGCGCCTACTTCTCCCATAGGACTCACCCCCGCTGAGCTAAATTAGGACGTCGGAGATCGGGAGCTACTTGCAATCAAGCTTGCCTTGGAGGAGTGGCTGGAGGGGGCAGGTAAACCCTTTGTTGTCCTGACTGACCATCACAACCTGCTGTACATTAAGTCTGCTAAAAGACTTAACTCCTGTCAGGCCCGATGGTCATTATTCTTTAACCGATTTAATTTCACTGTAACCTTCCGTCCTGGTTCCCGCAATCTCAAACCTGATGCTCTGTCATGAGTTTTCTCCCCCCTTGTCAGACCTGCTGATCCCGAGCTCATACTACCGGGCTTCCTGCGTTGTGGCTGCGGTCTCCTGGAAGATCGAGGAGGTCGTGAAGGCCGCCCAGGCCACCCACCCGGATCCCCGCCGTAACCCTAATTCCGCCTTATTTGTCCCCAATTCCACCCGCTCTCAGGTCCTTCAATGGGTCCACACCTCCCGCCTGGCCTGTCACCCAGGGATCCCCAGGACCACCGCCCTGGTCAGGAGGAGCTTTTAGTGGCCCACCCTTAAGGGGGATACCCGTGCCTACGTCCTTGCCTGTCCAGTGTGCGCCAGGAGCAAGGCAACCCACCAGCCTCCCGCTGGCCTCCTCCACCCCCTCCCCGTCCCGGGCCGTCCTTGGAGCCACATAGGCATCGATTTTGTAACCGGTCTGCCTCCATCGGATGGCAACACTGCCCTCCCCTGGGTTGAATACGCCCATAACTCCCTGAGGAGCACCGCCACTGGGATGTCCCCCTTTGAGTGCTCCTTGGGGTACCAACCCCCCCTGCTGCCGGTCCAGGAGGAGGAGGTCGCTGATCCCTCAGTGAATTCCCACCTCCTCAGATGCAAGCGCGTGTGGAAGCTGACACGCACCACTCTCCTCCACACCAACTCCCGTATCCAGCGCCTGGCGGACCTTCACAGGACCGCAGCCCCGCAGTACAAGCCCGGTCAGCAGGTCTGGCTATCCACCTCCACCATCCCTCTGCAGTCTACCTCCAAGGAGCTGCAGCCCCGATTCATCGGCCCCTTCCCCATCCTCAGCGTCATAAACCCGGTAACCATTAAACTTTCACTCCCCGCCTCACTTAAAATTCACCCCTCTTTCCACGTCAGTCAGGTCAAGCCTGTTGCCTCCAGCCCCTTCAGTGCTCCCGCGGACACTCCACCACCGTCCCGGATGATTGACAACGCATTACCTACACGGTAAGACGCATCCTTGACATCCGCCGTAGGGGCCGGGGCTTCCAATATCTTGTGGACTGGGAGGGGTACGGCCCCGAAGAACGGTCCTGGCTTCATAAAAGCCTGATCCTGGATCACTCCCTCATACAAGACTTCCACAAACAGCATCCCCTGAAACCCAAGCCTCCGTGAACGCCAGGAGGCGTTCGTTAGGGGGGGTACTGTAACGTTCCCACTCCCGTCCTATTGTTTCTCCGTGTTTTCCCTTTCCCCCTGTCTCGTGTTTGTCTCTCCATAGTATGTTTTCCCCCTTGCTGCAGGTTCGGCGTGGTTTCCCGTTTGTGTCACTCTGTTTCACTGCACTTATCTCAGCCTATCCCATTTCCCCATTTCGCATGCATTCCACACTCTCCGCTCTGTTAATCACTCTCGCATACATTCGCACGCGGCACCTAATTGATACCAATTAAATGTTTGCATTTAATCACCCGGTGTTTTCTGTCCTGTGCCAGTTTGTTAATGCTCTTTGTCTGAAACCTCTGGTCCTGTCTGGTTCCTTGTCTAGTTTACTGCCTTAAAGTCTTGTTCTGCGCCGGCGTTTACTCGCCCTGCATTTCTGCCTAGTCAAAGTCTGCTCAGTCTGAAACAGCACTTCCCGCTGTTCATTGTTTCGTCTCGCTATACTAACTCTGTCTGCTTCAGTCTGCCAGCCTGCAGTCGTCTGTAATCCCTGCCTGTGTTGCGGTTTTCCTGCCTCCCACCTGACGTGTGTGCATGCAGCCTGGGCTCCTGTTCCTCCACTCTGCAGCGGTGCCCGCTTACTGCCAGTGTTGCGGTATGAGGGGCCGTTTAGGCCATAATTCATGTTGGACCTCTCACATACATATATTCTCTCTCTCACATACATATATTCTCACTCTCACATACATATACTCTCTCTCGCATACATATATTCTCTCTCTCGCATACATATATTCTCTCTCTCACATACATATATTCTCACTCTCACATACATATATTCTCACTCACATACATATATTCTCACTCACATACATATATTTTCACTCTCACATACATATATTCTCACTCTCACATACATATATTCTCACTCTCACATACATATATTCTCTCTCACATACATATATTCTCACTCTCACATACATACATTCTCACTCTCATATACATATATTCTCACTCTCACATACATATATTCTCACTCTCACATACATACATTCTCACTCTCATATACATATATTTTCACTCTCACATACATATATTCTCATAAGAGAATGTATGTAATAGTGATAATATATGTATGTGAGAGTAGAATGTATGTATGTGAGAGAAAGTATATATATATATGGAAGGCACTTACATGAAACGGAAGGAAGTTAGTTTATGGAATTGTGATTGGCTCAGAAGCTGACTGGTACCATAGATATACAACCATAGATACCTCAGTTGCCCTATTCAAATCTTCACGGCCGCCAAATTAGGGCGGTCAAGATCTGTGTAAAAACAAACGGTACTGTATACAGGCACGATTTCACACCAGCGTTGCGTTGTGGGTATTATCGGCCTTTTTGCAGACACGCAAACTATAAACATTAACGGTAACGTTAGCTGTTATGTTAAGGTGACACCTTATGTTATGTTAAGTTAAGGTCTAACCACCTTAATTGTGTTGGACCCATGCACCTGATGCAAATGACCCCTGGTTTTGTCACACATGCAAACAAGAGTGGAACAGAACTGTAACCAACGGTGAAGCCTTAAAGACTGACCACATAATTATGTTCTATGTTGTGCCTATTGAAGCACTTAATTGTTCAAGTTTTTGGGCGTTTTCAGCACTTGGTTCTATTTTTACTTATTATGTACCTTGTGCTTTCAACTTATCCCACAGGGATTTATGTGTGCAATCGTTTTTCTTAAATTACTTGAATTGAATATATTACTGGAATGTATCACTGCCACTTGTGGTAAGCCTAGGCCTACTACCAGTTGCACTGTGAACTTCATTGTAGGCTACTACTACCCCAAACAAATTATATTATCCATTTTGTACATTTCATGCAAGTCATTTCTTTTTTGCTAAATAAAGACATTCAGAATTGTATTCATTGTACATCGTTTATTGCATTTCACACAACATATTACACTCTAGGTACACGGTTTTCCATTAGAATCCACTATGCTCATTGTCATATTATGTAGGCTATATGCCGTGAGCACAACGGATGTGGAAATGTTTTAATATTTATTTACGTCTTACAGCCTATACCCATGCCATAGGACTCTTTGTTAGCTCGGCGATCAGACTTCCACCACTTTGCTGTAAAATCGCTCTCCATTTGCGATTAAAACTACATCCAAGATTTGCAGCTATGGCTAATACGGTTATAATAATCAGAGCTACCAAGATAATAAAGAACCAACCTCTACTGCTTTCTAGCAGCTTTAAACAATAAAATCACCATTAGCTCAGACAACATTTTGACAACGTATGCATAATAGTTAAAGGGCGTTTTACAAATACTAGCTGTTCTGAGAAATTTGGAATTCAGATTAACATTTATCACGTTTATAAAAAGCCAAATTTCACGAAAATTAGTTGAGAATTAAGCGAGTTACAGTCGATTTTATCGGAGGAAATCTTCATCTGTCAATACGCTACGATACCGTTTATTTACGTGGATCCTGACCGCCCGACGGTAGCCAGGCTATTTGTAGACAATTAACTCATTCCAGAATGTGGATACTTTCACACAAAAAAAGCCATGCATGATTGTTTCTTTTTACAGAACGTAGCCTACATAGCTACATTTTCAATATTAGTAGCCTCTCGCTGCAACGTTACACAGCGGCTGATGCGGCATAGATCTACGTTTTTATATCCATGGCTGGTAGGCTGTTGTCATAGTAGCTACTGTTGTCCGTGCACCATGGAGGGGGAAGACCAGTAACGTTATTAGCCTCCAACCGGCAATCGGAGTAATGCATAAATATTACCGTCACCTGAAACAGTCAGTGCTTCTTGAGAGGCCAGCATCAGCCCTGTAGCCTGCGCCTTCTCACAACACAGCTGACAGCGAGATGAGAGCACCATTTACACCGTAATGTTCACTCCTGAGTGTAGGCTAATGTCCACAGACACACATTGACTCTCGGCAGAGGAAAACGTAACAAATAACGTTAGCTTATTACTAAGTTCATTCACTACGCAAACAGACCAGTGAACCGTTATAATGTGGCAATCATGTACTAGCTAATGCTAAAAAATAATCACATCACTTGCTAACGTTAGCTTGTTTAATGCAAGTCTAAGTAGCCAAGGCCGTTGCTATACGAAGCATTGCTTTTGTTGGTTAGTTAGCTAACGTTAGCAAGTGGTGTGATTATCTTTTAGCATTACTACATGGTTACGAAATGATAACGGTTCATTTGTCTGTTTGCACAGTGATTAAACTTAGTAGCAAGCTAACGTTAGTTGTTACCTTTTCCTCGACCGAGAGTCCCAGTTGCCAAAGTGTTGTGGAGTGTTATATCGTGCAGGACGGCAGACTGTCTCCGAGCAAGTCCAAGCTGACCTGCTGAGGATTCTTAAGGTAGCTACACTGGAGTTCATGTTACTGGGACTAAATCGCGCTCTCATCTCGCTGTGAGAAGGCGCAGAATGATACAGCGCTGGCCTGGCCTCAAGAGATGAGGACAATACACTGCCTGTTTTAGACGGCGATAATATATTATGCATTACTCCGATTTCCTGTTGTAATACATGTATCTGGTCTTCCCCCTCCACGATGCGTGGGAACTGGACAAGAGCCTGTATGGCATATTATAGTAACAGTGCAGACGTAACTTGAATGGGCGAATAAGGAATCCAGTAGTTGTTTATATCTATGGTACCAGCCAGCTTCTGAGCCAATCGCGATTCCATAAACTAACTTCCTTCCGTTTCATGTAAGTGCCTTCCGTTTCATGTAAGTGACTTCCGTTTCATGTAAGTGCCTTCCATATATATATATATACTTTCTCTCACATACATACATTCTACTCTCACATACATATATTCTCACTCTTACATACATACATTCTCTTATGAGAATATATGTATGTGAGAGTGAGAATATATGTATATGAGAGTGAGAATGTATGTATATGAGAGTGAGAATGTATGTATGTGAGAGTGAGAATATATGTATGTGAGAGTGAGAATATATGTATGTGAGAGTGATAATATATGTATGTGAGAGTGAAAATATATGTATGTGAGAGTGAGAATATATGTATGTGAGTGAGAATATATGTATGTGAGAGTGAGAATATATGTATGTGAGAGTGAGAATATATGTATGTGAGAGTGAGAATATATGTATGTGAGAGAGAGAATATATGTAGGTGAGAGGTCCAACATGAATTATGGCCTAAACGGCCCCTCATATTGCGGTGCTGCTGATGTGCTGTCGCTCCTGCCTCTGCTGTCGCTGCTGCCGCCCTGCTGTTGCTGTGCTGCTACTGCCGCTGCCCTGCTGCCACGCCTGCGTCCTGCCCGGACCCCGCTCCACTGTCGTGCTCTACCACTCCCGCTCCCACTCATCCCCTGCTCCACCAAACCGGTTGTCCGTCTCCATAACCTTCCCTGGCTTCTCCTGCTCCCATTGCTCCCCCGCAGCATCATACCTGGACTGTCTGTCATTCATGTTCTCCCTATGCTTCAGGAGTTTGGTCGAAGCATCATTTATTAGAGCTATGCGCTCTGTTGTCTGTCTTGCTCATCCAGTTCCGGCTTGGAACACTAACCACCTTTTGCCTTTCTCCCCATGCTCAGGACTACCCTGATCATAATAAAGTATTGAGTTTTGGCATTCCTGTGTTTGAGTCATGCATTTGGGTCCAGTCCACTTCCGGGGTCGTAACAAGGCTGGTCTTAAGATGAGGAGTGGCCGGGATAATTTTTGGCGTATTGCTATCTTGAGCCAGCAGAAAGCGTTTGTGCTAAAACCACCACAAACCTGGTCTAAAGTCATGTCGCAGTTGTTCACATTTTATTTTAACGGCACATATAAGTGCGTCTACATAGGTGTGTGCACAACGCGCGTACACCCTCCTACACACAGGGGTGCGCACAAGCATGACTAAAAATATCAAGATTACAACGTGAAATATTATTGTGTAGGCTATATCAAAAAATGCATAATAATAAAAGGGTCCATAGGTCAAAGATCACATACCTGTCCCTCAGCGAAATGGAGTGGCGCCTTAAATTGCTTTCAGCCCACTCCATCAACATCCAGGCGATGTGCGATGGTACGTGTAAGACTATTCACAATTATCCTGGATCAAGCTATGACAGCCTATATTTGCCTGTAGTTCCTGTAATCGTCTGGGGGGACAATCTTCTGTTACGGGACAATGGCTATCTATTAAAACCTTTGCTGATAACACCTATATCAAGCCTAACGCGCAAATTGTCATTTACACCTAATGCGTGAATTGTCATTCAATGGAAAACTCGCACACTGCAATAGACGGACATTTCAGTTCTGAAAATGCGCTTCAGATGTCATTACAATACAGCTTTTTTCATCTAGGCCTACAGCCTGTAAGTAAATAGAATGGTTTTGACTGAAAAAAGTTCAAAACCTTGTCCAGTGTAGCCTTATGTTTTTCAAATAGCCTAGGCTACAGTCCCCGGGATTCGCTGTGCATAAGGTTTTTTCGATAGCCTCCGTAATATTTTTTTAATTACAGTGACCAGGTTATCATCTTATTAAAACCCTCAGATTTCACCTGTTAATCCACAACTGAACAAAACAATTTTAAAGAGAACTAAGAGTCTAATTAGAAACAAAAACAAATTTGCAGCACATTGCACAATTAATTCACAGTAAATTTTAATGCCATTCTCTGCATGTGCGCTTTAACTTCATGCAGGAGCAGGTCTGTTTCACCTGCTGTAAATTGCACTTTTCACGGTCTTCGGCCTTTCCAAACAAGCAGGCTAATTTGGCGTTTTCTAAGGTGAGGTGGAAGCAATTGGTAGCTTATTCTCAGCTGTTGCAGGCGCTTTTAACAAAATTTAACCATACATTTTATAAAATAACAGCACTGTCGGGAATTACCGGGAACCCGTGCCGGTGTTAAACCCTAATGTTAAAGATTATTACTGTGTATATCGAAACGCGTCATAATGGTTAGTCCAAATAATATTGATCATACTATTGATCCATATAGACTATGCGCCAAGATCGATAGAGCCCATCATCTGGTTCCAGTTTGATGACTTTCGATCAAACAGTGTCAGATATATGCACAGCTGAAGATTGCAGTGTTTGTTCAATTGATGTAGCGCCCCCGGAAGGCCAATCTGACTCAAAAAATAACTTTTTGGCCCAAAGAACTTTATACTTTAGGCTTCTTTCATATTGGCCCAACTAAGCCCCACCTTAAGGCTCCTGACAGCCTGAGTGGACAATTTTTGGCCTGTGGCAGCCATGTTGTTTAACTTAATATAAGCCAATAGAGCCCTTTATCACAAGTGTCTCAAAGTTTTTAGGAGCAGTGGCCATGTATATGTTTATCATAGTATAACACCCCATGAGGTGAAACTGTATGAAAAAGAGAGCATAGCCACAGAGTGTATGACTAAACTAACACAAGAAGTGCTGTGATAATCAGACAAAGAATTTAGGAGATATGCCTACGTTTGCATGGCGGATTTTGTCACTATGTTTGAGTCTGTGTTGGCCATATTGGTTTATCTTTTTCATATTTGGTTCATATTGCAAATTTGCTTTGTTGATGCTGCTAGATGCATGGTCCGATCAACCCAAAATTGGAGGAGAGGGATAATGGCTTGGTCCTCTATAAGTACTTCCAGTGACCAAGCCTGCAAAAAGCGTGCAAAGTTTCAACTTGATTAATTGAATGATTGAGGCGTTTGAGGCATTTTTATTTATTTTCCTCTTACAATGTCATGTATTGGTGAAAGGGCGCCAAAATTAGTACACTACCTTAACGGCAACCATTGCAAATCTCTACAAAGTTTGTGAAGTAAATGAAAGCCCCAGGGAACAAAGCCTAAAATCGTTAAAAAGTATGTATGATATCAAACTTGAGTGTGTTCTTAAGCATCCACCAAAGTTTGAATGAAAAGAAATATATAAATATGATAAAACACTGCTCAAAAACAGCTGAATTAGCTGATCAGACCTGTATTAGGACGGTCGGGGCGTGGTCGTAATATTCTATTGAGCACGCTTGATTTCTGTCCAAGAAGACACTCGGCGTCACACACAACAAAAATACAAAATAGCGGAGAGAATCGGGGTTGTACAACCATATGTACAAACCTACCGACACTGAATTTGACAGTGTAGAAATTCCACAACCAGATAACCCGCGTTCTTTGGCTTCACAGGTGGTGACGGAATGGTGGGTTTCAACATACTGAGTTTCAATGTAATAATAAACCACACTTTTTAACTTTGTTATAACATTTGTTTCGTCCAATAAAGACATGGGTATTGCTGCTAGTTAGCTAGCTAGTTGACGGTGGGTAGCTCGCATGTTGAATGCCATGGAATTGTTTGGTTGGTTACCCTGTCAACTAAAGTTCCGCTTCAGTTCTGTGTAGGGTTGCCAACCGTCCCTTGAAATAAGGGACGATCCCTTATCAGTTCAATAAGCCTTATTGAACTGATAAGGGATCGTCCCTTATTTCAAGGGACGGTTGGCAACCCTAGTTCTGTGCATTAAAAAAATCTACTGCGCTGTAACCAGCACCGGCGAGCGCAGCGATGAGAAGGCATATGTGACATTAGTAGCTAATGTTAGTGCTACATAACGTTAGCCAAGATACGCCCAACGTTAGCCAAGATACACGTAACGTTACTGAAAGTAGTAGCTAAATACACTAGCTAAATACACTGTGTTGGCTACTAAAAATAGTAGCTAACACACTGGCCGTGTTCGAATAAGGCATTAATGCGGGAACGCATTAGATAGTTTTGACAAATGCTGGTGGGAGGGACAAGCGATATCAGCCTTGTGATTGGTTTGGGATTAGTAACGTCACCATTCCCACTTACAGTACCGCCAAACTTCAATCCAAAAACGAAAAATTCAGAAAGTAATTATTTCCAATACAAGTATATCCATATTGTATGTCCACAAGACCAAATTTAAGCTAATTAGAAGGCAATCACAAATATATGTTCCCTGGGGCTATAAGTAATTGTTTCGGCAGCCCAGTTCTACATAGTTTGAGTAGCAGGAAAGTGGAGTGACGTCATATGATGCATATTAATAGCCATGTTATTTTGTTTGTCTTTATTGATAAAGACATTGGCCTGTCACCAATGTCTTTATCATTACAGTGGCCTAAAATTAAGGACAACGATTTAATTTAATATATTACATTGATTGATACCTTGACCTGAATTGTGATGAATGCCATTATGATAACAATCTATGGATTAATGATCATTCATGAAATTATGAAGAATATTTAGTATTTCATTTCTTTATTTTGAATGATATTTTAATGACTATATTTTATTTAATGTTAATTCAATATTTCTGTTTATGTTTGTTTGAAGTACACTTTTTGGGCTTATAAATGCCATCACTGGTGGATGAAACTGGAACAGCCTATCAGGTCATCTGATTGTGACTATACAGTAGCTGCTCCCCAAGACTCACAAGAGCCCTGTCGCAGTGCCTCAGTTTCACTGTCCTTTGTACTTAATGCAGTCCTGGGAGTTTTCTGACTTCACCCATACTTGGGGAGCACAGGAATAGATAATACATAGATTTTACACCGTTGCTGGCTTCCCACTTCTAGTTTGAATGTGACTATGTTCCATTGGTGCCTCCACTACTCAAGACACTGTGTGTACAGAAACAGTGCACTCTCTTTGAAAGCACAGGTTGCATGAAACTCTTTCAAATCTAATAATAGCTGCTGGCTAGTTAATATTTCATTTGATATTTTGTGCTATTTTCCATTTACATAATTACTTCAAGCAAACACTTAAAGCTAAATTTATAACTGGAGTAAACTTATGTATTCACAAATCCTGTAATTATTAGCAGCTTCTAAAGCTTTTTTTTTTTTAAATTCCCCATTAAGCCTTAACCTATTGAGATTAGGATATCAACATGGTTTTCTATAAACATCTCAGGCTGCAATGGTTTGTAAGGGTGTAGAATGACAAGAGCATTACTAGGCAGTAAACACACAATTAAGTTATATTTTATATTTGATCTTTAGTGTCCTCCAGCAATCTCACAGTGGTTAAAACCTCCACAGTATTTCGTAGTTTTCAAAAATCACCCTCTTCCTATCACATACCCACTATGCTTTGCAGTAGAATTCTGAGCGAAAACCCAATGGATAGGTGAGAAAACACTCTTCAGTGTTAAAATCTGTAGGTGTAAGTTTCATTGCCTTTCTCATCCCTCATGCCTTTCCTGTGCTTGAGTATTGTGTCTTTGTTTTGGGAGCAGGGGAGACCCAGGAATAACCCTGTCAGGTCCAGTTCACTAGCCCAGTGGAGAATGAAAGACTTCTGATCTGGCAAATTGATTGACTGCAGGGAAAAGTTGAACCTGGGAAGCCTAGCTCTCCTCACAAGCAATAAAGCTTTGCTCTTTCAAAGCTTACCCTGGAGACTAGTATGTGTATGGAATCAATGAAAAGGCTGTTGAGTATAGGATGCATAAAGATGTGTTCGTACACACTACAAAGGCCAAGAAATGGCATTTGTACAGCACTCAAAATAAAATTATATAAGAATGACACAGGAGTATCTGTTGTCCAGACCACTGTATTACATTGTGCATCTGTAACGGCATTGAGCTCTGCATAAACTAAAATGCAAAAGTAAAAAAGAAAGTCAAATGGATGTAATCATTGTGACTACTGATTGATTATTTTAGTTGTTGGCATTAGGTCAAATATGACTACATCATAAACCTTACACCTGACACTATGGGCATTATAATGCACTATGACACAATAGGCATGTCTATTCTAATAAATAAAATATCACGTTTATTCACCATACTACCATTACAGATCCTGAAGGCCGATTATAACAAATATCTCAATCAATAACAACTCAATAACCAGTGCAAACATTTATGGCCCATCCTTTTCCCATACCTATTTTACGTCTCTCTCTAACTTTTCCATCTCTCCAATTATAATCGGAGGTGACTTTAATACAGTCACTGATCCATCATTAGACAAATTGAGCAATTCAGGCAGCACACAAAACCACTCATTCACCACTCATACTCCAGCATTGACTTCTTCTTAACTAGCAACTCAATTATATAAAAAAAATTATATCATACTCTGCATATAAGAAAAAGTAAGACAATGAATATGTGTCCGATTTGGAACAGAAAATGTAAAATTTTGAGAACATCAGTACGACTAAACCCACTGAACAAATCCAGAATTAATTAAGAAAATACACATTTCAACTGAATTAATTTACGAACTTCATTCTTTCTACAGAGACATGAAAACATGAAGACAAATATAGTAACAAATCTGGAAATACCTGACAACTCAATTTAAATGAAACAAAGACAAATAAATAATTCCAGTTATCAAGGACTAAGCAGTGAAGACCTTGCAGACTCCTGAGAAGATACATAACACCTTTCAAATATTTCCTGCTAATTTGTATTCATCCGAACACGACATCAGCTTAGAAGAAATTCAAAACTTTCTTAATAATGTAGATCTGCCACAACTAAGTGAAGAACAAGGACATGCACTGGAGACACCGATAACACCAAACTTGATGGCTTCCCTGCTGAGTTCTACAAACATTTTTGGACTACCCTAACACGACTCCTTAACAGATTCACAGCTTAACAGAATTCCAGACTCCCTACAGATATGTATACTACAATATATTGCTCCTTTTGAAACCTAGCAAAGACTCCATCTTAACGTCTAGCTACTGCCCACTATCGCCCATTAACACAGACATGAAAATTATCAGTGATGCTTTAGCTGCTAGAATCGAAACAGTCACCCCATTTATAATTCATCCAGATCAAACCAGTTTCATTAAAGGTAGGCACTCATCCAAAAATATGCAAAGACTATTCAAGTTAATGCATTACTCATCTCTGTAAAAATCAGAATAGTCTCTTTAGATGCAGAAAAGGCTTTTGATACAGTCAACTGGAAATTTTTATTTGGCGCTTTACAGAAAATGCAGATTTATGATTAGCAACACTAACATACATCTCATTCAGTATAAGGTAATTCAAGAGTACACTTCACTGGGCAAAACATGTTTAAAATGGGATTTACAGGTTCAGAAATCTGTTCACAATGCACACAAAACACTCAGGATAACTACCTTCATGCCATCTGGCACTGCACACCCATAAAACTCTTCTGGCGAGAAACCACTGACAAAATATTGCTCCTCTTGGGTTACCCTATCCCTCTATCCCCATCACTCTGTTTACTAGGAGACAGACCTACAATCAATGTAACTAAGGAAACCACACTTCTCATGGCTTTAACTATCGCCAAGAAAACTATCATCATGGAACTGGAAGTCAAGAAACACCATAAATCTCCCACTGATGGACTACATCTCAATGGAAAAACTGTCTGCCTCCATAAAAAACGAAAGTGCTGAAGTTGGCCCAACTACGACACCACCGATCAACTCCCTACATTGTGAGGATTTATTTATTATTCTGACTGACCACCAAACAGATTAAATGCACATACCCACATGCACACTCATACACTTCTTTTATTGTATGTCTCACAAATCTCACAGCACGCACACACACGCATGCACAGACATGCATGCACACGCACGCACGCACGCACGCACGCACGCACGCACGCACGCACGCACACACACACACACACACACACAAAACCACCCCCCCCCCCCCCCCCCCGCAGATATCTCTGCTCAACTTGCTGTCATTATAGGGTATCATTGATATTATTATATTATATTATGTATGTTTTTTTATTATAAATCTCATATCCTCCTTAACAAATAACTACTGCTGCTCCTTATGCAAGATCGCCCTGTCTCCTCATTAATCTTTGTCAAGTCTACCTCTATCCATGTCTGTCTATTTCTCTTCCTTCTGGTTGTTGAGTCCATGGGCTCTATTTTAATAAACCAAACGCAATGGTGAACGCAAGAGTAATCGCTTGGCGGTATCGCTCTGAGGGCGTATCAGCGAGAAATTTGGTAATTTCATGACGGCAATCTTGGCGCATCTGATGGCGGTATTGCTAAAAGGCTGGGTTTAAATGTCCAAGGTGTGTCTCTATGGTAGCCAATCAAATAGTTGTTCTCATGCTTTAAAAAAAAGCCAGTTGGAACGCAATCGCTCCATGCAATTTCATAATGAGCAACCCAAACGCACTGGACCGTCAACGACAAGAGCGATTTTCCGCACAGGAATCAGACATACTTGTAACAGAAGTACAGGCTAGGACTAGTAATTTATGGATCACAATCCACACCACCTCGTCTCCCAGAAGTTCAGAAGGCATGGGAGGAGGTGGTGAATGCATTAATTAGCCTACATGAGGTGATGTAGGCATAATTATGATTCAAATGGTAGGCTTATGATTCAACTGTGTCAATGTGTAATTTATATATTATAGGCTATTGGCCTACATGATCGCAAGTTTCTTGTAAGCTGTCCTGTTTTATTCTAGTAGTTTAAATTAAAATTAATTAATTAATAATAATTATAGGCTATTTGTTCATTAAATGGAAGTGTAATGTTGGCATCACCTATAGACACTACATAGAACTACATGACTAACAAGTTGTCAAATTGCCAGAGTCTATTGCGTTGCCGCTAAGAGGTGGTTCCAGCGGATCATAACACAATGGGTTTTCGTTGGTTCAAATTGTCACTGAGCCGAAAGTATTTTAACACGCCCCAGACAGCGCCACCCATCCCACTGCAGCGCAAGCGAAAGGATGTTATGTTGAGAATTTGTTGATCCTAGCGGTATTGCTGAGAAACGCCATAGCGCCAGTTTTAAGACGTTGATGCTGTCAACAAGCTTGCGTTTGACTATACCGTCCCCTTGCGCTGGTTTGAAAATAGAGCCCCATGTCTGTAACATCCGCCGTTTCCCTCCAGTCCACCTCCCTTTTGTGTCCTTTGTATTCCCATTCCTTATGTTTCATGTCATGTTTTTCAGTTCACCCTGTTCATCTCTGTTCTGTGTTCGCTGCAGGCTGGGTATGTTCCTTCTAGTTCCTTGTTTTTCCCCTTCATTTGTCAGCCTATCTCTCTCCTACTCTCTCACATTCCTTACTCCTTTCAGTTATTCAATTAGTTCCTTCACCTGTTCCCTTCACTATTTAGTTTCCCCTCTCATGCCGTTTTGTTGCCAGTTCGTTTTCTCTACTCCGTTTGAGATCTCTCCCGGCCATTCTGATTATTATTCCTGTTTGTCTCGTAACCTGTTTTGCTCTGTTCCTTCACCCAGCCCGTCCAGCCTGCCTCCTGCCTGCCTCTACCAGCCCTGACTCCTCTCCTGCCCCGCTTTAGTTTGCCAACCCCGTATCCTGCCTTCCTCCCTTTATTTGCCCTTTGCCTGCATTTGCTTGCCTTGCCTTAAATAAATATTCTCCCTTGTGGAGAACTAGAATAGAGTCTGTCTCAGAGTCTTGCATTTGGGTCCAGTCCTGTACACTGCCGTAGCAATGTCCTCCATATCAGTCTATGTCTGTCTGCCCTGGTTTTTTTTTTTTACTTTAACTGTTTTTGCTATTGTTTTTGTTGTTGTTGTTATATCCCTCCCTCAGAGAGGCTTCATCATAATTTTTATTTTCAAAATTACAATTATGAAAAAATTACAATAAAAATAAGAGAGGGGGTGGTGTCAGAAAGAACGGAAAATGAAAATTTAGCCATTTTTTGATTGATATTGAGCCTTATGATCCATTATGTATGTAACATATAACATACTTCATTGACTACATTATTACACAGTGTGAATGTATTTGTCACGATTCTTCCTGTCATGTCACATTTTATTTTATTTTATTGTCTTAGCTAGATTGCTTGTAAATGTCACGTATTATGTTTAGTCTAGTCACGCCACGTTTTATGTTTAATTCTTGTTACGTTTCATGTCACGTCACGTTATGTCATGTCACGTTTCTTGTTTGATTATTGTTACGATTTATTTTCTAGTCTTGTCATGTCACGTTTTATATTTGATTCATGTTACGTTTCCCGTTCATTGTTTAGCATACACATTTCCGTGTTTTTCTGCAGCCTTGCGTTCATGCTGTTTCTCTATCTCTCTTGCTGTCGCTCACGCTTCCCTAATTGTTTCATTCTCCCGTGTCTAGTTTACTAATCTACTAACGTTAGATCAGGACTGGGTAATAGTAACTCTCTAACCATGTGTTCATGTTTACCTTACGTTTCTTGTGCATGTCATTTACTAATTTACTAACGCTAGGTCAGGATAGGTTTATTACTAACGAGTACTAATTATCTTGTTACCTTGTCAGCCTTCCACACCTGATTTCCATTCCCATGCTGCTCTCAAGCTAAGTGTCTGCACCTGTCTACACCTGCATTTAAGCTCAGTGTTCATGTCTTGTGTTCGCGAAATTGTTGCCTCCTGTTTGTCAGTGCACTTTTGAGCATTTTTTCCAAGCCTGCCTTTTTGTTACAATCCAAGCCTGTTATTGACCATTGTTACTGACCATTGTTACTGACCATTGTTACTGACCATTGTTACTGACCTCTGTTTTGTTTACCACTCCCTGCCTGTACCATGAGTTTTTGCCTGCTGTCTTTTGTACTTTTGCCCCGCGGAGCGGACTTCGGTCTTGACTCTTGCATTGCCTTCGACCTCGAGCCTGCCTACCGTCTGCCTGTACTTCTGCCCCGCTGACAGCTACTCTGGTTACTGGACTTTTGCATGGTGTACCGATTCCGAGACTGCCTTCTCCCTCGGTACTGTACATTGGTTTTGGCTGGATTTGTTGTGTATGAACTTTGCTTGCTTTTTGACCACGCTCATTGGACATTCCTCATTAAAAGCCCTCACGGGACTTTATCTGCAACCACTGCTTCTGAGTCGTGCATTTCGGGTCCTACCCTCACGCATCCGTCTCAGTATTTATAATATCATTACAGATATATTCTTCACAGAACGTTTCACAATTTTGTTCTGAATATTGGTTATGATATTTGATAACAGTAATCTGCATGAATTTTACTGATGCCTATAGGTTTGCACATAACTAAGTGATAAATGGATATTAGAATGAGTGCATGTTATTTGAACATAATATTGGTCATATTTTCCTTTGCATAGCTAACTTATCTGAGAGCTGTCATAAAAAGAAAAATATGTAAAAGTAGGCTATGATTGACCGTCTGGTATCATACCAGACACATTAGATGGATTAATTGATGGACAGTGTCTGGATCATATTCGCTTTGACGGAGAGACGATTTGTGTCAGCACAGCTTCTCCAAAATTATTAAGTTGAAGACGTTGCATATAGGCTATTGTGTTCAACCACCATAGGCTACATGACTTTATTAGGAAAATCGTTAAAAAAAGATTGGATTTTTAAATCTTTTTTTTTTTTCAGTAAATCCAACGATTTATTTGTTTACCTAATATTATTGCGTGCAACCACTGTCCAGCGATTATTTCTTTTGACTGTGTGATGGGTTTTTCCCAAGTCATCAATAGAAGCTATGATCATTTTATCAGTGCAGTGTATTAATACGTTCACTGCATGCCTATACCCCTTCACGCAAGAGCAACTACGATGCACAAAGGCAGGATTTTCCAAAAGGCAAATGCGGTTATTAAAGGCACTGTCACTGACACGTTGAAAACGCATATCCCCACAAACATTTTTTTAGTAGATACCTGCCAATCCGGGGGGCAGGTACAAGAAACAGGTCATTTGAATATGCGCTGTACCACCCACATTTTGAGATAAGCACCTGCGTAACACAAGTTAGAATACGGCTCGCGTAAATTCCGCGCAGGAGAGGCACTTAAGCGCATGACTTAAGTTGGCCATCTCTGAATCCGGCCCTTATACTTTGACTTGGCTTTTTTTCTGAGTTATACTGTACCAGGTTTTAAAATATTTTTTTTGTTTTGTTCGGCACAACTCTGTCAGCATGACATATGGTAAGACACTGCCGTTATGTTTATTGGGCCTAATGAATCAGTGGATATAAAAATGCAGGTGAAGGAACTCTGCATTAATCTTACTTAAATAGCTGTGCTGAAGCCCTGATTGGCAGTTCCTCTATAATTTACTTTCAAATGAGTGGTGAGGTGTTGGGAAAAGCAGAAAAAAGTTTCCAACAGAATTAACACAATTTTCTTTGTGATCGCACTGAACACATACACATTCAAGAAAGACTAAATACTAAAAAAAGCTAGAGAATAGGATTGCAAAAAATAACATACAGTAAAACCCACTGAAACATTGTATATGTACAGCACACAATGCAATACACACAGTAAGGGATGAATCAAAGGTCAATATAATATAATGATTAAGGAACTTGGCTTGTACCTCAGAAGCTGCAGGTTCAGTTTCTAGGTGGGGCACTGCCATTGTACCCTTTACAGATTTTCTTAACGTGAATTGTTCCAGTAAATATCCCGTATAAACGGATAAACGGATGGTATGTAAAAAAAGTAAGCTGTGTAAGTTGTTCTGGGTAAGAGTCCCTACTGAACACAGCCAAGCATTGGAGGAGAAGGCTGGCAGAATGCACAGCTGCACAGACTCAGAACCAGCAAAGCAAAGATCTGTAATTGATCCTTCTCCCTTAAATGCATGTGTGCTTCAGCCTCAGATAGGATGTGCCAACACAGTCTTTTCCAATGATCTCTGTCTCAGTCATGTCCCCATTTCCCAATTAAGGTGGAGCTTCGATGATGGTTCTTAAGATGCAACAATTAAGATAATATTTACAAATATTATACCATGTACTGTGTAATGCAGCACTCACTCTTGGCCTACAATTTAACATACACATTTATTAAATTACAGCATATGTGATGGTTGAGCAACCATGATGATGTGGCCCAGGTCTCACCAAAATCCATGCTCAATACATACCTTGAAATTTAATGTTATTCAAATTTTCACCAATCTGCACAAGTGCTTTTTAAAATCAGCATCTAGAGTTGAAGTATTGCAAATGCTTTGCTAATATCATCACATACTGTGCTCCTTAATATGGTCTGTTACATATTGAGTCATTAATAGCTATAAGTAGCTATCACAGCTACACCTGTGAATCTCATATGCACATATGGTAGCCATATACACAGACCAAAAAGCCATTAACATGTATATCATGTGCCAAGATAGCCATCAGGAGTCCTATCACCTTTTGAAAAGGTGTCTACTTCAAAAACTCTTGCTGTATTATTTTTTATTCTGCTGTGCTTCCTTGAGTCTGCACCTGCATATTTTTACTTTTGATAGAAACAATGCAATCTGTTGCCGTAGCCTGACAACTACAGCACCTTGGATGATGTGGTGAGTAGTGATGTGGGGATAATTGCTGGTTTTAAAAGATTGGGTGTCTTTTTCGCAGCGGTGCTGTCTGCCGGCACTATCTGCTCGGCTGGTCTGGTCATTGAAAATGTGTGTCGGAGCTTGTGAACAGATGTGCACCTTTCCTGAGCCCTGCGTCGTCTGCACTCTGCAAATTCAACAGAGACGAGCGCCCACCAATGTCTTAACTCTTGGTCCTGAAGACAACTTCTCATGTGCCGAGAAACTTTTCATGGACACTTCAGACGTCATCAACGTCAGAAAACCAACACATGAGGAGGAGGCTTTAAATAGTTTTGCGCTGGCCATACGGTACAACTAACCAGCTAGCTAGGCGGCAACAGTCCTGGAATAAAAATGATTGCCCATCTTAAAAATAAACAAATGTCTGTTTTCTCAATTCACTTCAGCTGATTCATTTGTTTATCCTTACAAAATTACTTTAGCCAATTAGATTTGGTCTAAGTCATGCCAACAGATGCTTTACTGTATTATATTTGGTGTGTGCGTGTGTGTGTCAGATGAAGGAAAGAAGCATTTCAATCAACTGCACATGCATCATTTTGTTGCTCAGCGCACCGTTACACTGACAAAAATTTAAAAAACTAACATTGTCCTTAATATTGGGGAGGAGTGTGAGCCAAAAGTAGTAATTAAAGGGTAATCAAACACCTCCCCACCCCTTCACTACGAGCCCGTATTTATATTTATATACAGTATGTCAATTTGCTTTACTTTCAGCTGGACAATTGAGCTCCCTGAGTATACAATCCACAAGTAGGCCTACTTAAATTGCAAAAATTACTATCAACTGTCAAAAGATTTAGAAGAAAAGTGATTAGTCGATTAGATAATGTGTGGTTCATATAACATTGTGTAACATAGTGGACAACCATATCTAATCTATGAGATTAATCTAATAAATAATCTCAGAATAGGTGTGCTGATCTAGGACCAGCTATCTTGAAATCATCCATTATAAGTGAAAAGGCAAAACTGATTCTAGATCAGTGCTCCTACTCCGAGGCATGTTATGAATACAAACCCCATTTATTTAAGTTCGCCAGAGACAATCGCTATGAATTTGACTTGAAAAATAAACCAAAACCCTAGCCTTCCTGCTCCCGCTTAAACGAGCCTGTCCAATATGAGGACGCATGAGGAAAAATATCCGCTTTCACCATGAGAGGAAGGGCAGGTTGGCAGTAAAGTAATTTTATGTCCTTAGTCTGTCTCTGCGAAATTGTAGCAGCCTTTCAGACTTATTAGGATGAAGTCCACAGATCCTCAGGCAGTTTAATAATGGTTCTTTATGTTATAATAACCCAGACTATTTTGGCAAGAAGGGTTTCAATTTCTTAGGCAGTTTCCATCACTTGTTGGAGGTGATTAAGGTCTTGCGCAATGCTAATCGCAAATTGCCCAGACTGCGGCTCAAGTTATTGTTAATGAGCCAATTTGCTCAGAGCATTGCTCGGGGGGAACTAATCGCCGAGTGCTGAGAGGTGCTAGGCGGAGGGGTGCAGGCAAACTTGGAGGTGATTAGGAACATCAGAAGTGGGCTGAACGTTCTGATGCTCTCAGCGTGCGGACTGAAAGATAACCGGCGCTGCTTTTCATGAGGGAAAGGCTGGGAACTTTCTGCTTTCAAACAAATAAAGTAGACTTTTTTATTTTTTAAGTTCCAATAAAGACACATGAATTACAATAATAAAATGCTTACATTTGTAACTGTATGACACTTTTAAAACTGGATATTAACTGATTGTAGGCTATAACAGAAGATTATAGCTTTATCCAAGAATAGGAACCCTCTTTAAATTTTAACCAGAAAATCAGAGGCCAAATTAAAAGGTTTCTAAGGCCAACTCTGGTTCTACAATGTTGCATATTTAATTTGAAAATGATGTATTTATTTGGTGTCCCACCAAAGACATGGTAGTCATGCTTTAATAAACCAATAATCTTGACAGCTACCGTATAAAGGAAATAATACTAAATATATACGTACAGAATGTAGTCTAGACAGGTTAATCTTATTTGGCATTATAGCTTAATAAGAGCTGCATAACACCATTATCACCATTGTCATAAGGATACATACATAGTGACCAGCCTATAGTAAGTTTATGTCTTTCATAAGACGTAGTGACATTATGATTCATTATTTTATGGTGGTCATCATGACTTTATGTTTATACCAAGGGCTTTTGCCATTACCTAGAGCAAAGGTGGCATTCGTCAACATCAACTTCATAAGTACAAGGTTATGCAACAATATTAACATTATAAGTTGCATCATAATATGTTCATATTATATTACCCTGAAACATTACTGTCAATGCATTTTTAAATGATATTGACAAAATGAAAATAAATCAGTTTGATGCATTATGGGTTAGAAAGCAACATATATTTCCAGTTCCAGGTGTGAGTGCTTCAATACACAAACACACTCCTATTGTACCCTTTATTTTTACTCTGACCATCATTTAAATGTGCAGGTTGTTACCTTCACTCTGTCCTTCTTGGGGCTGTTACACAACAATGTGTGGAGACCGTTAAATAAAATCTTTTCTCATAACTGAGGCACATTCACTTGTTTGGCTAAATGGTCTTTATCATGGTTGAAGAGCCAGCAATAAATCTGCAGGGTCCATTCTTGAGCTATGTGCAATTATTGAGCAGTGGGAAACTGCTGTTGTTAAATTTTATGCTGGAATTACTAGGTCCAGGGTCTGTATTAAACACATTACTGTTTTCATCACTGAATTGTGATTGGTGGCACTTACCCATATAATCAAAATATGCAGAAGGAGAAAAAGGTGAGATAGGCGGCTCTAGCAGCATGGTACAAGAATGGTTTATAATCCGGCAGAATGTACTGTTTTAAAAAAATTTTTTTACCAAAATTCTGTTGCCCTTAATGAATACGGTCCTCTTTAATTCCCCCCTGGCAAGGCTGGTGTCCACATGTGCCACATTTCCAATGCACAGATCAGCTTGTCATTTATTCCAGCCTATTGCACAACTGCAGTTATATATTACTCACTGATATTCTATTTCTGTGCAGAACAATGTAAAATGTTACAAATGGATACTACTGCTCTTCCATTAAATTCCACCATTATCCTGAGGAAACAGTTAAAACGTTGTTCTGGATCAGTGAAGACTTGTGCTGTGATCACAACATGTGATGTCGACTCTCTTCATGAACTCAAATGCCTGGATTCATTATCTTTGTTGGTTTTCACAGTCTTAGGTTATGACTGCAATTGCTTGTTCGAGCAAACTTAACTATTTTTGAAAATTCACAGTTTTTAAAAAGTTGTTAGCTCTGGGTTTCTGGGTGATTATTTATCCCAAGAAATTATAAAAGGACTTTACGTCCCTGCCACGTCACTGATGAACAGAAATCCAAAAAGCTATTCTTACATTGCTTTTATAATATGAGCATGATTGAACATATAAGGAAACCTAGATTGTAACTTAAGATAATTTTGTAGGCTATTTAGTACATTAATACTAACCACCTACCATCTGGAACTAGAAAAAATATAATGTAAAGAAAGAGGCTTGAGGAAATAAAATAATTGTATATTTGTATATGTGCTAATTTAGTCCAACAGCAGTTGAACTTTAAAGACATACTCTGTTTACAGTGTTTTAAAAATACTTTAAAACATATTTTTTACAGAGAGGTGATGCTAAGACTGGTAACCAGACAAAACAAAATGGTGTCCAAAACCTCTTGATCTGTATAGTTGGGGGTAGGAAAAAATGTCAAGCCCTGGATTTTTCTGCTATTGGCAAATAATTTTGAATAAATCTGTACTATAGAGCAAGCATTTGTTAAAATGTAGTTAACAAAAAGAACAACATCCACTACCAAGCCAGATTAGAAAAGCGAAAATGCTTGCTGTTTACTTCAGGCAGCACTGGTTCTATAACTCACTTGGGGTCTAGTATCTGATACATTGTGTTCCATGCCAGCTGTTGTGCTACTTATGTTAGCTGATGTGATGGAAACATGAGTTAATGTTTCTTCTGCCTCAAGTTCAACATCTGATCACTGTTTTACTGCTGATTAATGTTGTGCCTTACTTCTTTTGAAAAAAGGTATGACTTTTGCCTGTGATTCTTTATTTTTTGTGATTATCAGGTCCACTGGGATAACTGCGTTTCATAGCTAGCTATCTACGATTGGAGACTGATGTGCACATTGTAGCTACATTTACTTGCTACTATTTGCTTTTCACCTATACTGTAATGGGGCGTGACGTGTGAGGAAGGAGGAGCCAAACGCAGCAAGGGGATTCATAAAGCCCTTAGGCCACTAAGGCGGGATACCCGCAGATAAGGGAGGAGACAAGACAACGAACAAACGAACACCATTACAGACGCTACTAACCGGCTAACTGTCAAACGCAAGGTAGAGCGCTAGGACAGGAATCTGAACAGCCAGACATAATACACGCCCTGTCTCGATAACGAGACACAATAAACGGGCGAGTAGCGAAAAGGCACAAATAAATACAGTACACAAATAAAGAATGAAATAATTTAATAAGAGGAGGCGAAAGAACAGATATGTTAAGTGGCTAATTACATAAGCTAGAACTAAGTCACATGCGGAACCTAAAGGAGGGTAAACGCCCGATCTTCCAGGGGGAAGAAACATTTTACAGGCGAGCCGACGGAGAACCGCAGTCCCATAACCTTACCAGCAAAAATGACCAAGCTTAAAAACAGAGCCAAGCCCTAACCTCTCAGACAGCAGATGAAACGAGGCAAAGGAACAGATAATTAATGTTCCAAGGCATAGTTTGAGACTGGCAGTCATACGCAAACATGTCCACAAAATCGTCCGGTCTCACTAAGAGACAAATAGCACCGAAGGGCAAACAGAACAAGTTCTGAACAGAATAGCCCAAAACTCCATACCCGGAGAACAAGCACAAAAGACGAAAAGACAGCTGCACAGAAACTATAGACTATCTGACTGACACAAGCACAAACACAAAAACAAGCCCTGCCTCTAAATAAGGGGGAATGTAACGAGGCGAAACAGGAACAGAGATTTAATGTTCCATGGCGATATAAAAAGGCTAGCAGTCCAATGCATAAAACCAAGAGGGTAAACACCCGATCTCCCAAGAGAGAGAAACATTTTACAGGTGAGCCGACGAAGAACCGTCGTCCCATAACTGTACTATCCACAGACTAACGCAAGCTAGATATAAAACAACCGCCCTAGCCTCTCACAAATGGAAAAATGTAACGAGGCGAAATGGAACAGAGAGCTAACGTTCCGAGGCTATTAAAAACACGCAGTCAAACACAAGCACGTCCACAGCATCGCCCAAGCTCCACATAAGGAGACAACACACCGGAGAACGAAACAGAACAGTTCGCAACAAAATCGTCTCAAAGGCAAAAAAGGCGAACAGGACAGCTGCAACAAAAGACTTACGCAAAATAATAGCATGAAGCCTCAATATAAATAAAACCCTGAATCACAACAACGGGGAACGTAGTCCACGAGAAGGAGACTAAACAGGGAAAAACGTACCAAGGCTACTTACTGGCTCACAGTAACACGGAATTGAGTAGAAGCAAAACGCCAGGTCTCTCAGAGAATAAATATGAAACGAGGCGAAATGGAACAGAGAGCTAACGTTCCGATGCTATAATTAGACAACACGCAGTCACACACAAACACGTCCACAACAACGCCCAAGCTCCATATAAAGAGACAAACACCCGGAGAACGAAACAGAACAACAGTTCACTACAATCGTCTCGCAGGTAAAAAGGGCGTACAGGACGGCTGCTACAAAAGACCTACGCAACATAGCACAACAGCCTCTCAGAAAACGAATGAAGGAGACGAGGCGAAATGGAACAGAGATTTACGGTCCCAAACTTCTACGAGATAATCTACCACTAAGCCAGTAAGAAATAAGCCCTGCCTCTACAAAGAGACGCTAAAAAAGGGCGAATAGCCAAAAGGGTACGAGAAACTCACAGCCAACAATAACACCACAGTACAAACAATTAACAATCAATGTCGAAGCCCCGAACGTAGGAAACGGAAGGCTTATATGTCTCTCAGGTAACAAGCACAGGTGCAAACGCTCAAACAGAAACTCCCCCAACTCAGCAGGGCGGAGCAAGCATCCACCAACAGGGCGGCGCCCTCGCGTGGCCACCGAGGAAAACGACCGCATGGGAAAACAGGGTAGAAAACCATGACATATACACTGCCTGGACAAAGAAAAAGTCGTCGTTGCACCCGTCATGCATAGTGCCCACTGTACAAGCCTCTGGGGGCAGTGTTATGATCTGGGGTTGCTTCAATTGGTCAGGTCTAGGCTCAGCAAAGTTATGCAGCAATAAAATGAATTCAGCTGAGTACCTGAATGTACTGAATGACCAGGTTATCCCATCAATGGGCATATTCCAGGATGACAATGCCAAGATTCATTGGGCTCAAATTGTGAAACAGTGGTTCAGGGAGGATGAGGAATCATTTTCACACATGAATTGGCCACCAGAGTCCTGACCTTAACCCCATTGAAAGTCTTTGGGATGTGCTGGAGAAGACTTTACAGAGTGGTTCGACTCTCCCGTCGTCAATACAATATCTCGGCCAAAAATGAATGCAACTCTGGACGGAAATAAATGTTGTGACGTTGCATAAGGTCGAAACAATGCCACAACGAATGTGCGCCATAATCAAAGCTAAAGGTGGTCCAATGAAATTGGCCAGGCAGTGTACTTGAGTTAGATACAGCAGAGCGTATAAATATGCTTTGAAGTCTACTAAAAAAGGTAAATTTATTTTGACCAGCAGGGGCTCGTTTCACGTGCGAGCTGCAATCTGCGAGAAGCGATCGATTTCTCCTGCACTTTTTGGAATGTTTCACATAGAAATCGCAATTCCAAGCCACAAACGCATGTCGCAAAGCGCGTTCATGTAGGCAATCCATAAATCTGCAATCGTTCTCAATCTAGGTATCATTGGATAATCCGTAATTCCTTTGTAACGAAAACAAGGTCAATTTGTTATTTGTTTCAAAACCAAAAACGAAAAAACTGAAAAACAGAGCCGTTTTTTGTTTTTTGTTGTCAGAATCAAAAAACAAAAAACGAGAAAACCAAAATTGGACTGTTCACTCACGTGAATTCACTGCTGTCTACGTTCTAAAGCTCCGGTTTGCCATCCCTAATATTAAGTAACTAATGTTAGGGGAGCAAAAGTAGCCTATTTCACTATAGACTAAGGCTAGCTAACAGGTTAATTTCCACCACTCACGGACTACTACACCCACCTTCCTTTGTGAAAAATTGGGTGACATACTGTCGCCCTTTCTTTTCTCTCTCCTGTCTTTCTTTTCTTTCTTTTCATTTTTGGAAGCCAGATTTTTTTTTAAGAAGCTGAGACATGATGCGGCACTCCTCACTCGCAATTTTCACTGCTAGGCTAGGCTGCCCCTGATTGCGACGTCAATGACTAGTCTACCACTAGGGGGCAGAAAAGAAAAAAACACTTGCTGATCGGGCAACCACTGAGTAAAGCCCACCTGCCCGAATACTTTTTTATTTTTTTATTTTATACTTGCCCTGAGCAATCGTGATTGTGAAGTGTTTGTGATGATTATTATGATGAAAATGTTCTCTGTGCTGCCTGCTATTCTTCTAAAAGCCATCACAATTGACAATTTCACAATTGACAATTGCTATAAAAAATGTTTCTAAAGCTAAGGGGGGGCACAGTCCCTCCTTTCAACCCCCCTCAATGTCCCCCCTATAAATACAAATGAATTGCGCCCTTGTAAGGCGCCCTACACAAACAGGAGGCTATATTTCAGACATTTCAATGTATTATGTGTAGACTACCAGAGTTGAAAAATACATCTCTTAAAATAGATTTACTTTCACCAAAATGTAATATACAGCCTACAATTAGCTGTAATGATTACTGTATACGGTTATATGGTGATACTGGTAGCTAAACAACTGTGCAGTGTGAGAATAAATTAAACCCCCGATCTGCCCAACCCCACTGTTGGAGAGCTACCAAAGTTTGAGTGCTGTACATATGCATTCATTCATTTATTTTCCCCTTCAAGGCAGGAGATTAGAGGTTGCCAGCTTCTAGGCTTAAAGCAGGTTGCTAGGTTACGAGTTGGTAAGAAAAGCGAAGGTATCTAATATACTTGCAACTTGCTCTAAGAATTCCAGTTCGTTTTGTAATTATAGCTGGGCTATATTTATGCAGAATCCGATGTCCTGGAATAACAAAACTATGGGTTTGCGTCCATTATTAGGCCACCCCTTGTCCCTATCCACGGTCCCCCCCCCTAGTGGTAGACTAGTCATTGACGTCGCAATTATAGTAGCCTATTCTTTTCTCTGAAATTAATTTACAACCTTACATTTTGCCTTATTAGTATTAAGTTTCTCAAAATTCTTCCACACGTTGCTTGACATGATTTTGCTCTCCACGTTTGGAGCAGGAATATTGAACTTCTGTTTCCTTTGCATGCGCTAGCAACATTCACGTGCTCTAAAGTGCAATCAGTTACCGAGTTTTCACTTGTCAATAAGCAGTCATGAGTAGGCGTCAGTTCTTTTCAAATTGTGGATACTGCATTTTGGAAATAAACTTCATATATTGATTATTTTATTGTACTTAATTAGGCCAAATATAATGCAAGAGTTATTTATCTGCATTGCCCATGTTAAATTTCCAATGTACGACTACCTATTACGTTTGTGCTTTTAATAAAAAAAATTGCAGAATAGAATGATTCCCAGCGATTCTATTCAAGATGAGAATATATCAGTCACTTTTTTCAGAGAGCCTATTGCATCCAGTGTTTTCCACAAGCGACGGCTAGGCCATTACACTTTTCCAGCTGGCTACTTTTTTTAACCATAGCCAATGATGCCCACTGATGTTTCTTTGCAATGGGCAAAATTTTGCAACGGAATTAATTTAATTATTAATTTTTCTACTGGCCGAAATTTCCCAGTGAACATTTTTGTGTGTCGAAAAGTCGGTGAAATGACAGTGAAACGCCGTCTCGCGTCTAGGTGAAAAACTGGCTAAAGTGAAAGTTTTTAACCAGCTAGGATGTAGCCAGGTAGACCCAGGTAAAACCTTGGCTAAATTAAGCTAAATTTCCATGTTCATTATTATTTTATGAGCGACGCAGTTTGTACTGTACATATAGGCTATATATATATATATATATATATATATATATATAGACTTGCCTAACGCGGTAAAAAGCCGTCCACTTTGACAAGATAGAACATTGATTGACATGGAATATAACCAACCACAGACCGTCTACGGTCGATTCAGAAACAGCGCTACAAGAAGAACATGTGAAACATATGTGATTTACACAAATGGCATGGTGATCTCCAGTAAAACAGTCCATCACACCGAAGAAATGCTGTGAACTTCAAAAACTTTACACAATCCAGCGTTAAACTCTTAGTCTTGCTCCAAAACACTCATTGCTCTTGATGGATTCGCAGCATCCACTAGCTACCGATTAGCACACCTTGTTTCGCGGCGGATTGATAAAACCCAATGCACCGCGTCGTACCGGAAATACACATACACTCCTGCGATTGACAGTACTGCTAGCCAATGAGTTGGTCACTGTCAGTTTCCCACAGTTCGACAGCTTATGCAAGCCTATGCATCAGACGCTGCGTACAAAGTGCGTCAAAGTGGCTGAGGCTGAGACTAGGTAGCGGGTAACCTCTGCTGGTCACTTGAGGTGGCCAGAACGAGTCACTATTTGAAGCGAGACAGGTAGCACCATGCTCTGTTACATGTTAGTCTATAGCCAAAGATCAAGAAGGTCACATAAGTGTAATATTCCATCCCTTACAAAAAATAAGTTTATAAAAGAAGGCCTATGTCTTTACACTTTTTCTGAACTAAATCCCAGACAGTGTAGGCTACTTAAAGTGCACTTTCATTTTACTTTGCAGAGGTAAATTCAGATCACGGTTTCAAGTAGCTGACAAGTTTAGAAGTAGTTCATAAATGGTAGTAGCCTATATTTAAAGGGATAGTTTGGAATTTTGGACATAATGTCTCAATTACGACTTACCCATGATGTAGTTGAAAACTATCATTGAATCCTTTACTTTGTGCTGACCTATATTCTCTGTGGAAGTATGGCGGCGGAGCAAACGTGGCCATTGAAACTTGTTGTTCTTCTTTGTTGTTGTAGTCGACCAGTGCCGGCACTACATTCTTAGGTAACGTAAAGTATCGCTCCGCCACTGTACTTCCACAGAGAATATAGGTCAGCACAAAGTAAAGGATTCAACGATAGTTTGACTTAAAAAATTATGGTATAAACACTCAAAATAACACAAACGGAAATCCTCGCCCCAGAGATCTGCAAATCTTATTGATTTCGCTTCAATCTGGAGAACAAATTGACCACTCAAGTTTACAAATGGCTCATAATATTTTTTTTACCTTTAATTTTTATTTTCAAATTGCTCACTTCCATTATGCATTAACTAACAACTGCTAACTTTCTAAAGTCACATAAAATCACAGTAATAGAAACAGCTTGTGACAGTAGAAAAGTAATGCTTAATGTACAAGTCTCTCCATCTCATACCATAAGCTTCTGGCCAAGGGGCAGTGTCCAGGTCACAATGCTTCCTCCCTTGAGATGCTCATTAGACAGCTTGCTATTAGAATAGACCATGGGATTCTTTTTCGGGGTCTTAATAGTGTTTGTTCTAGCCCTGCATTGATACTGATACTGATGTTCTTGGTGGCTACATTCGATAATAAAGAAGACCTGCTGTTTCTTTGCTGCAAATACATTGGACACACTTAGCTGGCGTATTAACCTTGCTGCTTGTTGCAACAAAATATGGGAAATGGGGAAAATAGCAGAGCAAATTGTGCTCCTCTGTGGATTACATTGTATCCTGCACAGTACGGGGTAGGTAGGTTCCAGCATTAAAAGAATCACCTAGCAGGCTTATGCACAGTGATTAATCTTGCTGAATGATACGGGTACATTAGCGTAACAATCGGCCTAGAGTGCATATGTTGCCAAATTAAACAACGGCCTCCTTCAGTGTGAAATAAACAAACAAACTGAAAAATGTTTAGAGAACACCTGCACTTGGAAGATAAAATACTGTATGTATTGTGGATTTATAAAGAAGTCTTGTTCAATAACCTGACAGTTCTTAGCGGTTGAGGAAACTATTTTTGCAATAATAGCAATAATACTAGCAACCTTCTAAACTTACCTAAGTAGACCAACATCAACTCCAAGATATTAAATCTTTCCGATTATATTCTCTTACATAAAATATGTTTCCATGATTAAACCAGCAAATACATATTTAGGGTTATAGCCCAATACAAATACTCTTGACATTTCTGGTACAAGTATTCCACAACACCACTTTTTTTGAAAGGTGAGCTGACAGACCTGCCCTCCTTTTGAAATTTTTATGTTTTGTTTTTGGCTTTATTCAGACAGGTAGGAGTAGAAAGGGTAACAGATAGAGGAGGGACCAAAGCTGAGAGGGTGCCATGGCAGGGATCAATCCCTAGCACGTGTTGAGGGGTTTGCATATGGCAAGAGAGTTAGCCGCTCTACAGACTGTGCCAGTCACCTCGCCTCTGCACCACTGCTCTTAATTATAACAACATGGTAACCAACTGAGCTGGATTTTGGCTGAATGTTTCTTCCTCAGATTCACTTGACCTATGGCAGGGCAAAGCTGTCTACAAACACATGAACATGCGTGCACGCACAGACACACACACACACACACACACACACACACACACACACACACACACACACACACACACACACACACACACACACACACACACACACACACACACACACACACACAAACACACACACACACAGAACCAAAAATACACACTTTCACAAATTATACTCTTTGCCGTTCTTGGCAAAAACAGTATTTATGAGGCTCTTGTCATACATAGCTTTTGCAGCTATGCCCTGACCAGGAATCAGCTCTGAAAACGGATTGGAAATGGCCCAGGCTGCAACTCGTCACCACCTTTGAGAAAGGTCAGTGTGTGCAACCGCGGCATTGTCAAGCACCGCATAATGCTGCATGCCAAACTGCTGCAGAGACGCTTTAATGTCTCAGTGGCCAGATCGTCACCTGACAGGTCCCTGATGAAAACATCAGAGACTACAGCATTGAGCAATACAAATGCATTCTGCCTGAAACCTAAAAGACTAAAACCGTCGCCATGTTGCAGGCAGTGCAGGTCGCAGTCAGTATGACTGTAATAGGATGGTAAACCACAGGCGCTGTGAGAAGCAAAATCATGTTGTGAAACTGGACTGATTCAGAGGTGTAGGAGTGATAGTGTGGGTTGCTGTACAAGACAGATGGCGATCACCGTTTGTTTTCATTAATGGCTAATGTGCGGTAATCATAGAGACAATGTTCTAAGCGCCCCCACGTTACCCCCTATTTTGTGTAAAGCAAGGCTCTTCTGACACTGGCAAGGATTTGCCACGTCCAGAAAAATAATTCCCACAAAGGAAAACATCTTAGATGAAAACGTCATGTGGATGTCAGGATGGCTGTGATCATTTAGGTTACTTATAAAAGTAATTAGAAAAATGTCATAGCCAAAAGGTCATACGTTATTATGTACATCCTTTGATTTATATATTACCAAGTTGTAGAATTATGTTTAGGTACCCATTAAATGATGTGCCATTGCGCTTCCAATCAAAAGATAGTGTTTAGCGCCAATTGGACTGGCCTTCTTTTGTTGCGTAACCAGTGCCTTTGAGTGTATACATGCTCTGAAAATGGTAATGAAATGCCATTGTAAAAGGATCATAAACTCTTTTATTTGTTTCATTAAAAAAGGGAATTGGATTATATGCTTGGGATCTACAAAAAAGTATGAATGCTGATGGAAATTAAACTTATAATGGAATCGTCTGGGGTTTTAGATTAAATATAACAATAATCCCACCCGAAAAATGACCTTCTGTACTGAACTGCTCTTTTTATAGCAAAATACTAAAGAAGATGTATGCAATATTTTCATGTTCAGGTTTCAGCTTTTACAAAATGCAATCATGCCACCCAGTGTAACACAAAGGAAATACAGGGACAATAGACACTGCTGCACTTTCGTCTTGGAGCTCCAAGTAACATAATTTGATAAGAAAATGCAGAAAAATTATAACACCTGATTAAATTAGACAACAACCATAGGCACAGTATAGGTCATGTGTTGCTCACCAAATTTTTTGCCCAATAATTAAGCAAATAGTAACACAGCATGCATTGGGACATGCGTGGAGAGGCCTGTTTGGCAGTTATTATGCAGATCACAGATCCTCTGTTCCTCACCATGGTAGCATCAAGCTACCTTTCAGAATCCAACAGCAGTGGATGTAATTACGGATCAGAGAAATATGCACTACGTCGTTTAGTGGCAGTCTTGCGTCCACAGCTGGTCATTTGCTTCATTTGAATAATCTCATTCATTTGAGCTATATGATTACTTTCTGAGACATCGATACTTCTATTTATACAACAATGAGATCCGAACGAGTAACATGATTGGCCGAGACGCATTCCACCAGTGTTGGTATTTAGCATAACCGCACTCCCAGTGCGTAGAGCGTTCTATGGAGTGTTGCCTAGGAAGCATAAACATTTTTCTTACATTTGATAACAAATAGTACAATATCTGAGAAAGTGATTGTTTGCAAACAGAATACATGATGTGATTGTTATGAAGTTGCTTAGCAAGTTGGCGAATCCGAAATCAATAATGAGTTAATCAAACGTTATTGTTTCAATATTTTTTCATTACTTCCTAAACATTTATGGTAACATTGTTGTATAAAAGCCCAAATATATTTAAATTACATTTAATTTAAATTAAAAAATATATTTCATAAAATGATTACATAGGCAAGTAACATTGCTAATATCATGCCTTGTTGGGTTTCCAATAGTTTCACTGTAGGTACTCCCTAAAAAGCCACCTTCCCTGCAGCCTTGTAACTACTCCAGTTCTCACAAACTCTCCCAAGATCCACCTTCACCAAAATCAAGATCCAAAACGTAAAATGAAGGCCAAATGTAAAAGTGAACTAATTTCTGTTTTATACATCACTAATACATTCTCTCCCTAATCGTTGTGATTTTCAGAGCAGTAAGAGGTTTGGTTAGGTAAATCACCTCCCATTGACGTGAAGGGACATACACATAACTTGAGGGTTCATAGTAGTTATCATTTCATAATTGTTCAACACCTACACGTGTGTACCTGTAGTGTTTACTCACAGGTGCCACCTTTGTCATTATTGACATAATCTAACACCTGGTGAAAGGTACAGTGTCTTGACAATACAGACCATGGTACTTGTCAGAAGACCACAGATTGTGATGTCTAAGGGCTCGCCCTAGTCTACAGTTAATTAACATTTATTAGCTGTTTGTGACACTACATACAATATTCCACTGGAAAATTTAGAAATTTAGAGGTCTGGTTATTTAATCCCCGTTGTACTTTTATCTCTCAAAAAAAATGGAATACATTGCAATCTATTGCAAATATGTTGACTTTTTGGAATATATACACATAAGGAAGTATGTTAGTATGTAAGTGGCAATAATTCAAATTACAGGAACAATTTTTTTCTGAATTATGAAACTATGCTGCATTGGCTCAAAAACCATGGTATGATTATGGTCCATAATATTAGCTTTCCATGGGCAAATAACTAGGCACACAGTAAACTATGTGATGAAACAATATTGATATTTCTTTCTAAGAGCATGCTGTCATGCACACAGATAAATTGCAACAATATACCTAATAAATGAAAGTTCTGCACACATATGCTTACTTTAAACAAAGTCTGCGTCATGCATTTATTCTGTTATGACCACAAACATACTGTACATATTCTGCAATCCCCGTCCTGACACTGTTAATCAAAAAAAATGATTGAAATGAGAACAGCAGATGGAGCTGCTGGAAAACTATTTGACTAGAGTGCAACATGGTGGTGAATATTATAACAATGATATTTCTTTACTGTTCGGTACAAGCATTCCGTTGTTTTTCCCTTTCATGTTAAAGTACAGAATGTGAGCTGCAAATGAGGAATCATTTGATGAGATTGGGTGAATATTTATGGCTAAGACATGACTGTTTGAATATACGAACCCCAATTCCAAAAAAGTTGGGACAGTATGTAAAATGCACATAAAAGCAGAAAGCAGTGATTTGTAAATTCTCTTTTACATATATTTAATTGAAAACAGTACAAAGAAAATATATTTGTTTTACTTTATAAACTTTATTGATTTTTGTAAATCTATGCTAATTCCGAATTTCATGCCTGCAACACGTTCTAAAAAAAAGTTGGGATAGGGGCAAAATGAATGGGTATAAAAGGATATCAAAAGACTCTTGATATCTTATTTTCAGGTACTCTTATGTGATGCTATAACCTCTCTGCATTTGAATGGATCTCTATGGGAATGGGTGGGACTAGATAGTTGGCTAAATGGCTGTAAGTCATCAAGGATCTGAGGCATCAAACGAGCCTCAAACCATCACTCTGCTGCCAGATATGCAGTAGATATGGATGGATCACTTGAAGGGTTATTTCTCCTGACTTATATTTCCATAGTGTTCAATAGGAAAATGAGTCAGGAGAAACAACCCTTAAAGTGATCCATCCATATCTACTACATATCTGGCAGCAGAGTGATGATTTGAGGCTCGTTTGATACCTCGCTCAGACCCTTGATGATTTACAGCCATATAGCCACCCATGGGTTCCATGCTATTCCCGTGTAATTTACAGCTTAATCTAGTCCCACCCCACAATTCCCATAGAGATCCATTCAAATGCAGAGGGGTTATAGTATGCCTTGTAAGAGTACCTGAAAATAAGATATCAAGAGTCTTTTGATATCCTTTTATACCCAGTCATGATAGCATCACATGTTTACCTGTGGAATGCTCCAAACAGGGTTTTTTTTAACTTCCCAGTCTTTTTTTGCCCCCTGTCCAAACTTTTTTGGAACGTGTTGCAGGCATCAAATGAATTAGGAATTAGTGTATATTCACAAAAATCTATAAAGTTGATAAGGTAAAACATTAAATATATTTTCTTTGTACTATTTTCAATTAAATATATGTAAAAGAGAATTTACAAACCACTGCTTTCTGCTTTTATGTGCATTTTACATACTGTCCCAACTTTTTTGGAATTGGGGTTTGTTTTTATTATATATGGTGGAATTAACTATTTACAAATCACCATTTAGAAATATGTGCGTAACAAAAACAAACAAAAAACATTATCTGCATAAAATACAAGTTACACTCACATTCACATACTCTATAAATCTGTAAAAAAAAACAAAATTCATTTAAATTTGTGTACAAAATTAAGGATATCAAAAGAAAAGCCATATAGTGCAAGATTATGTCAAGTAACAACTAAACCAATTTTTAGTTGTAACTTTGGATTCATAGACACTAAACAAGCCATATTCTAAAGCACTTGGACCTGTATTTTCCTACATTTGTTCAAGTAACTTGCATGGGCATGCTATGATATAAATCCTGTATCAATTCAGTGAAGAAGAATTACTTCTGATGTCTTTCCTTTCACGTGGGTGGCTCAGAAATGACAGCCTTACTTGTGTGCTGAAGGCAGAGCCACACTTATTTCAGATTCAGATCCATTAGGAGCACCTTTAGAAATAATTCAGTATCAATAACAGAAAATCACAGCACGGCCATTTTCAGCTAAGTTTAGCTATGTTGACAGTACCAGTTGGGTCTTCACCACTATTTTTATATTGGCCCAGGACACAGTTTAGAGTTAAAAAAAACTCTACATTTTGTGATTTCCTATGTTTCAAATACTTAACTCTATTAATTTTTATAGCACACAGTTCAAACAGAGAATTGTACTGCATGAGTTTCAAAGATTATAAAACTGCAGTTATGAAGTACACATTAAGTCACGACAGAATAAGAAATAAAGCAATATTATAAAATGAAATACAGTAATAATGAAAAATGGATGAAAATTAAATAAAATCCACAATTAAAAACTGCAATGCTCTTTCACAGGTCATATATTATCTGTAGTCAGAACTGATTTGAGCAGCACAGGTACAGACTGTGGATGGAGCTGTGCCAAATAAATTGTAAAAGTTAAATGAAAAGTATACTTTACATGCCTTTGATCACAAAGAAATATAAGCACCACTTCACACCAATGAGATTGCATTGTGCGTATTACAATTCTACTCACAATACATGCATGGTTACAGTCCCCAGGGTTCCAAGCAAAGTATGTGACAAACGGAAACTATCCACAGATACAATGCGACCATCTTCCTCTCTGCATTCTACCTGTGTGAACTTGACAGAGCCGATGACACGTCCCCCCCCCCCCCCCCCCCCACACACACACCAAACGGTGCGCCAGAAATGGGAAGAATCCCCCGAACCTTGCCACTCATTCCTCGAATAGTTATCTCTTCTGCTTGTGCTTCCTTTCTGTCTGTAAAATACTGGCAAGATCTCGGGGACATCTGATGTGCATCACAGATGAAGACTTTGAAGAGGGTGAGTGTTTATCCACCACTCTAGGAAACAGGGGCACACTTGAAAAATCCCCCGGCGGTTCCCATGTGTTCGAACGCCTTGAATAGGTTTACTGTGAAGAACAGCAATATGCTATGTTAACCTTATTTTAGAAGTGCTACGTTTCGCTAAGGACGCTTTTGAGGATAGTGTCACAGTGTACCTTTTCCCTAGAGTGACACACATGCAACTCTTCATACGCATTTGTATTACTGGGATGGAAATGTGATGTCTTTATTAGCCTTAAAAGTATTCTTTGCACACACATGCACGCACGCGCGCACACACACACACACACACACACACACACACACACACACACACACACACACACACACGCGCGCACATACAGACATGTACATACTTTTTATGTAGCATGCCTCTCACGGAGGAGTGCATGTTGCAACAAGAGGACATGAACCTGTTACTTTGTTTGATCGCCCAATATACGGTATACCTGTATATATGCATAAATACATTTTAATACAATCCAATAAAATGTAGTCATTCTCATATTCATTACTTTTCATTTAAAATCTGATTTAGTTGAAGTGAGGGATGGGGTTTAGGATATATCAGTTTAACACCGAGTGACACCGGTCAGCTTGATGTTTTCATGCAGTGCTGTGAGCTCAGCGCTGGCCAAATGTCTCCTCATTGTCAGGCCTCCCATCCAAACTACATCTCCCATCACCCTCAGTCAGACCCCCTGACCCCCCTAAACCCTTAGAGCTGTCATGTGCAGCCATCTCTGTCACTTGGAGGTGGGGAGAGATAGATGCTTATGCATGTGACACTGTCAGAGACACTGACCCTTAGAACATGACAAATGTAACGCATCCTACATTGTTCAGTCTTTGACAAACACTGCCCCCCACCCCCAATGGTTTCCAAGGTTACCAGGCCCCTGCCACAAATGTGTCAGAAGTAGCAGAAGAACAGTAGCACAAAATCTTAAGGAAAACCATAACATACAGCAGTGCTTACATTCCCTGCAGCAAACTACTGTAGCTTCCCATATTTCATACTGTGACTGATTGGCTGAGGCAATCAGTCACAGCAAACATGTTTAAAGCATTGCCCTTTTGCCCCATCTTTAAAAACTTGTGCCTGGGCTTAATAACTACTACTACTACTACTACTACTAGTAGTAATAATAATAAAATAATGATAATAATGTTGGTTTACTGCTCCTAAGTAGTTAGGATGGGTCAAATGCAGAGGACAAATTACCCCACGGGGTGAATAAAGTGTAATTTATAATTTATATACATATACCCAGTGTGGACATTGACACATACATGCATCACACACGCACGCACACACGTACGCACACGCACACACACATGCAAATACACACACGCACGTATGCAGCCTTGGGGACCCGGTGATAAGCATGTACGGTACCTTTCCTTTTTTCTAAGTCTGAACACTGCATGGGTTACAGAAGGAGTCCATCGCAAAGCCCTACGTCCCTGCCTGCAGTGCCTTCCAGCATCCAGCTCCGGAGCAGCGGCCGACCCTGCTGCGCCGTCCTCTTCCGTTGCCTGTACAAGCGCGTGAAGTCGAGAGGAGCAGGTGGCCAGGAGCGAGGATGAAA
Source organism: Synaphobranchus kaupii (assembly GCA_029718625.1). Lineage (NCBI taxonomy): Eukaryota > Metazoa > Chordata > Actinopteri > Anguilliformes > Synaphobranchidae > Synaphobranchus > Synaphobranchus kaupii. The sequence goes on from CM056383.1 coordinate 18,566,775, forward strand.
ATGAGCTCCTGCGCTCTCAGTAGTGGGAGCCACAGCAATTAATCATGACCTCATCACAGCTCTGCGGCGTCGAATCAAAAGCCAAATTGGCTTCCGTGGACAGGGGTCATTTTACTCATCCATTGTTGGACAGGGGCACGGAGAGTGAGTTGGGACACTTTCCTATTCACTTCAATTAATTAATGTATTGCTTCAGGGAGGGGGACTGGTTTATTTTTGGGACGGATTTGGGAAGACCTTTGGACCCTCTTTGTGGCAAATTCTGAAGCTTACTTTGATTGCAGCTCTTAAAAAAAAGTATCAAAGGGCCTAAAGGTAGAATGGTTTGTGTATGCTAATTCAAATGGCTTTTAAAGAGCTTTTAAATGGACACTTTTAAACATCACTGCAACTGGCCTTGAAATATTGGGACAATTCCTGACTATCATTTCCCATACCTGGTTTTGATGCCGTCGCTTAAAAAATAATAATAGAAAATGATAATAAAACACCCCATGTTAGGAAAGTGTGTGTGTGTGTGCGTGTATGTGTGTTCGAGTTTTAAACCTCAAAATACTGGCTCTGAGCAATGTCACACTCACAGGATCTACACCTGATCTGGAGACTCAAAGTATTGCTATTGATTTCCATTGAAATGCAGTGACATATGGCTGCGATTTGATGAGAGATGCATGCTATTCTGCACATCAGGCTACAGTTCACTTATGGCCTGCAGTGCCATTAAAAAATGACACTCAGTATCCATCTGTCCCACTGGTGAGTCATGCACCATATAATGGGATGTGAAAATGGCAAGAAAACGAGAAAGGGTAAATCATGGCAACACTCAACAGTTTGCTTCCATTCACTGATTCAGTTGCTGCATGATATACAGCAAAGTTTTTGGTTTAAAATATGAACATCCAAGGATAGACCATTGAGAGGCTATTTCAAGAGCCCCCCCCCCCCCCAACACGCACACACACCCACACCCCACGCGCACACACACTATAAATTAAGGTGTTGATGATTATGTGGGGTGTCTAACTTTTTTCCTTATAAGTCAACTAACACCCAAAGGGCAAAAAAAAATCCATGTTCATTTTGTATTACTACGATCACTTAGGCGTTGAAGTGATAGACTTCTTAATGACTCTTTGGCTTTAATTAAAAAACACTGACAGGCTAACAAATGGATGTCATCTACCCAGTTAACTGGGCCGGGCTGCTTGTGAACATTAGTACTCAGTTCTTTTCACAGGGCTAAGAGTTTAAATCATTTCAAGTAAAAGATTCGATAACCAAATGTGCAAACACGGTTGTGAAATATGGTACACATGTTCTGAATTGTGTTTGAACCATTAACACAGGTATACAATTCTTGTGATGACAGAACCTTAGGGTCAACTTTTCAAGCACTCATTGCTATACACACAGATTCTGCTCTGGGGTAGCATAGTGGGCTTGCAACTCCAAGGCTGAATGGTCAATTCCTGGATGTGGCACTGCCCTTGTACTGCTGAATTGCTTCAGTGAATATCCAGCTGTATGAATGGATTGTATTTCAATAATTCAAACTGTGTAAGTTGCTCTGGATAAGACTGTCTGCTACATGCCTACAATATTAATGATTAGACCTGGTGTCTGATACATTGTGTTAGCAAATGACAGTTGAAGGTTATAAGTATTGTAGGGGTATGGCTATCAGCATTTATAATTCCTACTATAAGATGCACTGTAGAATGACCGAATATGTTCCACTTTTCTACGTCAAAGCTCATTATTAATCTGTATTCTGTGATACAAAGCCTATGACTAATAAATTATGGTTCTCATGTGGTTTTCTTCTGACTTCAAAGGTTCAAGGCTTTTTATAATAAACAAACAACATAAACAAACAAACAAATGAATAATAAATAAATGAAAGTTGAATGAATCTACGTGGCAGTAGCTTGGCTCCCTCTACTGGTCCAGTCTATCACAGCAGGCCTGTGTAAATTGCAGTCTCCCAACGAGCAAGCACCAACTGCAGATTACCACTTCATAAGATTGCCTGACTCACCCCACACAGAATGAACTCTTTGTTGCTCAGTTCTTTTTGTGAAAGCAAAAGAATAAAGGTTGATGGCGTTCTGCGTGGTTTACATTTTGATGTAACGTATCGTGTGAAAATCCTGCCTATGTGAGGACCCACTAACGGAAAGATCAGCTGCATGTTGAGGTCCAAATGTCTTAACAGCAAGAATTGTTCCATGCATAAGGAAAGAACACACAATCAAGTTCAAAAACAGACAGTTTAGGATATAGGCTTGGTGTCTCAAAAATTGCCTGATGGTATTTGGCTATAGACATGCCAATATGTCTGTATGCTCAAAAAGGGGGTAATCTGGATGGCTATGTAGCTGTTAACTAGTGCTTTATCTATTCTTCAGGTGTTTCATAAACAGCACTGCATGAATGGTAAACCATCTGTTATGACCATTACCAGAAAATCTGTATCCAAGACCTCAGTTATTGCCTAATGCAAATTATTGAAATATGTTTTTTAGCACCCAAGCGTGGGTAACATGAGTCATCCTTGACAAATGAAGGCCGGCTACCTGCAGGCCAGAGGTTTTCACTGGGGGGGAAGGCTTGCATCCTCTGCAAGCAGAAAGGGCTAAAGCGCTCCGTACATTGCGAATGCAAGGCACGTGGAATTGCTCTTTGCCTGGTTAGGGAAAGGAACTGTAAGTCTGGCACAGCTATACCTGAAGTTGTATTATTGTGAAAAGTTGCTTTTCCTGTTTGTTTTCTTTGCAACCGGTGATATACACATACCTTTATTTTATGCATTTATTATTTGTGTGTGTGTGTGTGTGTGAATAATTTTTTTTCATATTTGTTTGAATAATAAATCATAGTTCATTGTATTGGTTTTATATTTGTTTTTCCATTTTCTTTTCATTTGTGAAGATATTGCAACTTCCACCGCAATGAATACAATTGCAACTCCCACTTTGATCAATACAGTTGGTGAAATGTAGGTTAAGGTTACTTACAGGCTTATATCAAATTATGATCATGTATACAATTAGAATTTCAAAATCTTCTATATTTATAATATCAGGGGTTAAAGCAGAATGTGTGTCCCATTTGCAATTCCATTTGTTCAGGGGATTCAAGGTTTTTGTTGAGTCGTGCATAAATATCTTTAAACAAAACCTTTTTTTTTTTAAAACATAAAACTTTTTTGATGACTTTGCTTGCTTGCATTGTCTGCATCATTGTATATCCTACTGATGCCACATGGTGGTATAGCACTGAATTTCCTGAAAGAAATGAGCCACATTAGGGGGTGCTACTGTGTAGTATAGTGAAGATAAGCAACAATTTGTAACAGAATTCTGCTTTAAAGCTACTTTACTTTTTTTCTTTCTGAATTATTTCTTTCCCTCCAGTGTTTCCTTCAGCACATACTGTCTACAGTATTAGCATATCAGCAGTTATTTTCATGCTTCTTCCAAGGTCTGCATTTTTTTTAATTTTACCTTTATTTATACAGGGTAGGTTGACTGAGCACACATGCTCTTTTGCAGCAACGCCCTGTTAACGCCCCCCCAATTAGCCTATCCTATAAAATCCGTAGTAACTTAGAATTCTTGGACAAAATATATTAGCTGTTTTATTGCTCAGAAACAAAATTATATTGTCACCGATTAACAAGCTAGAATTATTTTCTCCCGATTTGAATATGATTACTATGAACAATCAATCATGATTCTAGCCTATTCAAGGACACTCCTCAGAGAAATCTGTTTTTCAAATTTTTACATGAACTGATAGACCGGGCATCTTAACTTGGACAGAACATAAGCAGTGTCCCTCAAAAAACCCTACAACCCTTGAAAGCTAATCTCAGGGCAAAACATCTAAGAGGGTATTTATTCCAGACAGCTATGGGCCACATTGATTGATGGATACATGTGCGCTCTGTGATAATATCCCATACTATTTGATGAAGAAACATTGATACAATTATTGTTACAGCTCTTGTAGACCTGTTATATGGATTTGTAATGGTATAGCTCTTGTACTATGGGCTTGCTCTATGTGTATGCTTCTTTGCAATGCTATGGAATTTAACAGGATAAGAACATTAAAATATGACAATGACACATAGAACCTGTCAAGATATATAACCATAGGCTGAAAGCTTGTGATATATCCCCATGTGTATAACAGAATGTGACTATAACCTCATACCAGAGAGGTTCTGGAACTGCAAATAAGTATTGTCTAATACGTGATAATACATCAATCATAGTATTGTATTATAAGATTAATTACAACAGCAATATACTGTACCATACATCCATTGTTATGCCCTGAAGTCATACAAAGTAATGAGATATTCTGAGATATTTAAACATGGACAACTATATATGAACAACTGCTTTTGTCTGTGATGTTTGCCAATGGTTGAATGGTGTGGTCGGGGTTTATAATATATGGGTGTTGGGGTGGCTCTCTGTTAAGGCACTGTTCTAGTGTGTGGATGCTAAATTTGGATTATCACGGAGGTGCATGATTGGACATAGTTCCCCATGGAGGGAGGGATTTAGTCAGAGGGAAGTCCAGGGGCCCTATCTTGGCGATCTTGGCGCTTGGTCTAAGCACATGGCGTAAAGTCCATTTAGGGCGTGTCCAAGTCCACTTTTGCTATTTTAATGCTGTGTTTTTTGGGCGCTAAGCACGGTGCAATGTCCAAATGGGCTGAACCTAGTCTCTTCATTAATTATAGGTGTGTCTTGGGCGTGACATGCAATAAACCAATCAAAATGCCATATCCCATTCCATTTAAAAGCCTGCTTTTCCACCTTGGCGGATTGCTTATGATGGCGAAACAGACATGCTTGTGCGTGTTTAGTGCGATCAAGGAATAGGCTATATGGATCAATAGTAGCCTATGATCAATATTATTCGGGCTAACCATTATGAGTTCCCGAAAATTCCTGACAGTGCTGTTTACAAAATATATGCGGTTAAATTTTATTAAAAGCACCTGCAACAGCTGAGAATAAGCGACCAATTGCTTCCTTCTCACCTTAGAAAACGCCAAATTAGCCTGCTTGTTTAACAAATTTTATTTGATTATGCAATGAACTCATGTTCAAGCTTCATCCGAAGTTCATTAGGCTACCTGCATTCTAATTTTGATTAATAACATAAATAACATTATTTTGCCTTAATGATGACACTAAATACAATAAATCTGTCAGGTTGGCAACCCATAGGTTCAGCATATTTTCCCTTGTTTTATAATGTCCTGCTTATGGAAATATGAGCAACCTGTTTTACTGGTAGCGTAATACTTTAAAACGATCCACTTTCCCAGGAAGACCGTGAAAAGTGCGATTTACAGCAGGGGAAACAGACCTGCTCCTGTAAAGCGCACATGCAGATAATGGAATTAAAATTAATTGTGTAACGTGCTGCAAATTTCGTTTCTAATTAGACGCTTAGTTCTCTTTAAAATCTTTTGTTCAGTTATGGAATAACAGGTGAAATCAGCAGGGTTTTAATAAGCTGAGGGTATGGAAACCTTGTCACTGTAATTAAAAAAATATGAAGGACAAAGAATAGCTAAGGTTACAATTAAATTAACCTGATGACATTTATCTCCGTTTTTTAACCATAGGCTATCGAAAAAACCTTATGCACAGCGAGTCCGCTGTAGCCTAGGCTATTTGAAAAACAATAAAAGCAATATTCATTGGACAAGGTTTTGAACTTTTTTCAGTCACAAACCATTCTATTTACTTACAGGCTGTATTCCTAGATAAACAGAGCTGTATTGTAATGACATCTGAAGCGCACTTTCAGAACTCAAATGTCCGTCTATTGCAGTGCGCGAGTTTTCCATTGAATGACAATTCACGCATTAGGTGCAAATGACAATTTGCGCATTAGGCTTGATATACGTAGGTGTTATCAGCTCCTTTTTAATGGATAGCCATTGTCCCGTACCATCGCACATCGCCTGGATGTTGATGGAGTGGGCTGAGAGAGAGTGGGCATTGTTTCCCATCGCTGAGGGAAAGGTATGTGGACCTATGGAACCTTTTATTATTATGCATTTTTGATATAGCCTACACAATAATGATATTGCCTATGTAGACGCACTTATATGCACCGTTAAAATAACATGTAAACAACTGCGACATGACTTTAGACCAGGTTTGTGGTGGTTCTAGCATAAGCGGTTTCTGCTGGCTCAAGATAGCAATACGCCAAAAATAATCCTGGCCACTCATCTTAAGACCAACATGCCCAGTTCATTTGCAACGGGAGCAAGAATACATGTAGTTAAAGGACATAAGCACTAAGCGTTATAATGAACCTAGCGCCGGGTGTAAGATAGCAAAGACACTTGCGTTTGGGTTAGCGCCGCTTTGCGCCGGGTGTAAGATAGGGCCCCCGGTCTCATCGCATACCTGCTCAATCAGGTTAACGAACTGTTATGACGGTAACCATGTTCTATGAGTTCCAGATGACCATTAGGGTCGTCAAAATGGATAGCCTTCTGGGACCAGATGCATCGAGAGTCTTATACCAGAATTTGTCAAGGTACATGACCCCAGCGTAGTGACTTAATTCCTCCCATAAATGGGGGAGCGTCACTGCGGAGGTCCTCTGAACAATATTCTCGCCCTTAAAAGGTCCCGAGTGACTATGATCCCTAATGGTCATCCGGAACTCATAGAACATAGTTACAGTCGTAACCGTTCATTCTATTTAGTTCCCTCGACCATTAGGGTCATCAATATGGATGACATAATACACAAAGTGTCAGGAGGGACTATCATCCTTATGTGGATGCCAAGGCTGCAGGTAAGACGGTTGCACCGACCGTTGAGCCTGGCACCACATTGAGGTGATAAAACCTTGTAAATGTGCATGGGGACGTCCATGTCACCGCTTCACGAATTTCTTTAAGAAGTATGCCTTCCAGGGCTGCCCATGAGGTAGCCATACTTCTACTGGACCGGCCCTGGATATCAATTGGCGAGGGTTTCATTCGTTACCATAATTCGGGTATGACGGTCCCCACCTGGGGTGCAGCGACTTGGCGTTCCACCAGCGTTGAAGTGGCCTGGCTGTCAGTAGTCCGAGAACTGCTGAGGCGGCCAAGATTAGGCCCATAAACCTCTGAAAAGTCCTCATTTCAAGGAACTGATTCACTCGGAACTGAGACACCGCGTCGAGCACATTGATTATGCGATGGGGTGTCAGAGATGCCTTCATGCTTTTTCAATCGAGCAGCAGGTATTTGATTGACTGTATCGGAATCAGCTGGCTCTTGCCATAATTGATGTTGATGTCCAACTTGCCAACATGCTCCAACGTCTCGGCAGTGTGTAAAAGCGTCATACCGTACGATTGTGTGCATATCAGCCAATCATCTAGGTATGGTATCATTCTCAGCCCCCTCAGCCTGAGCGGCGATAGAACCACGCTCATGCAGCGAGTAAGTACACTTGGGGCTAGAGACAAACCGTATGGGAGGGCATTGAACTCGTATGCCCGATCACGGAATGCCAATCGTAGGAACGATGATGCTCCATCCCGATAGGGATGTGGAAGTACGCATCTTTCAAATCCACAGCCGCGAACCAATGTCCTGTTCATACGGCGTGTATAACGTTCAAACGGCCGGAGCATCTGGAAAGTGTATTGTTTTAGATATATATATATTTAAATCTCTCAGATCCAGTAAACATTCTCTTGTGAGAGCCTTCCAATTCACCAACTGATGTCGGTGGCCTGACCGCCAGATGAACTACGGGGTTACGTCGTGATGGACAACGAAAAGCTCCCCTGCCATATGCATTGATTGGGACCAGCATACACAAACAATGTTGAGGGGGGGGGCATCTTCCGCTCCCTGTGTCTTAATGCCTTTACAGACCGTTTCAGTGCCTGTCTGGCTGCTTCAGTGAAAACCTGGCTGGGAACAACCGGCAGGTCCCTGATTGTTCTCTTTGTGGCATCTGATAGGGGTGACTGAGCCAACCACAATTGACACCGAGTCACCGTGAGCAGGGACATTACTCGGCCTAACTCACGGGTCATAAACGCGAACACTTGAAGCACCGCATCACTCAACGAGGTATCAACCTCTGCAGTAAGCATCGTCTGTGACTGTGCAAGCATTAGCCATGACAGCGAATTACCAATTTGCGCTGCTGTGGCAGCCGCTTTATAAGCCTTACAGAGCAAATCGTCTGTTGCTCTGCATTGTGGCCTATGGGCGCCTGCTCAGACCGCCTCCTGTGAGGACACCACTAATGCCCCAATGGCAGGTTCCACCGAGGGTATTTGGGCATGGACCACCGCGTCTGACATGGACGCTAATGTCCTACAATCTCTGGCCATACATATCAGGGTGTGGCCAGCCTTTATTAAGCTCCGCCAGAAAATTGTCAGATGCTGGCATGGCAAATCGTGCCCCCTGAGGGGCCCGTCGAAGTGCTAGCCTGAGGCATATCACTGCCCATGCGTGCCAAGGCTGCGCGGAGAATGGTTTCTAGAGAGGCAGAGTATCCGAGCCTCGTCTCAACCCTCTAGCAGATTGATCTGCTATCTCGGACCGACTCTGACTAAAGTAGGTGTTTGACGCTGCTGTAGAAAGGGCGTCAAAACCATCACAATCAGTTGTTGCGGTGCCGCGCGTAGCTGAGTAACTTCCACGGATAGGTTGCCGCCCTTGCCAGCCTTGCCTCGGTGGCGGGAGTACCCATATGTTTGGGCGCAACCTCTACTGCCGCTGGCATTCTGCCCAAGGGAGGCATGTGCACAAGGCGCTCATGCCTTAGAATAATAACAAGCACTCGCAGACGATAAAATGTGGCGGTGGTCCTTACTAGGGGAAGCCGAGGCAGATAACATAGCGAATCACGCATACTTCTGCCATATAAATCAATCGATGTAGCACCGCGCTAAATGATTGGGAAGCCTCACTGGCGTGCCGCCGCAGCCAGTACCGATTTAGAATCACTGGAGCCATAGCTCACCGATTGTATGGATCTCACTGGGGTACACTTTCCACCCCCAGGTATGATCACTGGAATCTCATGCCTTAGCAAAAAATAAAGAGAACTTTGAAGACGATGAAACGTGACGGTGATCTTTTAGTAGTGAAAACCGAGGCAGCTAGTGTAGCGAAGCACACATACTCTGCCTTAAAAACCAATCGATCGAGCCATACGCTAACCGATTGGCCAGATCTGTAGCTCGCCACTTGTATGGTAGCAGATCTCACTGGGGTACACTTTCCACGCCCAGGTTCAATCAATAGAATCTCGTGCCTTAGTACAATAAAGAGCACCTGCAGACGATGAAACGTGGCAGTGGTCTTAAGTAAGGGAAGTTGAGGCAGATAGTGTAGCAAAGCACACGCACTCTGCCTTATAAACCAATCTATATAGCACCGCGCTAGCCGATTGGGAAGCCTTACTGATGTGCTCGCAGCAGTCAGTACAGGCTTAGAATCAATCAACGGAGCTGTAGCTCATGATCAACGGAATCTCATGCATTAGCAAAAAATAAAGAGCAGCTGCGGGTGATAGAACGTGGAGGTGGTCTTTAGTAGGGAATTCGAGGCAGTGTAGCGAAGCACGCATACTCTGCCATATAAACCAATCGATGTAGCACTGTCACTAGCCGATTGGGAAGCCCCGCTGGTGTGCTCGCGCAGCCAGTGCAGACTTAGAATCAATCACTGGAGCCGTAGCTCGCCGTTTATTTGGCAGTAGATCTCACTGGGGTACACTTTCCACACCCAGGTTTGATGAATGAAATTGCAGAAAGATACAAACCTGTACACCGCGTAACTTGCTTCGCTAGAGTGAACGCAGTAAATGCAGTAGCACACGTGCCTACCGCTGTAGTATCCAAGAGCCGATATCCGTTCAAGATAGCAAAGCTATCCGCGGATGTCGCTTGTAAGTGCTTATCGCCGCCTTTGGAGGATGATTAGAATCGTAAGAACGAAAAAAAACGTAGCCCCGACCGAAGTCACAAGACGATGTGGGATTCACACAGGATACAAACAGTCTCACGTCTCAATATGCATTGGAAAATTGAAGAGGACTTCCGCAGTGACGCAGTGGGAGTAATTACATCACTACGCGGGGGAACCCTGTACCATGACAAATTCTGGTATAAGAGTATAAGAGTCTGGTATAAGAGTCTCGATGCATCTGGCCCCAGAAGGCCATCCATATTGACGACCCTAATGGTCGAAGGGTACGAAATAGAACAGTTTGCCTGCACAAGCTCACAAGAAGTATCCTCGTCCAACTCAATGTCTGTCTGAGCTTACCTGCAGAGTGAAAATAAGCAGTGACTTGATACTACATGTTTTTAGTAAGTTGCATGATTGCGTGGGTTGACCCAAAATTGACAAGAGGGGGGGTTAGAGTGATTGGGGCTTTCAAATACAATGGAGCATTTCACATTGAGATAAGAGATAATTGAGGTAAAATAATAAAAGAAAAAAGAAGAGAGGAAAAAAAGGAACGCATGGTTGGAGTGCTCTGGGGAGAGCTGTCATGACAGCAGCCTTGTCTGAGTGTCAACTCGCACTGTCCCATCTCCAGGACACCAGGGACCAATCTCTCCATTCTCTTTCTCCTGAGAGGCAAGGACATCAAGTTGGTTCACACACTGAGAAAAAAGCAATAAATATAACCATACCCTGGAGATGTTGGATTTGTTTATATTTCTGTGTGTGTGTGTGTGTGTGTGTGTGTGTGTGTGTGTGTGTGTGTGTGTGTGTGTGCGTGTGTTTGTGTGTGTGCGTGCGTGTGTCTGCATGCAAATGCTTTCCCCCCCATCTCTTCCTTGTGCTTGCCATTTTTTGATTCAGCACCAGTGTCATAAATTCCCTAATGTCCCTAACTGGAACATGGCATTATGTGGGGAATATGTACTATAGTAACCTGACATTGCTTGTTGTGGTAATGCCAGGGCAATGGGAAAACTGTACATAAAATACAGTTTGTTTGATGAACCAGAAAAAAAACATTCACTCCTCTCTCTATTGATTTCTATAGCCCATCGACTACAGGACTGTTTTCTATAACAGTCCTGGAATGTTATTCCTAATAATAGGAATAACAAGAATAATAATAATAATCATCACAATAATCTTCATAATAAGCAGCAGAACCAGCTGAGGTAGCAGTGACCAAATGGATCTCCTGCGGCCATATTCAGGCTGCACACTGGTGTTCACGGGCATCTGTTTCCCAGGCAGAAGCCAGGCCCCATCACTCAAGCCCAGGCAGAATGAACATCTCCACGAGCATTCATCAGTCATCAGCGCTGGGAAAGGAATTCTGGGAGAAGAATACTGCATACAAATCTTCACTTTGTCTCAGATGACAGGTCAAGAGGGGGTGAGAGAAAGCCATCTCTGTAGTTTGTCAAAACTTGCCATCAAGCTTTTATTGTAGTTGTAATTTAAAAGCAACATAGTGGTATTTAACTGAGACCCAGTGCTATTTGAATATCACAAATGGTTACATTTTGAATACTTATGGTCCATTTCTTAATTTCCTAACTCAATGTTGATTAATCTAATTACATTTTGTCTATATCTATTCTTTTTTGATTTTGTTTCAAATTGTATTATCTATTGTATTTGTCAATATTTAGTCCTTTTTTAAATGCACTTCTGCAAAGCATTTTGCAAACCGGAAGTCCTGGGATATGTGGCGTACAGTAAAAATTATTGCAGTCACATTTCCCCCAATACGTACTCAGCTGTCTTTTGTCATCCAAATGACAGGTTCCCATGTCCTCTTGTATATCTCCCTGTGATGTGTAATATATATGTATGACAACTGAGCTTCAGAAATCCTCTGCGCTCATTGTTTTTCATGTGCTCTTCTCTGCCAAATGAACGTGTCAAACCTGTGCATCCCTCAGGATTTGTGAATTACTGTTCCTACTTTGGCAGCATGGTGTAGATTTATCATCCTTTAGTTCAGAGGTTTATGAGGTCAGCCCGGTACTGCCCCCTTTTATACTTTGGACCAACCCCATTTACTGTATTTCAGGTATTCCACTTTGTTTGAATGGCTAATGTACTACTCTCTCCTCTCCTGTCACAAGTCCACTTCTCCTATGTATTTTCGGGGTTTGCAGCAGCGGAAAACTCTGTATTAGTTTTATTTTTTAGTTTATGTTACTTGAATATTTTACTTACAAAATAAATAAATAAATAAATAAGGAATGAAGGAAAACTTGTCAATTCCATATAAAAATATAGCTGCAAGCAGCGACTACACGGGGTCCAAGCAAAAGGTTGTAATTTTGTTGTAATCATGTTACATTGGTTTCTTTTACAATTGAGTCTCGGAAGGTATATGTGAGACACATGTAGCTGCATGACATGAGTGTCTAAACATGAATATGTATAAAAGGTCAAACTGTTTTCAGACCACCACCTTCAGTTAATTCTAGGTAAACTGAATAATTTGAGAAGACCTTCAAGAAATGTGCAATTTCTTTGTTCTTTCCTGGAGTTAGAAGGTACTGAAAAGTTTCCATAGTGCAACAATGAGACTAAATACAACAATTCAACAGCCAGATTCTTTCTCTCAATGTAGTCATCAGCAAAGCTACATAGGTCTCACTCGTGTGGTTAGGCCAAAACTGGGGACAAAGGAAAATGGATAATAGGATTTCCAAAATGGCGGCCGATCCAAGATGGTGGCGATATATTTAGTACACATCTGTGTTCCAGATGAGGAAATTGATCACTACAACAAGTTTTAACTAGAAAAGGTTACATTTTCTGAAGAAAATGTGAGTGAGTTTGCTTGCGAAGTTTAAAGCGTATTAATTGCTCATTGTGCTATGAGAGGAATAATGGTAGACAGGGAATTAGGGGCAGAGGGGGCCAGGGGACAGAGCCAATGGTACAGAGAGCATTAGGGGCAGAGGGGGCCAGGGCCAATGGTAGAGAGGGCGTTAGGGGCAGAGGGCATTAATGGTAGAGAGGTCATTGGGACAGAGGGAGCCAGGGCCAATGGAAGAGAGAGCAGAGGAGGCCAGGGCCAATGGTAGAGCGGGCATTAGGGGCAGAGGGGGCCAGGGCCAATGGTAGAGAGGGCATTATAGATAGAGAAGGTATTAGGAGCAGAGGCAGACATGGCCAATGGTAGAGAGGGCATTAGGGGCAGAGGGAGACAGGGCCAATAGTAGAGAGGGCATTAGAGATAGAGAAGGCATTAGGAGCAGAGGCGGACATAGCCAATGGTAGAGAGGGCATTAGGGGCAGAGGGGGCCAAGGCCAATGGTAGAGCGGGAATTAGGGGCAGAGGGGGGCTGGGCCAATTTTACAGATGGCATTAGAGGTAGAGAAGGTATTAGGAGCAGACGCGGACATAGCCAATGGTAGAGAGGGCATTAGGGGCAGAGGGAACCAGGGCCAAAAGTAGAGAGGGCATTAGAGGTAGAGAGGACATTGTGGCAGAGGGAGCCAGGGCCAATAGTAGAGAGGGCATTATGGGCAGCGGGAGACGGGGCCAATAGCAGAGAGGGCATTAGAGATAGAGAAGGCATTAGGAGCAGAGGGGGACATAGCCAATGGTAGAGAGGGCATTAGAGATAGAGAAGGTATTAGGAGCAGAGGGGGACATGGCCAATGGTACAGAGGGCATTATAGGCTGAAGGAGCCAGGGACAATAGTAGAGAGGGCATTAGAGATGGAGAAGGCATTAGGAGCAGAGGGGGACATAGCCAATGGTAGAGAGGGCATTAGAGATAGAGAAGGTATTAGGAGCAGAGGGTGACATGGCCAATTGTAGAGAGGGCACTAGGGGCAGAAGGAGCCAGGGCCAATCGTAGAGAGGGCATTAGAGATAGAGAAGGCATTAGGAGCAGAGGGGGACATGGCCAATTGTAGAGAGGGTACTAGGGGCAGAAGGAGCCAGGGCCAATCGTAGAGAGGGCATTAGAGATAGAGAAGGCATTAGGAGCAGAGGGGGACATAGCCAATGGGAGAGAGGGTATTAGAGATAGAGAAGGTATTAGGAGCAGAGGGGGACATAGCCAATGGTAGAGAGGGCATTAGGGGCAGAGGGAGAATATGTACTCAATGCCAAGTTAAACTAAATGGCTGTTAGCTGAATTAGGCTACTGGAGACTTGACTATCTCGATCTGCTCAAATTGATGTCCTGAAGCAAATATTCAGTCTGACCTACCTGTAGTGCATGTACATGATAAAACACAATACGTAGCGTTAATGAATGTCATGTGAAACTGAACGGCTGTTGGCTGAAATGCATTATCTATTCACAACTGTGTTTTTACTTGCTAGCTAGCTATCCAAATAACTTAGCTTAGACATGTTAATATAACCACAGAAGGGCTTGTATCATAAAGCAGGATTTAGTTACTATAGGCTAACAGGAACAACAACTAACTTAACAATAACGATTGTGAAATAGACATAGCCATGGCTTCTCAGGCATGTATTTAATTGGGGGCCGTAACAATGACATAATGCATAATATTGTTCTTTTCCTTCTGAGGCAATGCCTAGATATTAACTCAAAAAATGTGTTTTCGTGTTTCCTACCCAATTAATGTGAAAATAAGATTTGTAGATGTGAAAAGCATAAGAAAGTGCATGTTGTTTTGTCAAAAAGAAATGCAACCTTTGGTACCTGAACCCAGGTCTCCCACATCAAAGGAAATCACTCTAATCACAAAGCCATTGCAGATGTTGTATTGCATGAGGAGAATTATTTGAGGGTATGGAGCATTTTTGAAGAATTTGGCAGGAAAAAGAATAACTTTATTAAAACTTTATTTGTTTCACTCATTTAAGTACTAGTGAAACAGTGAATAGTTAATATAGTAAAATCACTTTGCCTTTGCAATAATGTGAAAAGAACATTATTAAGAGTGAAAAGCATAACAAACTGTGCATTCTTTTCATTGAAAAGAAAAGTAACCTAAGGTGGAGATTGAACCCGGGTCTCCCACATACCAAGCCATTGCTCTTACCACTAAGCCATAACAGATAACCTGTGGCTGCCCAGTGATTGATCACGACACATAATTTTCAATGTTTAAAACACAACAGTGATTTTTCATGAAGGGAAATGGTAATAGCATTTCCAAAATGGCGGCCAATCCAAGATGGTAGCGACATATATGGGACGTACATATGTTCCAGATGAGGAAATTGATCACTACAGCAAGTTTTAAATGTCTAAAAAATAATGGTGATTTTTTATTAATTTATGAATTTAAATAAATATATTATGCACTATAGCGCCACCATTTGATTCTATTGAGCCAATACTTTAGAGTTTGGCTCAGAAGCTCAGTGCAAGTATAGAAAACAAATTTTATTAATATGCATTGAAGAATTGAGTTATTAGCGTTTTTGTGACTAGCCACGCCCACAACAGTTTTTATTGGCTTACTGCGATCAGGATATTTGGAAAATTGGAAAATCGCTTCCTATGTTTTTTGTAGAATCGTCCCCTGGACAAAAGGATGTGAGTTGCATGTTGATATGTCAAACGGTTCAAAAGTTATAGCCCAAACAGGATATAGAATTTCACTTTGTCTCTATAGCGCCACCATCAGGTCAATTGGGTTGGAATTTGCTGTACATATGTCCGGTTCCAGTGTCTACATGTTTGCTAAGTTTCATAGTTGTCAGTTTTGTGGTTAGGCCAATACCGGGGACAGAGGGAAATGTTAATAGCATTTCCAAAATGGCGGCCAATCCAAGATGGCATATATGGAAAATCGGAAAATCGCTTCCTACGCTTTTTGTAGAATCGTCCCCTGGACAAAAGGATGTGAGTTGCATGTTGATATGTCAAATGGTCTCGGAGGAGTTTGATTTTATAGGTTTTTCATAAAATGCAAATTTGCAAAAGATCCAATATGGCATACCTCATTGTTCCTAATGGCAAAGTTATTTGCCACGAACCAAGGAATTTGAGGCAAAAATAATTTTGAAGATTCTAAGAGGCTAAACGGTTCAAAGGTTATAGCCCAAAAAGATTATAAAATTTCACTTTGTCTCTATAGCACCACCATCAGGTCAATTGGGTTGGAATTCACTGTACATGTGTCGTGTCGCAGTGTCTACATGTGTGCAAAGTTTCAGCAAAAGTTATCATGTGGTTTTGCTGCAATTGTAACAAATGTGGGAATAATAATAATAATATCAGCAAAAACAATAGGGTTCCAGCACTACGTGCTTGGACCCCTAATAATAATAAAACCAGCAATAACAATAGGGTTCCAGCACTACGTGCTTATTTGTGCCTTAGCCTAGGGCATCTGCAGAAAGCGTTCTCAGACCCCTGCCCCTGCTGTATGGGCATGTCCCTGGAGAATAAGCAGGCCTGATTGGATGCGTTCATGACCCACATGCCTCCCTCAGGCAGAATGCCAGCGGCAGTAGAGGTTGCGCCCAAACGTAAGGGTACTCCCGCCACCGAGGCCCCTGTGCGAAAGAAGGGCAAGGTGGTAACCTGTCCGCGGAAGTTACGCAGCTACGCACAGCAGTGCAACAGCTGACTGAAATGCTGGGAGACCGCAATAATGTGGAAACGGCTCCCCAGCACGGGTCCCCACTGGGTCCCCCTACAGACGAGGATCCGGGCAGGGATCCAAACAGTGATGGCCTTGATGCCCTTTCTACAGCAGCGTCAAATACGTACTTTAGTCTGGTCTCCTGTCTCGGACCAACTCTATCTGATAGAGGGTCGGTAGGAGGCTCGGGTTCCACCACCAGCTCAGTGGGTTACTCGGCCTCTCAAGAAACCATTCTCTGCGCGGCCTTGGCACGGATGGGCTGCGATATGCCTCAGGCTAACACTTTGAGGGCGTCTAGGTTTCACCGACGGGCCCCTCAGGGGGCATGATTTGCTATACCAGCATCAGACGATTTTCTGGCAGAGCTTAATAAAGGCTGGCCACGCCCTGATATGTATTGGATGGCCAGAAATTGTAGGACGTTTGCGTCCATATCAGACGCGGTGGTCCATGCCCAAATACCCTCGGTGGAACCTACCATTGCAGCATTAGTAGTGTCCCTGCAGGAGGCGGTCCGGGCAGACACCCGTTGCCCTAGGCCACAATGCAGAGCAACAGACGATTTGTTCTGTAAGGCTTCTAAAAAGGCTGCCAGAGCAGCGCAAATAGGTAATTCACTGTCATGGCTAATGCTCGCGCAGTCACAGACGATGCTTGGCGCAGAGGTTGATACTAACCAATGGTTACTAGGAACGCACAACCTATGTATGGCAGAAGAGCTTTTCGTTGTCCATCCACCCATGCATCGGTATCTGACTCACTACATAACCCCGTAGGTTCATCTGGCGGTCGGGCCAGGGGACAGTAGACCAACCGTGCCCCCCCCCCAAATCCCCCAAACAAGGCCCCAAGCGAGCATGATGCTGCGGGGCTGAGGGTGGGACAATATTGCCAAGATCACCTGGCAAATTGGGAGACCCTCACAAGAGACATGTGGTTTTGGTCCACAATCTGAGAAGGGTACCACCTCCAATTCATAACACACGCACGCACACCCTGAGGTGATTGGAAATGGCTGATCCATCTGTGTTTATTGATGGTTCCAAGGAAACGAGCCAATCAAATGCATGGGTGCCCTAAAGCCATCTACCAATTTGGATAAAAGGAATTTTGACCATAAAAACCCATGGAACTTTACCAACTTTGCGTCTTTCCCATTAGTGCAGTCTGACCCCTAACAGACGCGACACTGAACCCGGACGGCTCTGATGGTAAAGGGGCTGTCTTACGCCTACCAGTCGCACCACTGAAACCCTGATGGACTTCTGCGTTTCCCAACCCGCATCTCGCCTGATCACTGAGACAGAGTTGGCCTGCCACCGTCCACAGAATAAACCAAGCTGGTTTATTCTCAACAGCTGTTTTGAGGACACGTTTTTTCAAACTGTTCCTCTACTGTCTCCCTTGCGGCCGGACTCAAGTGGAGACCTGTGCACGTTGTGACGGCTCCAGTGTGTGTATGTCCGTCCCGGGTTTTCCTTTTCCCCTTTTTGTTTTTTTTGGACGCAAGGATGCTGGGAGCAAAGGGGATGGGCTACAAGAGCCAGAAGATCCAGCCTCCCGGGAGCGAACAGGGGGTCGCTCATTTTGACGTTTTGACTCTGTTGTAGCAGCATGGCTGCATTCTGAAAGCTTTGGGCTCTATTTGACCCTGTTCAAAATGAAATATCTTGTGATTTACCTTCAGCCGTTGTTGTTTGTGCCTATTATTTGAGCCGGATCGTCACAACGTCCACCTGACTGGAAACCTGTCGCGACCCGACTTCGGAGAAGTCTCCAGGAGTCCACGCACCTGCCGGGACCTTGGATCAGCTGACGAGCTGACATCACTTACGGAATTGGGACTGGCCTCCCTTTGTTACTGTTAACCCTATGGACTTTGGCCCCCTAGTGGTGGGACACATGCGTCCCAATTTTTTATAGTGTTCATATTTCTCGGAAATTCTACATTAAAACGTTAATAAAACACAGAACTTTCGAGGCAAAATTGTTAAAAACAGTCACAGCCTGCGAACACATTAGTTTATATGCTTATCAGCTCTCAGGTTACACTACTGTAGCTGTGTGTGTGTGATAGTGTGCGCATATGTAGTTATATGAATATATATGAAATATATGTGTGTGTGTAAGCTAGCTAAGATAGCTTGCGACCAGTTGCTAAGTTACTAACTTTAGCTATCTCTGTGTGTGTGTGTGTGTGTGTGTAGGTGCACATATGTAGTTATATAAATATATATGAAATATATGTGTGTGTGTAAGCTAGCTAAGATAGCTTGCGACCAGTTGCTAAGTTACTAACTTTAGCTCTCTCTCTGTGTGTGTGTGTGTGTGTGCGTGTGGGTGGGTGCACATATGTAGTTATTAGGGATGGGGGTTTTGGCTTTTTTTGGTACACGTTTAAACGGTAACATGATGTCATAGCTTAAGCGATGACATCATATCCATAGAGGCCAACGATACTGGTCGGAAACTCGGGTAGCTGCTAGTAAGTAAGCAAGTAGTTATGAAAGATTAACGTTAGGAGGTAAATATAGGTTAGAATATAATAGAATATACTTTACTGTTTCAAAATGTTTTCATAAAATAAACTAGTGTCATGAAATTCAAATAAAATCACGGAGTGTTTTTGTTATTGTCCACCGGCTTGGGACTGAGTAAAATGGCTCAACATATTCCATCAGAGACCGAAAGCCTGGCGCATCCACTTCGCTTAATGGTCTTGTGTCTTTAAAAATCATATCCGCAATCAGCTGGGTGATTTTTGCAGCTCTCTGTGGAGTGCACTTGTAGAAGACTGAGCCTATTCGGGGTTGGGTGCTAGCATTACCCACCGCGGCATCTTGTTCAAAATCTACGTTCGCGTGTTTTAATCACAGATGATTGTTCATTGAGCCGGTACTCCCCCCTTTCACATTTAAAACGACACCAGTGTACATGTTACCGAGTTGCCGTCGACTTGTTTTGTAAAATAATTCCAGGCTTTAGCTTTTCCGCCGCTCATTTTGATGCTTTCACTCAAATTCACTGACTCACTCCCGCATTTTTTCCATCAACCTTAGCCTACTTATGTTGACGTGATTTCCGATCTAGATATATTTAAATGCTTTAGATATATACATAATATTATCCTAAACGGATAGTGAATAATTTTCGTGTACACGGTTAAACGTGTACACGACCCCATCCCTAGTAGTTATATGAATATATGAAATATATGTGTGTGACAGCTAAAGTTAGCAACTGATAGCGATTGTGATCAAGGTAGCAAATATGAAAGTTGATTAGCCTCTATTAACAAATATAATTTCAGATTATGAAATGTGATAAAATTTTCATTTTATTTTTGCCTAACTGGGTGGGAATATTAAGGAAATAGCAACATAAAATGATAAAAAATACCATGAAAATGTTGATACTTACTTTTACCTCAGGATTACAAGAGCGTGATGAACAGGAAGTAACAACGATCTTGTAGAAGGGACAGTAACCACAACAGTAGCCTAACAGTAACCCCCCACACCTTGGTGTATTATACATCATTTGAAAGGTAATGGCATGATCTACAGGAATAAATGATCAAATATAGTTTAAAAAGTAAAATGTACTTTAGAAGGTGTCTTTTATAGACAATGTTCACTGAAAAAGGTACGTTTTCACTCTACTGGATGGAGGCCATCTTGGATTTCTGGGTCAAAATGATGTCATAACATCAAACTGATGACAGAATTGGAATCCTCATGGTCAACTTACATGAAAAAGTGTCTTCATCCATGATTCTAGGTGCTCTGGTTCAAAAGTTAATTTTTCAAGACGCCGCCAGCAGCCATCTTGGATTTGGCGCCCTGGCAAAAAATCCCGGGATTTTTGGGAGGGACCTGGGGGCTAAATTTTTTATAAAAGGTCTATAGAAGTCAAATCAATCATCAAAACATGTTAGCCAGAGAATGGTCATGGGATTGAGGTTCTGGACCCAACAAAATGTGATGCAGCCCTCTGGGTGTGTGGTCTCATGTCTCATGTCTTTTTAAAGACATATCTGATCTAGCCTCCAGTTTAGGCTACACAACATCAATAAACAATAAATAATAAAGATCTCATGTGAAAAGTAAGTTCTGATCAGCAGAACATGTGTGCACCAGCCAATGACTGGTTGGGTTTTGTTTTGATTTAAATAAAAAAGAGAGGTGGAAAAAAACAAAAACAATGGCAGTTCCCAAGCTGGATTAGTTGAGCACCCAGATCAGATCCAGCACACGCATTTGCAACAAATCATGTTAGCCAATTCAGCGACTGGCAACGTTGTGGTATTGATAAAATCTGGTATATCAAAACATACGCGGATGCTACTTTGCTTTAAGGTAAGGCCTGCAATATCTGAATGCATGCCATTTGGCTTTATATCTAAATACTAATGGTGACCCATAACTTTTCACCTTATATTCCAATGGGAAGTAGAAGCAGCTGAAATGTATCCATTTACTCAGAAACAAAATACTGCGGGTCTGGTTCAGTATCATAAATAAATAATTTCATCCATATAGAAATGCCGTCATTTACACTTCATATGGTCAATGTGGCGTTATCTTTTGAAAAACACAATGTTATGATCGCACTCTCAAATTGGAATGGAATTGCTCTGGTCTCAGTCTCAAATCATCTCCACACTTCATGGTCTCTGTCTTGACATGGACTCGAATTGCCACTGACTCTGCCTGTAATAGGACTCGACTGTATTGGCAGACCTGAGTTTAATCTTCACAACCACCACCCCCAACGCTTTTTTAAGGATGACGGGAAGAGGTAGACAAATTAACATAGCGCCTTTTCACCATCTGTATTAGCAGTACTAAACGCAGTAATTCATAACAGTTGTTTGACACAGCTATTCATGCAACTGAAACATTTATTATCAATTCTGCAATGCCTTCTAAAGAAATCCAAAAGGTAAAACATTAGCTTTTAAGAACATCACCAATTCATCTGGATGACAGGAAGAACAATCGGTTCCATTTTGTTGTATTGTGCCTGTTGCAGAGACCTACAATGGAGACAACACAAGAAATTACATCACAACTTATGTAAGTTGTCATGTCAGTAAAGAATAAAACCATTTGTCATATCAGTTATCGTTCATCTATTCTTCATGCATAAATGGTATGTTCATTTAAACTGTGTAGAAGTAGTGATGATTTGTTATTTTATGAAAAACTAAACTAAGGTAAGTATTTCTTAAACCTATTACATTTCTAAGAGAAGACATTTTGAACTTTATTGTCCTTATAAATGCTTCCATAAAGTTATTTTCTGACATTACTTTAATTTCACAGACGCTGTTATCCATTGTGACTTACAGTGTGTGTTCTGTGTAAGATAACATAAGTACACATGTACGCACACACACACACACACACACACACACACACACACACACACACACGACACACGTTATATGATCAACAATGCCAGAACTAGCTTAAAACATTCCTAGATACAGTTACTTCCGACTGCGCATTGTGATTGGCCAAGAAGCATTCCATGAGTGCCGGTATACAGTATAGCATCACTCGAACCTCATCACTGGTCGGGATCACTCTGTTTGGTTTACATTCTAATTGACCTCAGGGAAGTTTGGTTGGTTGGTACGGAAATGAATGGACACCAAGCGACAGTCGCGTCCTGTACAAAAAGCCCTGCACTCTCCGATAACTTTAGTTAGCAGCGATGTCAAGTTACTGAAGCTGAGACACTGAATGATATTACATTATGACAATAGTTTATCAACTAACCACTGAGATAGAGTCGGAGTTTCACGGCACTGGCAACTTCCCTCCCTGGATCATCCAAACGCCAAATCATCATGTTTGTGTTATTGTAACATTATTATTTTTCTGGCAAGAAACAAAAATGCAGACACAATGATTTGAGGTCTGGATGATCCAAGCAAGGAAGCTGCTATCTCGATCTCCACTTGTTATTTGATATTGTTTAAAGGGGTAGGAAACACTAAAACACATTTTTTGAGATGTTAACCTCTTAATACCAAACGCCCCCTAGTGGTAACGCGGGCGTTACGGAAGTTATTAAAGTTTATATTTCATTAATTTAATAATAGAGAATAAACTGCTAACCTCAATATGTTGATTAAATATCCTTAAGACACATCCATTCTTTCTAGGAAAATGGTTTTTAAGCCCAAAACGTCGAGTTAAAACTTCGTAAATAACGTTGTAAACTCAGACCTAATTACCAAACATTTATTGCAGCTTGCTGCCACTCCATAAACAATGCGTTGGTAAACTATTCTGCTTGATTATATTTCACAAAACTTTGCTTTGAAAAATCGTTATGCATTAAAGCTTTAAGAAAAAACACTTGAAAACGTTTACACAGCTGTGCATGCTTTCTTCAAGTTACTAAACGGACTTGTGATTTTCTGCTCTTCGTCGCGAGTAGTTCGGCTGTGTCCCGTTCAGCATTGTGAAACTCGGCCAGTTGAGTGAGTACCAACCCCTTAGCTTAGTTTGTTTTCGACAAACCTGTTTGGGACTTGACTGCGGAGTTTTTTGTCAGACCGTTGTCAATTGCGTGCATTGTCTTGATTAATTTCACAGTAGGCCTATCCGAAGTGGGAATGACTGGTTGGGGGCAGCCTCCAGATTCAGTCTCGTTTTTCTCCCATTGGGTCTTAAACCTGTCTGTGAATTTCTGAGCCAATAGCCAAGACTGTTATCTTTCAAATAAGTGCTCATACATCATATCCAATTCAAAATATACAAGTTATGGCAGTGCGTAACAGAGGGTTAGGTTTCACTGTAGTACGCGGACGCATTAGAGCGCAATAGGGTTAGCTTATCATTTAGCTTTGCTTGTTCATAATTTACTTAGCTACGTTCCGGTTAGTAAAGAACAATTAATTAGGTAAGACCCGCAGTTCCATTTTTTTACTTTTTTGATACAGTTTTTGTGTAGTTATGTCGAGATTTTTGAGGCGTTTATCCGTGCATGAAGTGGTAGACGAACTGGACATGCCAGAAGATGTTTTTGCCGAGGGAGACTGTCCTGTCTCAGTGACGCTGAATCCACTGATGACCGAGATGATGTTGCTGACATGTAAGTTGTTTTATCATACTAACAGTGCTATGCTATAAATGCATTGAATTTCACCATGGCAGGTAACGTCGTTAGGGCTGGTGGTGTAACCGATTTTTCGATATACCAGTGTGAAGTCACGCAATGACATGCGGGTTCGTAATTACATTGTCAACTGTATTTTATTGTTTTTCATACAATTAATATTAAAAATTGCACATTCCAACGGTATGATAAATAATTTATGAAGTAAACTTAGGGTGTATTGTCTGTGTTGACAAATTTGCACGTGTTACGTGGCGTTGCCAACAACACAGATGTTTGTGGAAACGATAAGTTTGGTGTAAGCATCGAAGGAAATGTGCAATTTAGCTGCAATGCGCGAATCCCTGTGTTTCTTCTGTGAAGCTAACTAACCTTATATACTTATGCATAAAATCGGTCCCTCTCAGCGAAATTAATATAGATAGTATTACCTTTACAGTGGCAAGCTAGCAAGCAAAATTACAGGTAACAAGCAGCTAGCTATCTACTTGTGTCTGAGATGAGCTACTAAATCGATTTTTTTGAGTGTGAAATGGCTTCTGGAAGTGTTTAGTAAAGTCATTGTTGCACATGAGTAAATTGTTCTGTATGCAGTACAGAAGGCTGTGCAGGTAAAAAAATGGCAATTTATGCATGGTATGAGGGAGAGAACATGATAACATGAGGGAGTACTTGTTTATTATTATTATTGTTGGATAAGGGGGACTAATGGGTATATCAACATGGTGGACAATTCCATGGACAGGGTTAGTGGGGTTTATAATGATGCTGATTGCTCTCCTGAGGGAATGTGTAGTCTAAATGGCTTCTGTATGAATGGTTAAATAATCTCTCCTCACCCTCCACCCCCATGTTTTGATCCTTTGCCTTTTTTTGTTTTTAGTTCATTTTTTCAAGCTTTTTGGACCCTGCCATTTTGTACTTTCTTTGTGTAAATACGGTAACTTCAGCAATTAGAGGGCAAGGATCTTTTTATTTGTTACAGCAGGGGTGTTTTTATTTTATCTAGGAAACTGGTGGACCTTTGATTTTTTATCCACTGCACTTTTAGTAGTACACCTTAGTGCACTTGTATATAGTTGATATATGTGTTACGTATCAGATACGGGACGAACCCAAGTGCAACGACCAGGAGACAGATTCACAAAAAAAGGAGTTTTTAATAAATTAAGTGTTGGGGTAGTCCCAACACTGTACAGGAATGGCAACACACAGAATAACACAGGTATTGCCTGGAAGCCCGGGGCGGGCTGCTCCAAGCCGGAGCTGGACTGGAGGATCTGGAACTTATCGTTCCAAGCCGGAACTGGACTGGACAGGAACTGGACCGGGAGGTCCACACGGGAATCAGGGTCTGGAACGGAATGTTCCAAACCGGAACTGGACTGGACTGGAACTGGACCGGGCGGTCCACACGGGAATCAGGGTCTGGAACGGAATGTTCCAAACCGGAACTGGACTGGACTGGAACTGGACTGGGAGGTCCACACTGGAATCAGGGTCTGGAACGGAATGTTCCAAACCGGAACTGGACTGGGCTGGAACTGGACCGGGAGGTCCACACAGGAATCCGTGTCTGGAACGGAATGTTCCAAACCGGAACTGGACTTTGAACAGGTAGTGATACGACTCACGCCTGGACTGGACTGGAACTAGCAGGGGAGCGACTCACTACGGCAGGGCTGGAACTGGACCGGAATGACTGCACCGGTACAGGACAAACAAAAACAGAGGGGGATTAGTGCAAGGAAAGGCACGGGAAGGACCGGGAGGTTCTCACGGAGGTGCAGGGCTTGGCAGGTAGGTGAATGATGAAGCACGGCAGGGCAGGGTAGTGTGGCGTAGCTGCGGTAGGTCCGGATGGAGCTGACTGGTCTCCAGAGCTCCCGGAACCGTAACCGAAGACTTTGGTGGCTTCTTCGGCCGGACAGGAACAGCTGGAGGGTAGCCAGGAATAACGCCACCGCGGAGCCTACGCGAGCAGGAGGTGGAGGTACCGCAACACACACAACGAACACCGGGCTTACGAACACTGCTGCTGAAGAGTGGGAGCTGGGTTAGGTGGAGGAGAAGGGAAACAGGTTAGCTACATTCACAACAGGAAATAACTGGGGAGGTAAACTACCAATCCGTAGTTTCGAGCGGAACCAAATGCTGTAAGGGGATAATATCCCACAACCAAGCGAGTAGTTCGAAGTAAAAGACCAGATAACACAACGAGCACTAACACCAAGTGACGATAGTTAACGAACTGGCGCCGACTGGCAGCCAGCCGAAAGACTATATAGTGAGGTTAATGACAGAACTAAATAAGGAACAGGTGTGGAAATAAAACGGGAGTGATTGCGAAACACCAGGTGAGGAAATGCATGCAACGAGGGGGAAGGAGTGAAAGGCGGAAGTAAGACAAAACAACCAGACGAACAAGACAGGGAAGGACACGCCTAGTCCGCAGCAGCGGGGAAAACACGGACAAAAGGATCCAACATGACACGGAGGGAAAACAGGAAAACACGGAAAACGAACAGGAAGGGAGCGGAACATTACAATATGTTTGTCATGTATAAAGTTTTGCCTCCTAAAACCCAACCCCAACGTCCCCGTCGTAGGAGGAGGCAACAGAATAAAGGACAGGACTGGCAAGCAGTAATGTGTAGGGAAGTTTCATACTATTCCCATTATTCATTTGAAAACCTGTTTGCATATACAGTACGTACCTGGACTCATTTCTGGCTAATGGGGCTCTGGTGAAATACACAAGATTCACTGTGCTGCTACATGGGTTTTGACAGCTTTTTGTGACCTCGGATAGTTAGTTGTGTAATATGAAGAGCACCAAGAACACGTCTACAAATGAACTTTTATTGCCAATATTGACAAATTATCTCATTTTATTGTAAAAACCTAAAAAATAAATCATATTGAGACCTTTCTGGAATATTGCCATTTTTGGCACATTTGGCACCATTTGGATATGAAAAAGGTTGACCTGAAAAAAACCCTGTAAAATTTGAATGGTTTGAGATATTGACACCAGATTGTTACCAGAGGTAGGCAGCATATTGATGAATCAGATAGAGGAGTAATTTCCTCCATAGCATTTGTAGCTCCCCAGGTAAAAATTCTTAAACTTAAATGGTGTACCCGTTTTTTTAGTTTTTTTATATTTTCTGTACATAAATTGTTGTAGTTAAGTATCAAAAACTGGATTTCTATGAGTTCTCACTGCTTAGTCGTAATACTGCAGGTGTCTCCTTTAATAAAAGCCATGAACCATATTTGTACCATTTATAGTTTTTGAGATAACCACCTTTGTTTGTCACTAGTGAAAACAGGTGAAAATTGGCCTATTTTGCCCTCGGTAGGAAGAGGTTAACTAATATCTAGACATTGTCTCAGATGGAAGAGAACAATAGTATGCATTATATCTACAATTTTGGGCAAAATGTTGAATGTTAGCCGTTACATCGCCTATTCTTCTCCTTCCGGGGTTGAAAATGAAATGGGCTACATCCTTGAAAATGACTCTGGGTGCGTCCCAATAATCGAAAAATGCACCCTCCCTTCCTCCACTACCACCTCCTCTACTCCATGCCCCGGAAACGGATCTTTGTGTTTTAATCTAATGTTGTGGATTACATCTTAACCCATTTAATCCCAAATTTTTCCTTGCAATTTGAGTACATGCATTTTACTCCTTAGACCTCCCTAACACACAAACTTTATGCCCTTTTTGATTTTATGTTAGTTAAGTTAGTGAAATATTAGGTTTTATACTCGGTCACAATAGTGACCGGTGGGAAATAGCATAGTCAGAATTCATACAAATTCTTCAATTAGACCTATTTACACATTTAAAATCACAGTAACAGTAACATATGCAACATATAAGAATGAGATATGGTTAGAATTTACTTGTGACCCTGTGATCTTGGAGAGCCGTAAAGTCACGCATCTGGTGCCGGGATGTTTACTGGGACCATCTGGCCTAAGGTTTACGGCGTCCAAGAATGTCCTAGGATTTTATGATCCTGGGAGAGACCCTGGACTGTCTGAAACTCCCGCGCACGGACAATACAAGAGTGCCCCCACCTGACGTCACTGAGGCAGGCCACATCCCTTTCCTTCAAATAATGCCCACACAGCATAATATAACAGTACAGACTGCTTTGGTCTTCAAAAAGCCTAAAAACCTTAAAATGTGATGAATATTTTTGTTACATTGTACAGTATATACTGGAAATAGTCTTGACACTGACAATAATTGACAATATACATTATACACTCTTTTTCCAGAGGAATAAGCATATATTGTTCAGTTTCTGAGTGTTACATGAGTAAATACACACATTTAATGTACCTGACTGAACAGGGGAAACTAGGGTATAATGTAATATTCTTGACATGAATCCTGGGACTGTTTGTGGCATTAACATTAATCACATTTGAAAACTATGCAGAGATGGGATTCTCATGACAACACGAACGTAGACCTACTCATGTTTGATATCGTTTTGATGGTCTCGGTGTGTGTGGTGCAATGGCCTATATTTCCTAAATGGTCAACATGGAAGAAATATATATTTCATAACTCAGGAGTAAACTGCCGTTGTGGAATTATATCACAGGAAACCCTTTCTGCCAACCCCCCTGGAAGGGGGGACAAAAAGTGCAATTTAGCTTTCTGGTCAGTTTATGGTTTTACGACCGTCCGCAGCCAAATCAAACACAGAATTTGGGCATATAAGCAGAGGAAACAAAGAACTAGGGGAAGCTGTAGCCAGACTCTCCCGCACATCTCACTTTGTGTCTTGTGTGTAGCGATTGCCAGGTATGAATTAGTATTTTACTCTATACTCTATTTTGAATATGTTGTGTTTTAACCTGTAACTATGATTGATTATTTTAAAGTAAAGAACCTACCTGGTAAACTAAACTGTTAAGCTTGATTTGTGTGGTTTCTCTGAAAAAGACATTCTATCTCTGTTATAGGGTTGTCACGATACCAGAATTTGAAACTTCGATACGAGAAAACGATACTCGATACCTCTTTCGATACCACGGCACACAAAAAAACGTCCTAGGCACACAAAATAGGATACATTTTTTTAAAATTATTATTAACAACCTGCACAGTGCTGGTACAGAAAAAGTGACTGAACACAGAACAAGATTAACATTATTATTACTATTCTTAATTGTTTTCCTACCTTGTAGGCCTACACATTATGTAGTTATTATTGCTTTTTGTATTATTTCTTTTCTCTCTCTAATGTTGCTTCACTTGTAAACACAATACAGTCTCAGTGGGTTTCCCCTGTAAACAAAGGATAAATAAAATAAAACAAGAACATTCCAATTGCAAGGGTCTGGGTGTCCTTTGCAGCTTCTCTCTGGTGCTATATGAAAGAAAATCCATAATTAGATTTGATGGTATAATTCTTAAATTGCATGCATTTTTATACAATTAAAATTAATAAAACTCTCTGTCAGGTCCAACATCACTGGCAGTAATCAATGCGCAAGATCAGCCAGCTATTTTACGTTAGCTAACGTTGGCTGAAACTAATTTTGGATAAATGTGTAACGTTATGTCGTCAGCTCAGCTCATGCAACCCCGTTACCTTACTTTGGCTAATGTAGTTTGTGTCGTTAAGCAACACACAACATAGCAAGCCAGCTAGTTAGATGCTAGCTTGCTCTGAGAAAAAAAAAAAAGCTAGGCTCGTTAACGTTATAGCTGCTAGCGTTAGCTTGCTCGGGGGAAACTTTCTGAGCTCATCAGCATCACATCGCAACGTCATTCATGACAATAACTGCACGCTTATTAAATTATACATTACCTCTCTCAATTCTTTGGAGAGATCAGGATGCCGGTCCTTCAGATGCTTTGCCAAATTTGATGTGTTCCCTCCTCTTGTTGGTACAGTTTTGAACCACCTTTTGTAAATCGGCTTTTGCAAATCTTTCGCCTTTCCTTCTGCATCCGCCTCATAGGCAAAATATTGCCAAACAGCAATCCTACTATTTTCTTTTTCGACTAACGTTAGTTCTGGAGCTGGACTTGCCATGGCTAACTCTAGCTAGCTTCTTGAATAACAGTGA
This sequence comes from Synaphobranchus kaupii, assembly GCA_029718625.1. NCBI lineage: Eukaryota > Metazoa > Chordata > Actinopteri > Anguilliformes > Synaphobranchidae > Synaphobranchus > Synaphobranchus kaupii. Next base: position 18,596,617 of record CM056383.1, read on the forward strand.
CGGGTCGCTGGCTGTTCTGAGTGACATCCACTGGCGTGTTTTGTCTCTCGCTCTCCTTCTGATCTTCATCGTACCTGTTAGTGCTTGTGCCTCTGCCACTGTCACTCACTCACTCACTCTGTCAGTCACATGGTGGGTTCGTTGCTGGAGAGAATGCCGTAATGAAGCCAGAGGCACTGAAGACCCACAAATATTTAATACAAATAAAAAATAAAAAATAAAATTTAATATAGTTTTTTTTATAAAGTATCGTTTTTAAGCACGTGGTATCGAAACGTATCGAAGTATCGATACTTTTGACAACCCTACTCTGTTAACACGGAAATGAGTTGATTAATTTCCTCAGTCTGGGTTACCCCCTCTGCTGATCTAGGGAGATTGACTAGTTAAGCTTAATGTATCACGGAGTATTGCACCCGTAGAACTATGTCTTAAGTTAGATCATCTCCGCATGATGTTTATACATGTTGAGAACGGGGGTTGCCAATATTACCTTCTGGGGTCCCTGAGCTTTATTGGATAGGCTATACCTTATGAAGTGGCCTCTTCCGCAACCTCTGAGATAAACTCGGATATCAAGTCAGCCGTGAGAGGTGTACATAAACGGCCGTATTTAGCACCCGGTGGAACCAGCGCATCCAGTTCAGAGAACAGGCTCAAGAGTACGAGAGTACTTTAACAAATCAACTGTAAATTCTACATCGCAATATTAGTAATTAAATTGGAGTCAGATACATGCGTATAGAATCAGCGTTGGTGGCTGACAGTCAATATAATATACACAGGCTGCCGTTTTGGATAAGCTGGGGTAAGCCTGCAGGCCAGACTTAGAGCGGGAGGCAAAGTGGTACTATTAGCTGATCCCGTGAATTTAAAGAAGCAGTCTCATCCGGTTGTAAGAACAGTAATATTTCAGAACTCTTACCTTTTCCCACAGCAACAGCGGAAAACATCACGCTTAAACCTTCGCTCCGTGCTATTCCCTCATTGGTCTAGCTGCGCAGGATTTACAATGTAACACAATGTTTGAACTTACAATAATACAAACACTGCCGTTGGCAAACTCATCTGAGGTAGGCTCATTAATTTATGACAGAAGCAGAAGCCAGGACATGGAAACCATACACCATGTAGAATCCAACACTTTAAAATAACATTAAAGGTTGTATCAGCGATGCTGGGCCGAAACATAAATGATCACATTCATCTGATTTTTCCTCACGATCCGCTAGCTGCCCGCCCCATAAGCAGGCCATCAAAAAACCGCGTCTCTGTAGGCAGCCTATGCTCCGAGATCGTACACAAAAACAAATGGTACTACCAGCCACTCAAAACCAAAATAAACAGTATTCCAACCAATCACCGACAAGGGGTGGGTGTTGTGGGGTTTTGCGCTCGTGCACGCGAAGTGGGAGCTGAAAGGTTGTATCAGCGATTTTGGGTGACGTCACTTCTGAAGCGAAATCCCAAACAAACAGAGCCAGCTCCATAGATATATATAAAGGCTAGATGTCTCGTCCGCGTTGCTGGACGTTCGTCACCTCTTTCAGTTCAACTTGATACAAGACTATACATCCTTCAACGAATTCCAATTCGGAACTAACCATAGACAAAACCGGCAATTTAGACAAACTGTGGTTAGAATCAGCTAGCTATAGCTTGCCAATTTTGATTTAGCTACCAGCTAACAAACGCAACTCACACACTGAATTCCTACCATCGGATATTCACTCTGTTCAGCATGACTTTTTTATTTATTTTATTTTTATTTATTTATTCATTTATTTATTTCGGCACGCATATAGTCACACTTTATCACAATTTCTGTAATATGCCCTGACAAAACACATTACCTGCCGAAAAGGGATACGGGAAAAAGCAGCCTGCTTATCAAGTCCCGCCCCAATTCCTCAATCAAATTTGAAAGTTCACATTATACATTTGTTTAAAACAGATTATTTCATATCACAACAGCATAGCTGAACTTGCTTTATAACAAAACAGTCCGAGAAAGAAAAGGAAAAATAAAATAAAAAAAAATAAATAAATAAAAATAAACAAAACAATAAAGTCCAAATAAGTCATATTTAAATGTACATGTCATTCATTAGACAAAACAATTTGTTTTTACTCATGCCAGTACATCGTACTGTACAGTACTTTTTTTTTTTGTACATCGTGACATTGTTTTCATTTCATGATAACCCCCTATTTTTTTATACTTGATAATTTTCTACCATCTTGCATCTTATCTTACTCTTGAAGGTCTTTAAGTTTGTAGACATTTTAATCTCATCATGTAAACTGTTCCAAAGCTTAACCCCCACAATGGATAATGAATGACCTCTGAGTGTTGACTTTATAGCTTTTTGTTTATAAATCATATTTCCTCTTAGGTTATGTATGTCATCTCTCTTTAGAAACAGTTTCTGTATATTTACGGGTAAGAGATTTTTGGAGGCTAAGAATAATATTTGTACAGTATTATATTTAATTATATCCTGCCACTTGAGAAACTTTGCCTTAATAAACAAATAATTTGTGTGGTCTCTATATGGGACACTATATACAACTCTCATTGCCCTTTTTTGGAGTTTGAACAGTGGCTCTATAGTGTCTTTATAAGTGTGTCCCCACACTTCAACACAGTAGTGTAGGTGAGGTGTTATGAGTGCTGAGTAAATTGTCTTAAGTGAATGTTGATTGAGTAGTTTCTGCATTTTCCACAAAATAGACACGCTTTTGGCCAATTTACATTGAACTAGCTTCACATGTGGTTTCCATGTCAGGAGGCTATCTACCGTAACCCCCAGAATCTTGTGTTCGTTCACTCGTTCAATGTTGATACCATTGACCTTTAAGTTTATGTTTTCCTTCAGGCCTCTTTTCCCAAATAATATGAATTTTGTCTTTGAAAGGTTTAGTGATAGTTTATTAATATTAAACCACGCGTGAAGCTTTGACATTTCATTGTTAACTGATGTGACCATTTGATTAAGATCAATTCCAGAACAGAGGATGTTTGTGTCGTCCGCGAATAAAATTAATTTTAAAACGTCAGATACTTTGACTATGTCATTAATATATAGTATAAATAATTTTGGTCCTAAGACTGAACCCTGTGTGACCCCACAGGTGATATCCAGGCATGATGATATGTTGTCCCCTATCTGAACAAATTGAACTCTATTTGATAGGTAACTCTTTATCCATTGTAATGCGATTCCTCTAACTCCATATCTGTACAATTTTTCCATCAATATGCTGTGGTTTATCGTGTCAAAAGCTTTTTTCAAGTCAATGAAGATGCCTATGGTGAATAGTTTCCGGTCTAGCGCGTCTTTGATAAATTCTATGGATTCTGTTAGGGCCAGTGCTGTTGAATGTTTTTTCCTGAACCCGTATTGGTTGTCACATAACAGTTTGTGTTTATCAATGAACTTATCTAATCTGACATTAAAGAGCTTTTCAATAATTTTTGAGCACTGTGGTAAAATTGAAACAGGACGATAATTTGAAAACTCCTGTTTGTCTCCACTTTTGTATAAAGGAAGACCTTTTGCTATCTTCATTTTATCTGGAAACACGCCATTACAGAACGATAAGTTACATATATATGTTAGTGGAGGTATGATCGCCTTTGATATCCTTTTTAACAATGTCATGTCTATCTGATCTACGTCAGTGGATGTCTTAGCTGTGCAGTCTCTCAGTATTGCTTTAATTTCATTTTGTGTGACAGGATTTAAAAATAATGACTCTTGTTTTGTCTCACTGCCCCTATCAAAGTGATCCCACTGCAGTAGTGAGGAAGGAATGGCCTTGGCTAGCTCCGGACCAACACTAACAAAGTATTTGTTGAAACTGTCTACTATCGACATATTTTCTTCTTCCCTCTTGTTCTTCTTCTTCGTTTGGGTAGGAACTTTTTGTCCCACATCCCCAGGCTCGGGGCCGAGGGGCTATCCTTTTACCACCCCGAGCCTGGGGGGGGGTTCACCCGGACTATATTTCAGGGCACACCTCCAGTAGCCACGTCACCGTGTCATCATCCAGAACCGACAGACCATGCATCCCATTGGGTGCCCGATAAATCAGGCAGTCCAGGATGACATGGTCTGCGGTTTGTTCCTCCGCGCCACACTCGCAGGCTGCGCAAGAAGCCAAGCCCCATCTGTGCATCGATGAGCGGAAGCGCCCAACGCCGGTCCGGAGGCGGTTAAGCCTCACCCATGCCAGTCTAGGCAGGTCCACCCCAATAGGGGGAAAACCGACGTCTGGGATGAAGTCACGGAGTCTAGAGGTGTTCTCCTCCCACTCCGTGCTCCAGATGTAATCCGCCCACCGTGCCGCACTGATGTTAAGATCACTGCATTGCTGCAGGAATTCCTGTGCGGCAGGCACAAATGGGTGTCTCGACTTAAGGCGCCGGGGAGGCTCAGCAATTACAGCGAGCCTTTCGTGGAGCAGATGGTTTGGCTCCATGGCCCGGCACGCGAGACGTGCTGTGGCTCCCGCGCGGCGAAGCCCAGCGGGCTGGATGCCTGCAAGAATGGGAAGATTGTCCACGAGAGTGGGACGCAGGCATCCTGTCACGATGCGCAAGGCTTCGTTGATGGGCGTATCGATGAGGCGGGTGTGGGCACTGCGACACCATACCGGTGCGCAGCACTCACTAGTCGAGTAAACAAGGGCCAGGGCTGCCGTACGCAATGTTCTTGCGTCGGCGCCCCAGCCTGACCCGACTAGTCGCCTCATCAATGCCACACGAGATGTTAACTTCTTGCGCAGTGACTCAAGGTGTCGGCGAAACGTGAGCGACCTGTCCAATGTCACGCCGAGGTAGATTGGCTCAGCGCAGCATGGCAGGGGTGTTCCGCCAATATATATTCGGAGCTCACGTTTAGCCTCCCTGTTGTTAAGATGGAAGGCCGCCGACACCGTCTTTGCCTCGCTGAGCTTCAACCTCCATTTCCAGAGGTATGCCACTAGTGTCTGCATGTCCTGGCTCAAAGTCCCCTCCAATGACTGCCAGTCTCCAGCGGAGTACACCAACGCGAGGTCATCCGCGTAGGCATACTTCCGCGAGACTGTATCAGGCAAGTCATAAGTGTAGATATTATAGAGGAGGGGGGCCAGGACAGATCCCTGGGGGACGCCGTTCTTGAGGCGTCGTAACCTGCTTTGCTGTCCGCTACCGGTGGTAAGGTTAAAGCTGCGATTTCGGACAAGCTCCAGGATCATACTGACCATGTGCCTGTCCGGCAGCAGGTGGAGCAGCTTGCAGGTGAGGCCGCGGTGCCATACGGTATCATAGGCAGCCGTCAGATCGACAAAAACGGCTCCGGCCTTCTTCTTGAACGAAAAGCTGTCCTCGATGTCTTGAGTCATCAAAGTGACTTGGTCTACGGTCGATCTCCCGCGTCGGAACCCGGCCTGCTCCCGAGGGAGCAGTGGGTCGACGATCGGTTCGACGCGGGCGTAGATAAGACGCTCGAGGATCTTGAAGGGGATGCAGAGCAAGGAGATGGGACGGTAGCTCTTAGGATCCCCTTCAGGCTTATTCGGCTTAGGGATCGCGACAACTAGGGCTCTTCTCCAGATTTTGGGGATCTTGAGTTGGCGCAAGCAGGAAGAGAGGAAAGCTCTTAACCAGGACTTCAGGGCAGGTGCGGCATGGAGTATAAGCTCCGGGCAGATGGAATCAGGGCCCAGAGCTTTTCCTGGCTTTAGGTGCTGGAGGGCGGCAGCGAACTCCTCCGGTGTGAATTCACCGGAGATGTTATCGCTGCTAGATGTTGGGGCCCTCCAGAGGTCAGACACTTCTTTTGCCACGAGTCGTGATGACTCGCGGTCTTTACCCTCGTATACCCCATTTTTCACAAATTGTGATGCGATTTTATTTGCAGAAATGGGGCAGTGACGAGGGGAGTGTCTTGACCTGCCAGTGAGGTTGTTCAGGATACTCCATGCCTTCCCTCTTGTTGTTTATATTGAAATGATCCGAGAATGTCCTCTTGGCCTTTCGCCCAGAGACGGAATTTATTATTTTCCAGAGGTTTCTGGTGTAATTTTTATTTTCTGTTAGTAACTTATCATAATAATCTTTTTTGTGTTTCCTCAACAGATAAGTCACTCTGTTTCTGCAACGTTTGTACTTTGCATATGATTGTACACTCCTTTCCTTTAAAAACAGTTTATATAAGCTGTTTTTTTTTCTGCAGGCTTTTTCTATGTTCTTGGTAAACCATGGCCTTATTTCTTTGACTTTTTTGCCTTTTCTCGAATTTTTGACTACCGGGCAGTGCTTGTCATATATTGAATTTATTGTGTTTAAGAAGGCCTCATACGCTTTGTTTGTGTCTCTTTCATTCAATACATCATTCCACTTTTGATTCATCATATCTTGTTCAAAATCTTTGAGTCTCTTTTCGTTTCTAATTCTTTTTAAGATTTTTGTCACTGGATTCTGATCCAAAGTGTGTTTCCAGTCACAGATAGCGAAGACTGGAAGGTGATCAGAGATATAATTTATCATAATACCACTTGTTATTACTGTGTCCAGTATATTTGTATAGATGTTGTCAATTAGTGTGGCACTATGTTTAGTGATTCTGCTTGGCTGGGTGATTAGTGGTCGCATTCCCCACGCATACATTGTGTTAACGAAGTCCTCAATCAACTTGTTATCTTTGGGATTTAATATGTCTACGTTAAAGTCACCACATATAAAAACATTTGACTGATTCATTTTTTATAATATTTCTCCCATACAATTGTTGAATATGTCTATTTTTGAGCTGGGAGCTCTGTAAACATTGCATATAACAGTTTTTTTACCTTTCGGCGTTGAGAATTCAATTGTTACACACTCCATTACATTTTCAACGACAATTGACAAGCTTTCCAGTATTCCAGTAAATTTATGCTATCCTCAATAAACAGTGCAACCCCTCCACCAGATTTGTTGATTATGTTCTTACACACAAAATTATACCCTTCCAGGTGGAAATCCATGCATTTCTCAACGTTAATCCAAGTTTCCGACACTGCAATGATGTTAAATGGTTTGGCAAATGTACATAGATACTCCTGTATCTGTTCAAAGTTTGCGTATAGACTCCTGCTGTTGAAGTGGATTATTGACAGCTTTCCACCCATGCTAATGTTCTTATTGAACTGGTCTTCCAAGTAATATCCACATTTGTTTGTTTCATTATAATAAAAGTGTCTGTCTGGATCCACTTCTTCATTTATGGCTTTTGATCTTGGGTTCTGGTTAGATATCATACTCCCTTTTTCATAGTCAGCAATTTTATCCATCAATTCATTCATTTTAATCCGTGAAGTTTTACTTTTTGTTTGAACTGAGTTCATGGCGTTTTCACATAGTTTTCACGTACCTTACTATTCATATTTCTCCAGCTCCTCCAGCGCCCTGATCAGCACCGGTCTGGTGTTTTCTGAAGACCCATTTGGTTTGATATAAACTTTACAATTTGCCGTCCAGGTGTTCTGTAATTTTTCCCCTTTCTTCAATTGACGCGCTTTCCAAGCGATGGTGGCGTTTACTTTGCTGAGATTTTCATTGATGAACACGTTGGATCCTTTCAGATTTTTACCCTGTTTCAGTAGAGCAACTTTGTATTTCCTACTTATGAATCTCAGCACCACGGCGCGGGTTTCGTTTTCCCTGCCTTCGTTAGTTTTTTTCTTGGGCAGCAGATAACAAGAATCCACGTTTGTGAGATCCATGTCGATGTTTTTGGAGTCTAGAAAATTCTCCACTTGTATTTCCACAGATTGGATGTCTGCCTCGTCTGTCTCCTCGTGGGACCTCATCGCCCTGGCATAGTTCCTTGGTTTGATTCTGAGCCCTGTGATGATCACATCATTAAGCTTCCCTTGCTGTTCAAGCTCCTCCACTCTGTATGTTAGAACCTTTATTCGTTGGTCTTTCTTGATATTTTCCTCTTTAAGATCTTGTAACTCCTTCATTATGTCTTTCAGTTGGACCTTGATACCTTCCAGGCTTTCCATAATTATTGACAAGTCCGATGGATTTGAGTGACTAGTTTTAGCTGTCTTTTCTGTCTTGCCCATTTTCTTGTTTTCAGTGATTTTTAAGGATTTGCTATATTGTTGTATTGTTTCGTTGAGCTTATCATTCCCCCCCAGTTCCCGATGCAGCTGTTACCTTGAGCTGTTGCTCCTTCACCTACGTTCGCTAGACCTAGAGCTATCCAAATTTAGTCAAGCTTCGCTCACATTTTTTCCAGAATGCCATTTTGCAAATTCACATCCAAACAAGTTAGCAAGCAACAAGCTAGCAGTTACTCACCTGTCCAGAAGGAACAGCGCGACCTGGGCATCCAATTTAAAATCTTTAAGTTCTTTTAGTTCCTTCCATCTTTCCATAGCCTTCCCGATACATATTCTGGTCTTGGAAAATATACGTTGGTATTCCCTCACCACCCTCCTCTTCCTCCTCTTGGGGATTGATTCCACCATTCTAGCTCCTGATAATTGTCAGACGCTGCCCTCCTTCAGCTCCCACTTTGCGTGCACGAGCGCAAAACCCCATAACACCCACCCCTTGTCGGTGATTGGTTGGAATACTGTTTATTTTGGTTTTGAGTGGTTGGTAGTACCATTTGTTTTTGTGTACGATCTCGGAGCATAGGCTGCCTACAGAGACGCGGTTTTTTGATGGCCTGCTTATGGGGCGGGCAGCTAGCGGATCGTGAGGAAAAATCAGATGAATGTGATCATTTATGTTTCGGCCCAGCATCGCTGATACAACCTTTAAGTAAAATTAAATATAATATCTCTGAACATTTTATAACAGTAAGACATTAATTTTGTATTATCAATAATGTTACATTTTACAGTATAAAAGTGAACCAAAACGTACTAGGGCAGTGCATACTGTAGGGTACTATCAGTGACAACAATGTACTTATTTCACTGTCTCATAAAACAGTTTCAACAAATTTGAGTAAATAGTAGACCACAGCTCATCAGTTAGACTTCACTCTCCATGAAAATGCTTGAAGCACTCAATGTGGAGAGGTGCATCACACTTCTCACATGCATATACAGTGCACTTGTCGTACCATCTGCATCTGTGGAAACGGTTCCCTGTGTTCACAGGCCAGTGAGATTTTCCATCACCTCTTGCAGAATCCTGAGTGACAGTTGTTGCAATCGAAGATCTTCTGCCATGGCCAAGAGGTAGTTTTCCATATCTTTTTAGGAGACCCAGGGACACAGATCGCTGAACGGCCAGGAGTTCATATTCACTACCAACAACATCTCTGAAGAACAACCAGCTATTCACCACCGCACTGTGAAGGGACCAAGAAAAGATTGGCCAACACCACTTCTTTGACCTTATTGCAGCCCTGTATCCCCTGTATCTTGACACCTGAAGATCATGCAGATCCACGCCCCCCATGTTTTGGTTGTATGTGAGGCTTTTTTCCAGTAACTTTTCCCCCTGTGTAAGGACCTCAGAGCTTCTGTGAGGCATTTTTTTGGAATTTCTTCACATCTGTGAAAGGGACATCATACACAGTGGTACTGTCTCAGAGTGCCAAGACATCCATAACCTCATTTTGTCATTTCATCAAGGAGGCTAAGTGAGGTGAAAAGGTTGTCATGTACAAAGTTACACACTGGAGGAACTTCCGCTTGTTCGGCTAGACCAAGGACTACACTTGGGCTCTGTCCTAGGCCAGTTTGAGGGAGATGTGTGTGCACTCCACAATAGGGCACCATATGATAAATGGACCCTGTAGGTGGTTCAAGGCTCCACAATTTATACCCAAACCGGATTGGTTTGCCCCTGAAGAATTCTTGCAACCATGCCTGCCATAATAAGGTATCATGCTTTCGTCAACCGATACCCATTTTGGGTATGGCATCATTTTGTAAGACCCATTCAGTGCACTGAAGATGGGCCGTACTTTGTAGAAAGGGTCGTTTGTGGCCTTTGAGTTATCCACCAGATGGATTGAGGCCATTATTTCATCAAATTGATTCCTTCTCATTGCATTTGCGATGGCTTCATTGTAGACATCGGGGTCATATGACCAAAACATGTGCCACCGTGACACAGAACTGTAGCCCGTTTTACCCTGGTACTCCCTATCTGAGCCATCACTATCACAGTCACTTTCAATTGCCTCTTGTAGGAATGACGGTGATGCTGCACACAGCACTTGGGGGGTAATGTACGTCTAGGAGGTCCAACACCTCTGATAGTTTTAAACTGTAAAAAATTTTAAAAAAAAATTATAACTAGGATTAACAGCCAAAACCTGTGTTTTCAATTAAAACACTGTGTTATACTACCTGTCACAATTGTGACCGTTAACACATTTACACTTCTCATGAGCAAAATATATATACAGGAGTATAATTCTCAAAATATATCAGTAGTAGACAATTTAAAGAATATATGTACAAAAGATGATAGTTCTATATCTGTTAATTAAGGTGTTTTACTTACTTCCTTTTGTGTAAGTCTGAGGAAGGCATCTTCTTCCAGAGGTGCAAGCAGGAAGTAAACTGATCTGGTCATGTGACCTTCCACACTAGTCATATGACATTGATAAATTTTAATCAAGACAATCTATTTTTTCATTTAAAAGTAGAATTACTTGCCCAAAGCCAACAACAACACTTTTAGAGCTTCCAGAAATAAAATAAACACATGCGGTCACAATTGTGACCGGTGGGATTGTATTAATGGTTACATATTTAATTAATGTCTGCCCCACTTTAATTGTGGGTCTGCCCCACTGTCTATGTCTTTTTTGTTGCTGGTGGCTACAACTGAAGTTCCCTTTCAGGAAAATAAAAGTTATTCTATTCTATTCATGCAGCAACAGTTCGACGCACATTCCAAACAAATTGTGGAAATCAGTGAAAAAAAAATTGCTGGAACCTCAGAGAACTTGCCAGCTTGAAGACATCCAAGCACAATTTACTTATTATGAGTAACAAAGAGACCACAGCACAGAGAATAAAATCTATTAATTTTCTTAAATTCAGACAATCAATCATCCTTCAAAGCTCTTGTAACCTGTGATTGCCTTAAATACAATGTTTATGGGCCTTTGTCCATTAACTTGCAAATTATGCTATAATTCATTACCTGATAAAAGGGAAGAATAGTAATTGAATTGCACTTTATACACACGGTAAACATGAAGAGAATTGAACTTGAGGTCTACCTATTTTTATCAGCTCATAAAGTCTTTCAGCAGAAAGCCCGGACAGAAAATTGCACACTGTTGTACAACGCCTTTCAAAGGCTTAGCCTTCAGTTATTGTGCGACATTAACACATCACATTTTAGGCCTGTTGGTGCATTACTGGTGTGTCATATTAAATACTTTGAGTGTGATACTTGACTGCTGCTCTGATCTGAACATAACTACCTCTCTGCACATGATTTGCCAGGTGACAGATGTGTAATATCGCTGCTGAATCACTGCTGTGTAATATGGTTAGAAATGTGTATCATCCGGTCCATTAATGCAAGCCATGATAACTGAATATCAAACTGCACTATTTACATATGACATCTATTTACATTGTAATTTCCCTTATGTATGAATGTAAAAAAAAAATTATACTACGTAATATGTTTGCACTGATTAGTGAAAATTATTAATGCATTATTGGCTAAAAAGGAGAAAAATGTCAAGGTACTATTATTAATCCCACTTAGTGAGGACAGCATCTCCTAAGAGTGAACTGCAAAAAAATATTAAAATATGTTCACTTCATTGTTACAAACTAATACATTTCAATATATTGTCTTTGTCAAAGTATGGTTATCTGGATTTTTTTGACAAGCGCCCTTATTCTAAGGAAAGCCAATTTGTTTTCACCGACATATCACTAAAACTAATGCTATTATTTTTTGTGATCATATTTTTTGTCTTTATATTTTGGCAAAACACAAATTTACAGAAACAGACAAACAAGGACAGGTGGCCTTTTCACTCTCTCTCATAGCTGTAGATATCCCTACCCATTCATGCACTGTGGAGGGTCAGACGCAGTCTCTCAATAGCTACATGATGAGTGGAGTTATTGTAATGGGGCGTGACGTGTGAGGTGGGAGGAGCCAAACGCAGCAAGGGGAATCATTAAGCCCTTAGGCCACTAAGGCAGGATACCCGCAGATAAGGGAGGAGACAAGACCACGAACAAGGAACACCATTACAGACGCTACTAACCGGCTCACTGTCACACGCAAGTACAGCGCAAGGACAGGAGTCTGAAATGGCCATAAATAATATGCGCCCTGTCTCGGTAACGAGACAAGAACGGAAGAGTAGCGTAAAGGCACAAACAAACAGTCAACAAATAAAGCAGAATATGATTTAATAGAGGAGGCGAAAAAACAGATATAACGTTACGTGGCTACTTCCATAAGCTAGCACTAATAGTCATATGCAGAACCTAAAGGAGGGTAAACGCCCGATCTCCCAGGGGGAAGAAACATTTTACAGGCGAGCCGACGGAGAACCGCAGTCCCATAACCTTACCAGCAAAAATGACCAAGCTTAAAACAGAGCCACGCCCTAACCTCTCAGACAGGAGGAATGTAAATGAGGCGAAGGAACAGAATTAATGTTCCAAGGTTTAAGGCTCGCAGTCACACGCAAACACAAATACAAGCCCTGCCTCTCAATAAGGGGAAATGGAATGAGGCGAACAGGAACAGAGATTTAACGTTCCCTGGCGATATAAAAAGGCTAGCAGTCCAATGAATAAAACCAAGAGGGTAAACACCCGATCTCCCAAGAGAGAGAAACATTTTACAGGTGAGCCGACGAAGCACCGTCGTCCCATAACTTACTATCCACAGACTAACGCAAGCTAGAATATAAAACAACCGCCCTAGCCTCTGACTAATGGAAAAATGTAACGAGGCGAAATGGAACAGAGAGCTAACGTTCCGAGGCTATTATTAAAAACACGCAGTCAAACACAAGCACGTCCACAGCATCGCCCAAGCTCCACATAAGGAGACAACACACCCGGAGAACGAAACAGAACAGTTCGCAACAAAATCGTCTCGCAGGCAAAAAGGCGAACAGGACAGCTGTAACAAAAGACATACGCAAACATAATAGCAAGACAGCCTCTCAATACAAATAAAAACCCTGACTCACAACAAAGGGGAACGCAGTCCACGAGAAGGAGACCAAACAGGGAAAAACGTACCAAGGCTACTTAATGGCTCACAGTAACACGGAATTGAGTAGAAGCAAAACGCCAGGTCTCTCAATAAGAAAACCAAACAGGCGAAGGGGAACAAAGAACAACTATTCTACACCTCCACAAGCTAAGCAGCCCAGCAGAAGCGCAAACGCCCAATCTCACATGAGACGACATGCACCTAGGAGCGAACTGGACTAAAGTTCCCAACAGAACGCCCAAATCTCCATACACGGAGAAAAAGCACACTATGGCGAAAATAGAGCAGAGATTTACGGTCCCAAACTTCTACGAGATAATCAACCACTAAGCCAGTAAGAAATAAGCCCTGCCTCAACAACGAGACGTTTAAAAATAGGCAAGAAGCCAAAATGGTACGAGAACTCACAGACAACAATACACCACAGTACATAACAATTTAACAATTAATGTAGAAGCCCCGAACGAAGAAAACGGTAGGCTTATATACCTCTCTCCAGGTGACTAAGCACAGGTGTGGGGGCTTAACAGCAGCTCCGCAATCTAAGCAGGGCGGAGCAAGCATCCACCTAATGAGCAGCGCCCTCGCGTGGCCACCAAGGAGAACGACCGCATAGGAAAACAGGGTCAAAACCATGACAGTTATCTGCTGCTGCAGAATTGTCCTTTTTTTTCCGAAGCTGTAAGGCCTGCTAAGAGCTGAAACCGTGGCTGTATAAAAGTTAAAGTTAAGAGGTTTTTGTCAAAACATAAACAGGAATCTGGTTTCAACAGTACTCCAGTCAGTTTAGACATCACTATGCATGCATCTAATGTGCTAGTTGCTCATAGGAGGGCATTCCTAGAGCATGGAAAGGATACGGAGTGAATGCACCAAGCTATAAACACCACACCAATGAAAGTTCTTTCCATTCTACTGATACATCATGATCTCACAGTCCAAGGACACCCCAGTTTCACAGATGCTGGTGAATCCTCATCCACTGATTTTCCACCCCATCTATGGGAATAGAGGTGATCTATACTATGACAAAACATCCACTGGCTTTCAGTAAGAAGCTGAAACATAAGCAAGTAAATAAATACACAGTGCAGTCCATAAGTATTTGTGACACCACTTTTGTTGTTTTGGCTCTGTACTCTAGCACATTGGATTTTAAATTAAACAATGCATATGATGTTAAAGTGCAGACTGTCAGCTTTAATTTGAGGTCATTTTGTCATGGTTTGCGCCTTTGTTCTTTCCTTTGTTCTACGGTCGTTTGTTCTTTTCTGTTCGACAGGGCAATCTATCGGATTTTTCGTTGTTCCACGCCGGGGTTTCCGTTCTTTCCGGCACTTAGTGAGTGTACCTGTTGCGGATTTCCTGTTTCTATTTAAGCCCAGGATTTCCTTCTTCCAGTGCTTGGTTGTCATTTGCTCATTTTGACTTTAAGCTGGTAAGGTATAGATAGGCACTCTAAGGAGACCTCTTTCCTTCATTGCCCTGCTTTGGAGTTACGAGGGACTTGCCTTTATGTGCGTTAGACACACATAGGATATACATTTCCTTTGCTTTTTTCTGTCCCTCGCTCCTGCTACCGCTCTAGTCTCTCTGAGACAGTTTTTCTTTCTGTTTGCTCTGTACCTCTCGTTATTTCCTTGTTTTCTCTCTATCGAGAGTGAGAGGCATTTTTCTTTATTTTTACCTTAATCTAGATCAGGGGAAAGTTCTTATAAATATGGGTAGCATTTCCTGCAAGGAAGGGCTGTGGAGTGCTGATGCCATCTGGGAGGCAGCCAAATGCATCAAGGCATCAACCAGGTGGAAGGGACTCTGTGTGAAGCCATGCCCCCTGTTGCTTCAATTATCCAGATCCCTCCAACATCAGCTTCATCAGAGCAGAACTGGTGCCTGTTTGGTGGAACAAACAGCAGAATGTGCAACAGGCTGACAAATGAAAGAGTTGAGAAGGTGGTGGCTATTCAGTCAATCTTGAAACTCTTTCAGCCCATCAAAGAAGTCACTACACAAATTGAATCTGAGGAGGATTGTCCAGATTCTCCAGAGTCTCTTTATGATGATAAACCTAGCTGTGGTTGAAATATATAATCAGCCTAGGTCAAGCAAGTCAAATTAAAACTTTTTGTTTAACCTTACTTTAGTCAAAAGATAAATATGTTATTTCTAATGTGTATTAGGAATAACTTCATCTTTTGACTACAATAAGGTTAAATAAGGCCTATCTAATTTGCTGTCTTAGATGGAAGGAAATGAATAAAATACCTCAGAATTTCCAAAATTACCTCAAAAAGTGAATTTTTCCCAGAACTTTACAACCCTAACCAGATGAACCTGTCATGGTTATTAGCAACCTCTGCTGTTTCTGCGTTCGGTTTTCTTTTTGGCGTCGTTGGGATGCTCTATCGGATTTTTTCCACCTCCGTTCCGGTGTTTGAATCTCGCCCGGCAATTATCCCTTTCACCTGTTTTGGATTTCCTGCTTACTATATATATCCCAGGACTTCCACCTTTCGGCACTTCGATATTGTCTTTGCTGTGTTGACAACGAAGTCGGTAAGGTATAGGAAATTTGGTCACTGCATTTCTGGTTCGTATGAATAAGAAACGCAGAAAGTCCGGTTAGAGAATTACGATTAGATTGGTTTTCTCTTATTTCCAATCTTTCTCTTTATCCTTTATTCTTGTTACTTGTTATCTTTTGTGTTCAGCTCTTTCGCCACAAGAGCTCTGGATAACAAGTTTTATTTTCTGTTCTTTTCCTTCCTTCCTTTTTGCTTTGTTTCACTACCTCTTGTTACGCCTTATTATTTAGTGTGTGAGGTTCTTTTGTTAGTTATTCACACCGTTTATCGAGATTATGTTAGGACAAAAACAAACTTAGCTTATTGATTGCATTTGCATTGCCCAGCTGAACCAACCATGGCGTGGCTGGGGACATACGTGTCATACGTATCATTCACTCGTTTTTACTTGGTGCTCACTTGTCAGATAGTATATCGAAAAATAGTTTCGCCAAATAAACCATGCAAATAAACCTTGGAAATGGCTTTGTCGTAATGTAGCCTATTTTGGCTGGTTACTGTAAATAAATACAAGAACCATGATCTACCGAGGTACTTGCCATGCACGTAATTTTCGTCGAGTAACAACCGAAATTACTGATTGGGCCTTTAAGATATTCTTGTTCAATTTTTACATTTTTGTCAGTGGGCTATAGTTTAAAATCTTGCTGTAATGAGGAATTACAACTGCTTTTAATCACCAAGACACGCTATTAGGCGTACACATTTTCCTTTAGCTGTTTTACTTTATTTTTTAATGAACAGTGTCTTTGATAGCTGCAGAGATAGACAAAGTAACAAAAGGTAATTATAGCTAATACAAAGAATTAGCTCAGGCTTGCTAATTGTTAGCTTGGGCTAAGGTAGTTGACAATATGATTACAAGTACAACATTGGTAGCCTGTTTACAGTGTAAAATGGAAAGGCATTTAACCAAAACAATCGCTAATCATGTATTTACTTACATTATGAATGTAGCTTGCTAGGTTCTAAAAAAAGGTTATCTATCCATCTCCATCATCTCCACATTGACATTCTCATACTGCTGGCAGTGGGCGCCGCGATTTTTGGACCACGATGCACGCCGTGAGTGAAGCAACCGTGATTGGCTGCAAGGGCTACCTACAATCCTTAGTAAATGGTGCAAACTGGCCTCCATGATACGGAAAAGAACGGCGGAAAGGGTGGGGATTTGGGCAAAGTGGGGGGAGAATGCTGGCTTCAACAGAATGAATGGGAGAGATACAGCTTGTTGTTTCTAGTTCTCTATATAGTTCGGTGGTGCCAATTCTGCAAGCGTAGGGGTCATACAAAGGATCGATGTCCTAAGTTGGTGGGAAACGAGGGGTCTCACAAGGGAAAACCGAGGTCCCCAGTGAGACAAAATGGTACTCCTTCTCAGACCCTGTCACCCGTTCAACTGTTTTGGGAAGGACGATCGGTTAGCGTCAACGCTTTTATTGATTGGGGGGCGGTGGAGTCTTTTATTGACGCTAAATGGGACAGGTATTTAAAGATCCCTACACACCGACTTAATAGTTCTCGCCAGGTTACCACTCTCGATAGTCGTCCTTTGGGTTCCGGGATTATTGAGCAGAGAACTAGCCCCGTAAAGATGCACATTTCTCTCCAGGGTCACTCTGAGAGAATAAAATAATTTCTTATTGACTCCCTGTCGTACCCACTGGTGCTGGGTCACTCATGGCTAGGGTTACATGACCCTCATGTCAGCTGGGGTAGAGATAGGTACCCTATTTGTCAGTGGGCCACGCCCCTGACCTCTCCGAACTCCGAGTTCCTCTACGACCCAGATACCTCCTCCTCCTTCGCTGGGAGTGGAGAGGACAGTCTGTCCTGGGACCCTTTTGCTGAGGGAGGTTCCATGGAGCAGGATGATTTTTCCGATTTT
Source organism: Synaphobranchus kaupii (assembly GCA_029718625.1). Taxonomy (NCBI): domain Eukaryota; kingdom Metazoa; phylum Chordata; class Actinopteri; order Anguilliformes; family Synaphobranchidae; genus Synaphobranchus; species Synaphobranchus kaupii. The sequence continues at coordinate 18,614,312 of CM056383.1, forward strand.
GATTGGGATCGGCCGTCTGACACTTCTTCCAGTGCTCCGGAGGTGGTAGGGGTGCTCGAATTCGCTTTACCTGCAGGTGTTCCAGCGGAGTACTCTGACCTCGCGGAGGTCTTTAGTAAACAACGCGCTACCAGATTGCCACCTCATAGACTATATGACTGAGCCATTGAGCGGTACCTGGGCACTGTTCCTCCCAGGGGTTCACTGTATTCCCTATCAGCCCATGAGAGCGCTGCTATGAAGCAGTACATAGAGGAGTCTTTGGCTAATGGTTTTATCGCACCATCTACATCACCAGCTGGCGCTGGTTTTTTCTTTGTTAAGAAAAAAGACGGAGGGCTGAGACCCTGTATAGACTATAGGGGCCTCAATGACATCATTAAAAACAGGTATCCTCTTCACTCATGAACTCCGCATTTGAGCGCTTACAGGGGGCGTAAATCTTTTCTAAACTTTACATTCGCAACACCTACAATCTTGTGCGCATGCATGAGGGCGATGAGTGGAAGACAGCGTGTAACATGCACTACGGACACTATGAGTACCGGGTGATGCCCTTTGGTCTCACTAGCGCCCCCTCTGTTTTTAAGGTGTTAGTGAACGATGTTTTGAGAGAAATGCTGGAGAAATTTGTCTTTGTTTACTTAGATGACATTTACATTTTTTCTCCAGATTTCTCATCCCACATCGCTCACGTTAGGCAGGTTTTAGAAACACTTCTTAAAGCCCAACTATTTGTCAAGGCCGAGAAATGCGCTTTCCACACCAGCTCCGTCTCCTTTTTGGGGTTCATTGTGGCAGATGGTAAGGTTCCAGAAAAATTTTTGGCGGTTAAGAACTGGCCCACGCCTAATTCTGTGAAGCAAGTACAACGCTTCTTGGGTTTCGCTAAATTTTATCGGAGATTTATCCGTAATTTTAGCACGGTAGCCGCTCCCATCACAGCCCTCACTAAGAAGACATATCCGGCTCACTTCCAGTGGAATCCTAGGGCTGAGGCAGCTTTCACTGAGCTAAAGAGGAGGTTCTGCTCCGAACCTATCCTGATAACTCCCAATCTCTCACTCCCCTTTGTAGTAGACGTCAATGCTTCTAAGCTGGGGGTTGGAGCCATTCTTTCCCAACACTATCCACTGGACCGCAAGCTTCACCCATGCTTACATCTGCCGAGATAAATTATGATGTCGGAGATCAGGAGCTGTTGGCCGTCAAATTGGCGTTGGAGGAGTGGCGCCATTGGTTAGAGGGTGCGGAGCATCCCTTTATAGTCTGGACCGACCATAAAAAAATTGGAGTACATCCAACAGGCTAAGACACGTAATTCGTGTCTTAGACTCGCGCCTCATTTTGCGGGTCCTTCAGTTGCCGTCCTCCATGCGCATCCATCGTACCTTCCATGTCTCTCACTTAAAACCATTGGGCTTCATTTTTCGCCAGGTTTAATTTTATCCTGACCTATCGTCGAAGAATATTAAACCTGATGCATTGTAACGCATTGTTGACCGGCCTGACAAAGAGTCACGCCCTGAGCCTGTGGTCCCCAGCTCTCAGATTGTGGCCCCATTTATGTGGGCTATTGAGGCTGCTGTGCAGAAGGCGCTGCGTTTGGATCCCGGTCCAGGTGGGGTCCGCCCCATTGCATGTTTGTACTGTATCGGATGCAATCACGGGTTCTCCAGTGGGGTCATGCTTCACAATTAGTGGCCCATCCAGGGGTTCACCGGACCAAGGAATTTATTTCCCGTCGGTTTTGGTGGCCCAAACTTGAGAGCGATGTGCGGGAAATTGTCGCCGCATGTTCTATTTGCACTCGTAACAAGGGTTCGCGGCTTTCTCCTTCGGGTCTCTTGCGTCCACTTCTCGTTCCCAGTCGTCCCTGGAGTCACATCGCCCTCGATTTTGTGACCAGTCTGCCGCCGTCCCATGGGAACACCGTTATCTTGGTGGTGGTTGATCGGTTTTCAAAGGTGGCACATTTCATCGCGCTGCCCAAACTGCTGTCTGCTCCTGAGATGGCTCAGTTAATGGTGGACCACATTTTTAGGGTGCACGGCCTTCCTCTGGATGTGGTGTCGGATCACGGTCCCCAATTCGCCGCTAGATTCTGGCGCTCCTTTTGTACTATGTTGGGGGCATCCATCAGTCTTTCGTCTGGGTTCCATCCGGAGACTAACGGACAGACTGAGCGCACCAACCAGAGTATGGAGAGCACTCTTCGGTGTCTGGCTGCGTCCAATCCCACATCCTGGAGCCGCCATCACGCCTGGGCCAAGTACGCTCATAATACCTTGCGTAACGCGTCCACTGGTCACTCTCTTTTTGAGGCTCAGTTGGGATATTTACCTCCCTTGTTCCCTGAGTTGGAGAGAGATGCGGAGGTTCCTTCTGTCGCTTCCTTTGTTCGCAGGTGTCGAGCGGTCTGGAGGTGGGTACGCTCTTCTCTATTGCGCGTTTCGGCCAAACAAAAAGTCCCTACTGGGTGGGGCAACGAGTGTGGCTTTCCACATGGGACCTGCCCCTGCGAGTTGAGTCTCGTAAACTCGCGCCTCGGTTCGTGTATCCTTTTAAAATCAATCGCAAACTCAATCTGTGCGCCTTCAGTTGCTGTCCTCCATGCGCATCCATCCTACCTTCCATGTTTCTCGCTTAAAACTGGTGCTCGTTATCGCTCTCGCCCCGGCTGATAAGCCGCCGCCTCCTCTCGGTTCTTGGAGGGAGGTACGGTTTATACCGTTCAGTGTATTTTGGCTGAGAGGCATGTAGGCAGAGGCTACCAGTTTTTGGTGGACTGGGAGGGTTATGGCCCTGAGGAGCGCTGCTGGGTCCCCTCCAGGAACATCTTGGACCCGTAACTTATTAGGGACTTTCGTAGAAGCAGGGCTGAGGGATTTGCTGAAGCCATCCCTTAGAAGGGGGGGTCCTGTCATGGTTATTAGCAGCCTCTGCTGTTTCTGCGTTCGGTTTTCTTTTTGGCGTCGTTGAGACGCTCTATCAGATTTTTTCTGCCCGGAAATTATCCCTTTCACCTGTTTTGGATTTCCTGCTTACTATATATAGCTCAGAACTTCCACCTTTCGGCACTTCGGTATTGTCTTCACTATGTTGACAACGAAGTCGGTAAGGTATAGGAAATTCGGTCGCTGCATTTCTGGTTCGTATGAATAAGAAACGCAGCAAGTCCAGATTGTTTTTTTTCTTTTATTTCCAATCGTTCTCTTTATCCGTTATTCTTGTTACTTGTTATCTTTTGTGTTCAGCTCTTTTGCCACAAGAGCTCTGGATAACAAGTTTTATTTTATGTTCTTTTCCTTCACTCATTTTATCGAGTTTTTGCTTTGTTTCACTACCTTTTGTTATGCCTAATTATTTAGTGCATGAGGTTCTTTTCTTAGTTATTCTCGCTGTTTATCGAGATCGCCTCAGTTTTTGAGGTTGCTTTGTTTTGCCTTGTGCTAGGGAAGTTTTGCTCCCAATCCTGTGTTATCTCCGTCCTGCTGCAGCTACTTCCGCGTTTGTGGTGTATCTTTCGAGATACGCTTTTAGAAATCCTTATCGGTTGCGTTTGGTTCTCCGAAACCTTACACTCCCCCTCACAGAACCATGTAGGAATTACAGCCCTTTTTATACATAGTTCCCATATTTTATGGGACTAAAAGCAATTGGACAAGTGAACAACATGCTGAAATAAACAGGATCGTGCAAACATATGGTGGACATGCTTGGCCACAAACTCCATCTTAGCGACAGGAATACTTTATATTATGTGTAATATATTTAAAGATAGAAATGTATAGGAAACATGTCTGTCCAGGATCACCTCATGATCCTCTTACCTGCTCCTCCCGAGGTATACATCATGAAGTCTTTCCAATACTACCCATGACCTCATCAGTTTTTATGTGGCATTAATATAAATAGAGCCTGTTAGAATAAATGTGTGAAAAGCTATTTTCACGGGTGTGATACTTGGTTTCACATATCTCACGGTACTGGAACAGGAGTGGGGATAAGTGTGACAATGAGTTAGAAGTGATACCAAGTATATTTGAAGCCCAAATGGACTGAGATTTATAAAATGGAGTGTTGCTGCAGCAGAATATAATGGAAAATGAGAGAGCTTGTGGCTGGGTGATTTTTAGCTTGTTTATATGTTGGCAGTTCTCTTCATGGAGGAGAACAATCCTGATTTTAATAACTTGCATGGAAATAGGGAACATCTCAAGGTCAGCCGAACTGTAATGAATGACTTAGAGTCCATAATGTTCTAACTATTCTGTAAAGATTATGATTTACAGTGAGACACTATGGTCATTTACTTCTGGTTTTTAATTTCAATACGGAGTGAAGGCTTGCAAATAAATGGCAGCCACTCCCAATACCATTAACAAGGATATGAGGTTATAGTCAAAGTAATAAAAGTTTCAGATTGGTAACCGCTGATTCTGAAATGTTACGGAATTATTTCTTAAAGCTTCACTCTAGAGCAAGAGAAAATGACAGGCAACATAACAAAAGACTTCACAGACTAGGTTAAAACAGCCATAAAACTTAACCGCTTCATGCAGACACCCTAGTGGCCATGCCGCCAGCACCATGAGATTGCTGAACTGAGACATTCATTGCTCCTGCAACTATGAGTAGAAACAACAAACTCTGTTTCAGCTTCATCAGTATACGATTCGTGATAAATCGTCAGAATATGGAGTTTCTAAGTGCCACTATTGTCGCATAGCTTGTCCATTTAACAAGCAACACCCCACCCAGTCTCACATGCAACTATACCAACCAAATTGTGACACAGTGGACAATAGCGTCTATCTGGGAGTTCATAAAAATATTTTTTCACCACCAAAAATTTGCATTCCATCATAGCATCAAGATAAAGGCAACAATAGCCCAAAAGTATGCCAATACAGCGGTGAAAAATGCTGTTCACTCAATAGCAAAATAAACAAGCAAAATTCTTGTGTAATTATACCATGTCATTCTACTATTAATATCTGCTACTAAATATGAAGTAAATATACTATCCTACCATTATGTTTACGTAAAGAGATGTCCCTTTCAAGATTTAGTGTTCATTTCTTGTCTTGAACAATCCGTTTGAGAAATACACACCCCTTTATAATGCTATCTGAAACTTCTATGTGTAAAACCCTGCCTGATGATAGAGCCTTTGTCACACATTCCAGATCATTCTGGTTTGATTGACAACTATTTTGTCCAATAGAGGACATTTTAAGCTTCTGGTGATTTACATATCGTCGCTGTCGGGTGAAAAGCTTGTATCTCCAAAACCATTATTTTCCTGGAAATGAAAAAAACGTTATATTTTCAAAACGAATAAACACAGCATTGTGAAAGTTTGTATGTTTTCTACATATGAGGTCAGATACTCACATGTGTCAATACAAAATTATTATTTTATCAAAAATCAAGTAAAATGGAGTTATGAGTTTAGTGACAATCGAATGTGGAGATACATGTTTTTTTCTGCCATTGATAAGAATGGCTGTATCTGCGAGTGAATGAATGTGCAGTGGCTGCAAGTCTATTATCAAGTGCTGCAGTTAATACTCACACATCTGTAATCCAGTTAGCAGAAAAATGTCAGTCTCTCCAGTGATTAAACATCCATGTGTTTTGTAAAATAAATACAATTATGAGACAAGGCCCTAGTTCACCGCATTAACAAGCTAAAATAAAAGATACCGTTCTGCCGAGACGAGCTAGTTAACGAACTAGGCGCTCGTCTCCGAAAAATAAAAATATTTTTTTAAACACATAGGCTACTGATGATGTTTAATCACTGGATTGACTCTCCGCACCGAACAACAAGACACTGGCAGATTAAACAAAACATTTCTTTCAACTAACCTTTGCTATAATAGACAGGCTAGGCTACAGATGTGTGAGTATTACTGTGCACTCGATGATAAGACTCACACGGTAGGCTACGCAAGTTGTTACCGAAAGTGCGCTATGAATAGGTTTTTGAAGAGGTGAAGCTTATGACTAAACAACGATTGCTATATCCTTACTACAACCTACCGTGATGTGCCAGCTCCTCTCTCCGCTCCCAATTTAACTTTCCGGTAGACATAGTTTCAGGTTATCACACGTGTAGTTACGTCTAATGAGTGCAAAAAAAGCCCACATTTGTGAATAAAGATTTGTCTGACTAGTTCTTGCTTCGCTCGTCCTCCCCGTTTGTGTCTCGACTACGCTAATAAACACACAATTCACGTACTTCGATTCGTCATAGGAATAGTTAAACCGATACTAGCCTACCAGCTTACCTTAAGTACACACACAGAATCAAACATCTTTACCTAGGATTAATAACTCAGATCAATGGCTAGGCTAGGCCCACCGTGATTAGTTATGTTGTATGATAAAGGCTATTCAGTTTAATTCACTTGCTAAATGGTTTAGCTCTAGTCAAACAACAATCAAACATTATGTTACTGGCAATCATGCAGTCAAAGATACAATGTCATGTGTTTTATCACAATCTAGCATGTGCACTTGTTAGTTATTTTATTACATAGGCTGGACAGACAATGTTTTTTGAAAACATGTATTTAAGCATGTATTTAAGAATTCATAGTGGCACTCCACCAGCCATTAAAAGATCAGGTGTAATGTTAGTAGTAGATGAGATCCGATCAACTCGCGCGACTTGCAACAAAGCTTTCCTCATATTAAAAGTAGCTCCCGCACTTCGTCCGAATGAGGCGCAATGGACATAGGAGGTTTTTGCCGACAAGTTGAAGAGCCAATGGAGATACGGGTTTTAATTCATCACAAGCTATTTTGAATACTTTCTATTGGTCAAATCGTCTTAAAACCTACAGACAGATGTAAAGGATGAAAAATAGTAGTGATTTATGGAAAAAAAAAAAAAAAAAAAAAAATGGATACACGAGGTTTTCACCTGACAGCGACGATATGTCATTTGATGCTTCAAACAAAACAAGATGACTGAGCAAAACAGAAAGTAACAGAAATATACTCGCCAATGTACATTTGCTCTGTGAGGTGCAGATTTCATCCTCGATATCCAAGTATTACTGCTTTTGATATTTAAATTATGTATGTTAGTACCCCTGTCTTGTGCCATGTTTGATATGAAATTGAGTGATATTCTCTAATGAGTGCATTTCACATACTGTAGTGTAAGTGTCCATAGGTGGCCCAGTTATGTTTGATGCACTGCTTTTCCATGAAGCTAGAACATTTGCCAGCATTTTCCTGATGGTGGAATATTTTTTGGTTGTAATCTAATTATGTTTATGTCAAAACAGTTGATTTGTAGTTAAATATATTATTATTTTATGATTTACAGCAGTGCACAATTTAGCCATTTTGGATAGATTTGGAGACACTAAGGGACAACAGGGTACACTGCTTACATTTTGCATCATAGATCTTTAGGATTCCTGCATATCACCTTAGAGTGTATGATGTGATCTACAAGGAGTATATGATCAGGAAATATATAGTTTAACCTATTTTACATACAGTATATACCATTTTTTACATATGTAGCTCCCAGTATTTTATTACTAACTAAAGAAAACCTTCTTTTTTTTGTATTGCATTTTTTCCAACATTTGTGGCACTTTATTTTTACCTAAATTATGAAAATGTGCTGTGATGCTCACACCTGGGGCCCTATCTTACACCCAGCGCTAAGCGGCGCTAACCCAAACGCAAGTGTCTTTGCTATCTTACACCCGGCGCATGGTTCATTATAACGCCTTGCGTTCACGTCCTTTAACTACCATGTATTCTTGCGCCCATTACAAGTGAACTGGGCGTGTTGGTCTTAAGATGAGGAGTGGCCAGGATTATTTTTGGCATATTGCTATCTTGAGCCAGCAGAAAGCGCTTGCACTAGAACCACCAAAAACCTGGTCTAAAGTCATGTCGCAGTTGTTTACATGTTATTTTAACGGCGCATATAAGTGCGTCTATATAGGCGTGTGCACAACGCGCATACACCCTCCTGTCTGTTACACACAGGGGCGCGCACAAGCATGACTAAAAATATTAAGATTACAATGTGAAATATTATTATTGTGTAGGCTATATAAAAAAATGCATAATAATAAAAGGGTCCATAGGTCAAAGACCACATAGCTACCTGTCCCTCAGCGAAGGGGAATAAAATTTATTTCAGCCCAGTCCATCAACATCCAGGCGATGTGCGATGGTACGTGTAAGGTTACATGTAGGCTATAGACTATTCGCAATTATCCTGGATCAATCTATGCCTATATTTGCCAATAATTCCTGTAATCTTCTGGGGGGACAATCTACTGTTACGGGACAATGGCTATCCATTAAAAATGGCTTTCCATTTGCTGATAACACCTATATCAAGCCTAATGCGCAAATTGTCATTTACACCTAATGCGTGAATTGTCATTCAATGGCAAACTCGCGCACTGCAATAGACGGACATTTGAGTTCTGAAAATGCGGTTCAGATGTCATTACAATACAGCTCTCTAGGCGTACAGCCTGTAAGTAAATAGAATGGTTTTGACTGAAAAAAGTTCAAAACCTTGTCCAGTGAATATTGCATTTATTGTTTTTCAAATAGCCTAAGCTACAGCGGATTTGCTGTGCATAAGGTTTTTTCCATAGCCTACGGTTAAACAACGGAGATAAATGTCACCATGTTAACTGAATTTGAACCTTAGTATTCTTCGTCATATTTTTTAAATTACAGTGACCAGGTTTCCATACTCTCAGCTTATTAAAACCCAGCTGATTTCACCTGTTATTCCATAACTGAACAAAACAATTCTAAAGAGAATTAAGCGTCTAATTAGAAATGAAAACAAATTTGCAGGACGTTACACAATAAATTTTAATGCAATTCTCTGCATGTGCACTTTAACTTCAAGCAGGAGCAGGTCTGTTTCCCCTGCTGTAAATCACACTTTTCACGGTCTTCCTGGGAAAGTGGATTGTTTTAAAGCATTACGCTACTAGTAAAACAGGTTTGTCACATTTCCAAAAACAGGACATTATAAAACAAGGGGAAATACGCGTGAACATATCGGTTGCCAACCTGACAGCTTTATTGTATTTAGTGTCATCATTAAGGCAAAATAACGGTATTTATGTTATTAATCAATATTGCTATGCAGGTAGCCTAATGAACTTTGGATGAAGCTTGAACTTCGAGAACTCCATGAGAACAGCCTCAAGGAATTGATGTTTGACACTTTCATTGCATAATCAAACGAAATTCGTTGAACAAGCAGGCTAATTTGGCGTTTTCTAAGGTGAGACTGAAGCGATTGGTATCTTATTCTCAGCTGTTGCAGGTCCTTTTAACGAAATGTAACCGCATATATTTTGTAAAATAACAGCCCTGTCGGGAACTACCGGGAACTCATAGGCTAATGGTTAGTCCGGATAATATTGATCATACTATTGATCCATTTAGCCTATTCCTTGATCGCACTCAACACGCACAAGCATGTCTGTTTCGCCATCAAGCAATCCACCAAGATGGAAAAGCAAGCTTTTAAAGGGAATGGGATATGACATTTTGATTGGTTTATTGCATGTCACGCCCAAGACACACCTATAATTAATGAAGCGACTAGGTTCAGCCCATTTGCACCTTGCGCCGTGCTTAGCGCACAAAAAACACGCCGTTAAAATAGCAAAAGTGGACTTGGACATGCCCAAAATGGACTTTACGCTATGCGCTTAGACCAAGCGCCAAGATAGATCCCCTGGAGTTATAAAGCCTTAAATAGAACAATACCTAAATAGGCAAGGATTGACCAAATTTGGCATCTGCGCAAAGGGGTTAATAAGGAACTTGTTCAATAAATAAATAAATAAAATTGTAAAAAAAGCATTATATTTTAAAAATTAAAAACCTTGAAAAGTAAACACAAATATTACACTTTTTATTCACCAACTCCAAGCTCAGTTTTTGTGATTTCTGAACTCACTAAACTGTGTTTGTGAGAGAAAAAATGAGAATAAAAATCTTGATTTTAATTGTTTGTCAAATTTAAGGGCACATGTGATTGAATCCCAGCTTATGTGTCCTCATTTTTAGTAATTAGGACCCCTCTGATTTCAGCAGTAAGTATGTATTTTTATGAATGAAAAAATGCAACCTCTTTCTAAACTACTAATTTGTCATATAGCACATGACAGAAATTAAATCATTTGTTGATCTGGATGATTAAATGTCCTGGGATGTGAATGAGGGACATTCATTATTCATGGCATTCATAGCTATTTATGTGGCCTTCTGAAACACACACACACACACACACGCGCACACACACACACACACACACACACACACACACACACACACACACACACACACACACACACACACACACACACACACACACACACACACACACACACACACAAATAAGGTCACACCCATTACAACAGTGAGGGCTATTTATTCACTGCTGTGTAACAATGGTAATGATTTATAACCCGGTACTACCACTCTCCTGTATTAGCATCCACCAGCTCTCAGTAATCCCTCAGTGCTCAGTTCCTTTGCACGAGTAATTAGGCTGTTTGTTCTGCATGCACTTATGGGCCCTAAAGGTCTGATAAACATGGCGCAGACCATGTTCCCAACAGAGGACCGCCTGGCAGACACCCAATGAATTTCTGCAGTAAACATTACTAAGTGTGTGTGAACACACATATGGAGGTGCCTGTGAGTGTACACACACACACACGCACGCACGCACGCACACACACCGCACAAGCTTTCTAGTCCATATCCCTCCACTCAGAATAAAAAGCTCTTGTGGAATGAAAGAGTGAGTAAATAAGTGACTGAGAATGTCAATGAGTGAGATGAGGAGTTCCTGCTCTCATCTGCACTCACATGTTCATCAGTATGAAATCTTCATGGATTGTTCTCCAAGCCCCGTTCATACTTTGCATTATGGAGCTTGACAACAAAAGTTATTGTGGAGTCACTCATGTTCTGTGTCCGTACATACAGGCATATTTAGAAGACCTGGGAACGCTTACATGTATGAATGAGTAACAGGACTCGCTCCTGTATTTACAGAGTTGTCAGTAAGTTTGCAATAGCGCAATATTTGCTCTGAAAGTTTTTCTAGATTTCCCGCTTGTTTTATAATTGTAAACGATTTTCTTACATACCGTTTTTAATGCCTTTAAAGCTGCAGTAGGCAAGATTATTTTGCTTTAATTTTGGCAAAATTATAAAATTTACTCATTACATTCCAGCTATCAATAAATCAAGTGTTCTATGAAAAAATAAGGTTTCTGTGAGTGCCCTCTATGAGGGCTCTGTATTAGGCTGTCAAAAAATCTCACCCCGGTCTTACAAAAACCAACCAATCAGGACCAGCTATGTATGGCTTTTTTTTTTTTTTTTCCTTTTCATCAGCACTTGGAGCAGATGGAGATTTCTCCCATGATGTGACTAGATAGCTATAGATAGCTAACGTTAGCTGGCTAGCTAACTAGCGTGTGCAAACTTAGCTATGGAAAACACAAATAAACTTCCAATTCCACCTTTACCGACATTGGCGTACACTGCCAAGCATAGTAAGAAACAGAAAACCCCGGCACAGAGGAAAGAAGTCGAATGGAAAGTGCCTGGCTGTTGGTACTGCTGTGGAAAACACAAACAAACTTACAATTGATAATATGTCTAAAACACACAAGCTGTAACATTGTCACTAACAAAGCTAGCTAACTGGGTTTTGTTAGCTAGCTTTGTTATTAGCAGTCTAGACTAGCATTAGCTTTTACTGTAAGCATTGAAATAATGTAGATTTACATTGTGTTATTCATTCACATTTGTATGTTCAATGGTCACACTTATTATGGTCAGTGTTGTTTCTGTGAATCAGACATGACTGACTAGCAAGCTAGCTAGTATGGACGCCGTTGGCTGCTTCTAAGTTCTATATAAAAACTCTGCTCAAGCTCAGGAGAGTGCATGTGAGCGCGTGCATTCGCCTGTGCATGTCTGGAGTATCATTTGGTGAGAGGGGCTTAGGAGGGAGATTGGAGGTAGGAGAGAAGCAGAGGGGAGTCTTTTTGCCTTGAATTTTTTCAAATTGTTGTTGGTTCTTGCCATTTCCTGCAGACTTCCCTACTACAGCTTTAACTTTGGTCAAACACAGCAGACCGCATATGGGACAGCCATTTTTTTGAAGGGAAAGGCAGTTCTTCCTCTTCTGGTTTCAGAGAGTGAAAGGAATTCAGGGAGCATTGCATATCTGCAAACAATTGTTAACTCCAGTTCCCTTCCATACTCGCACAACCAACAAGAACAAGAGTCAACTCCGGTAGTCCCTACCTGTTTCGAGCAGGACTTGCTACTACTAGTTGTCACTCTCTTTCATAACCGTACTGTGAACCTAAAGAGATACTGCAGAGCCTTTTCAAAGGCCTTTTTTACAATTTGAACTGGAACTCGTGAGTAGGTGTGGTCATATGACGATGATGTCACATAGTCATATTATGAATATTCATACGGTCAAGTAGTGAAAGGGTGTGTCGATATAAGTAATAATATTAACGTTAGCAGTAATACAAAGCAATTGGCATTTGAATTGAACTAGCTAGTTAGCAGTACAAGGGTCGCAGTCTCAAAGAGGAAAAAAAAAACGTTGGTCTCTGCTTTTATACCACGTGCCCAGCCGAGACCACCCTAGGATCACCTCAACTTCACCCATTTTTATGTTAAGGATCTCATGACGTCATGAACCCCCGGAAACCAGCGTATTGGTAAGCCTACACAGAAATCGGTTTTCAATGAGAAAAGTCGGTTTTTGACTGCAGTATCACTTTAACTGTATTAAGCACTAAAATCAGGAGTGAAAACCGTGTTTAGCTGAAATGTGAACAGGGCCCAAGGCTTCTCGAAGTGATCATAAGTTCTAATATTTAATATTTTCTTGTGGAAACGCAATGCCACTGTATGTCTCTTGTTTGCACTGTGAGTACTACAACATAACATACCGTGTGTTCATGACCATTGTATCGATATGGTTGAACATAACGTTACCTCTGTAATCCACCATAATATTATTGCATCAACGGTATTTAATTAATCAACAAGCCAGCTAATGTTACACAGAGACTGCCTCTTATAGCTAGCTAGCAAACATTATCTTTCAATATTGTGATTGAACAGTTTGAGTTAGCGCACTAATTCCCCATAATACAACATACTGCAACTTCCAGCAAGTTATTAGAATCGATCGGAGTTTCTAAAAACACAAGAATTCCATGAAGCAGTGCCAGAAGAATTGCCACATAATGAGGATCAAGGCTGGATGGACACAGAATTGGTAGACTTCAACAAGAGTTTATCTGCCAGGGGGGATTCTCCTGTCAGTAAGCTAAATTTACAACCCTCCCGGAAGGATTGTGAAAAAAAGTTTGAAGAAATCAATCAGACAAAACAAAATATTATAAACTTTTATCAATATTTTTGGATGAACTGTTCTTTTAACCCAGGGGTTCACAGGGTTGATCCATTTCAGGATTTTGTGCCAACTTCTGCTCTTTAAAAAATGCTAACATGGGGGACGGACAAGCAAATATTAACATTTTTCTCCTGTGTTATGATGTACTAATATTTTGCAAAGGTTAAAGGATTCTGAACATTAATGCACAAGGTGCATAAACCTTGATAAAGCTGTAATTAAGTACACTCTAAAAAAAAAAAGGGTTCCAAAAGGGTTCTTAGCAGAGGGGTAGGGTTCTATGTAGAACCGTTTTCTTCCAAAGAACCCTTTTTAGAAGGAAGGATTTTTCAAGGGTTCTTAGGAAGGCAAAGGGTTCTGTCTAGAACCATTTTCATCTGAAGAACCCTTTTGGAAAAAAGGGTTCTTAAGGAACTCTTTGGAAGGTGAAAGGGTTCAACATAGAACCATTTTTTTTTACTACATTTTTTCATACATGTATATTGCAAAAATATTTTGTCTTCATTTTAAATAGGTGTCAATGTTAGTGTTAACGTACATCAGTGTTTAAACTTTAACATTAGCGTAGATGTTTCATCAGTAATCTGATATACAGCATCCATTTTAGAACACGTTGGGAGCAATTTTCAGGCTCTTACTCCAGTGCGCTGTGCGCTATGACAGGCGGTGTGGTAAAAAATGTGGCATGGAATGGAATGCTCTGAGTCTACACATACAGTACACTCAGAGCATCCCATATTCCATGTCACACCGCTTGTCTTAGCACACATGAGTAAGAAAACTGTGCCCTTTGTTTTCATTCAAACTTGCTTCATTCTCAGTAGGACTTTCTTCAGTTAGACCGTTGTTCTTACTCAGACTTGGGTCGAAGTGCTAACATTTGTGCATCGGAGTTTGAGTGACTGTGGCTCTGTGATTAAGGAACAGTTACAGGACTACTAACCTTAACGTTGCATCTAATTCTGAATTCAACGGTCTTAAATGTGTTATTTTGTAGGCTTTGGGATTTTGGATTTGTTTGCCTTGCATAGTGATTAGTGAACAGAACTGAGTGACAGGTCTAATCTAATCTACATCTCAGGATTTATTTAATGGTTTTAACATTTCTAGAGATGTTTATAGAGGATCAACCATTTAAAGTGGGTGTTGTTTAAAACACAAACTTCAATTTAGGATGCAGTGCGATTTGAACTTGACATCAATAACTTCAAAGTCCTGCTCACTAACCACAATGCTACAGGTGTGAGTTCCATTTAGGTGGCAAACAAGCCTAGTAAAAAAATCACACACAAACCCAAATAAGCCATTTTTAAAATATAATGACACACATAGTGGCAGTGCATCACCAGGTAGGAATCAAACATTCAATCTTGTGGTTACTAGGCCTGTTCCTTAATTTACTGAGCCACTGTCACCACAACTCCATACAATAAATGTTTGACTGTCAAAGACTGAACCCAAGTCTGAAAAGGATGCAAGTTCAACTGAGAATGAAGCAAGTAAGAATGAGAACATTGTTTTATTAATGAATATTATAAATACTGAATTATTGAAAAAATCTGAATTAATTACTAAATCAATATGAATTATTGAATAAATATGAATAAGGTGAGGATCTCATTCTTACCCTCAAAAATAAATGTTTCCCAATAGGCTCCACATAGCCTATCAGAGTCCTTTCATATCTGCAAACAGGAAGGGGTTAGGTCTAGGGCAGCGGTGTCAAACTCGTTCCATCGAGGGCCGAGTGTATGCAAGTTTTTTTCTAACCATGCTCTAGTCTACACCATCTGATTCCACTAATTAGTTCACCTCATTGGTTGAAGAGCTGAGCTAATTAGTGAAATCAGCTGGTGTAGGGCACAGTTGGAACAAAAACATGCATACACTCGGCCCTCGATGGAATGAGTTTGACATCCCTGGTCTAGGGACTGAATTTGTGGGCCTCAGTGTGAGGATTGATTACTCCAGCTGGAATTTCAGAGAAACAGACTGAGAAAAGGATTTTCAACTTGACAGAAGGTTATGTTTTCTGGATAAAAGGTAAGCTGTATGTATATTATATATACAGATATAGATATACGTATATCTCTTGGGTAGCTTAAGAATTGTGTGGTTCAAGGTGCATTTTTTAATTTAATGCTATTGTTTGTTTCCTGCTTTATATTTTTTAGAGACATGGATTTTTTTACCAACTGGACAAGCCAGGAGTTGTGCCAGTGGCTTGGTTATCTATTTCCAGCACTTTTTTTTCCAGTTCCCTATGTTGAGGATGTTATCAAGTTTCATACAGAAAGAATAAGTTAAATAGCATTTCACTGATGTTAAACTCTTGATAAAAAAGTATTTGCACACCTGGTTATTGTAGTACGGGTGCTTGAAGGATAAAGTCAGATATATAGAAAAGAGAAGTACTCCCGCACACCGTATCTTGTTTTCTGAAACGGGTCAATTTTGACCCTAACATAACAGGAAGGTTAATGGTTTATTTTATTTTATCTTTCTTAAATTCATTCATTTAATTCAGTCAACCTGGTTTTTTTTTATTTTACTTTTGTGTTTTTAAATTAATCTGGTGTACAGAGTAGTCTGACATTAACCATCGCTTTTCTCTCTCTGCTATGTCTCTACTGCCAGAGGTCACCCAATGTAACCCATTTCTGCTGGATCTACATCACCTTTCCCATCCTGATTCCTCCTCCCTCTTACCTCATAGGGCTTCCCCACCTCATCCAACAACCCTCCAATAATTTCTAATTAAAATTGTTTGTTAAATAAAACTGTGTGCTTGCTATTCTATGTGTACGGGGAATTGGACAAGCCTTTGTAGAATTACTGCCTACTACTGCTAATAATATACATTAAAGAACTACATAATAATAATGAAGAAAGACTAAAATAATGATCATTCACCAAAAGATATGGAGAGCCTCAAGATTCTAAATGGTTCTAGGTAGAACCATGAGAAGATAAAATGGTTCTAAGCAGAACCCTTCATAGAGGGTTCTAGGTAGAACCATTCAAAATGAACCCTTTGTAGATGGTTTTTGGTAGAAAATTAGAAGACAGAAGGGTTATGGGCAGAACCTTTAATAGAGGGTTCTAGGTAGAACCCTTCCGATGGGGTTCTAGGTAGAACCCTTGCAATAAGTAGTAATGTGTCCCTATTTTTCTTCCTGCTATAGCAATGCTTATGAAAGAAATTACCCCAACAACTCTGACACTTTAATTTAATGGAATATAATTAAATTTGATTTTATGTTCTAAAAAAACCTTTGTCACTGAAGTCTGTTACGTTGTTAAAGATGCTCTGTATGCAAATGTGGAGTCTTACTAATGTGGTATGGGTTACACAGCTTATTGTTATGCAATAAATGCAGCAATTCATCCTCAGAGCAGAGCGAACATTTGAAGATTTGAATGAAATATAAATAGCAGACCGCCTACTGCACCATCCATCCGTGCCAATATGCCATCCCACGTGTCTGTTTAGGGGTTTTCCGGTGCATACCACCAGGCCTGAAAAAGAATTCTAGGAAAAACATTGTATTCTCTTCTATCCTAAGCTTTGTAGAAAAGAGAAAATAATTCACCTGTAAACAGACACGAATATGATCATTAAAGATAAAAAAGGATAAGAGCATATACTAAGAGCAATGATAAAACTGAATAATAGAGAGTGATGCAGGTTTACTATTTAATCTATTGAAACCACTTGAATTTTCCATTACAGTAGGATTTTACATGCGAAACGAGCATGTAAAATGAAAGACAAAATGATTAAAACCAAAGGTTTCCAGCCAGGATCTACATGGATATCCAGTCAAATTAAATAATTTCCCTTTTTAGAGTATATGCATCTTACATAAATGGCAAAAAAATGGTCTTTATTCCACCTGGCTTTGAAAACGAATTACTGCAGTTGAAAGCCAACATGTAATCTGCTCTGCCTCCTGTCACTTGGTTAACCTTTCAATCCGATAGCAGAAAAAGCTATTTCACTTACCTCACAAACCAGAAGTGCCAGCTGACAATGGCTGTGAAGCACACCACTCAACTGTGCTGGCTGCAAGGGGCTACAACACAGCCTGTAGGTGATATGATCCACCCAGTAACCAATTAAAATGTCCCTAGCACTTCCACAATTGCTTTTAAAGTGTATTTGCCAGGTGAGAGGGAATGCAACTTTTAAGTGGATAAATACTTATAGGTACTTGCAAAAGCAGCTTTATGTAAGACAAATCTGTCTGTAAATTCATGCTGCCTTTAAATGAATAAAATATACCTTCATCGCAAATTCAGAGACTTTAATGAGCATGTGATCACATTTTGACAAGGAAGGCACGTATGCATCTGATCCCATAAAAAAAAAACATTTAGATATGCATCACTGCCTCTAAGCATACGTAGGTATACAGTTGAAGTCGGAAGTTTACATACACTTAGGTTGAAGTCATTAAAACTAATTTTTAACCACTCCACAGATTTTATGTTAGTAAACTATAGTGTTGGCAAGTCAGTTAGGACATCTACTTTGTGCATGACACAAGTAATTCTTTCAACAATTGCTTACAGACAGAATATTTCACTTTTAATTCACTATATCACAATTCCTGTGGGTCAGAAGTTTACATACACTAAGTTGACTGTGCCTTTAAATTTTTAACATTTGGTCGCACATCCTTTGCATGCCATGACTTCCTGATGTCTGTGACCCAACAACATCAAAAGACTTGATATCTTATTTTCTCTTACAAGCGATACTATAACGTCTCTGCATTTGAATGGATCTCTATGGGAATTGGGGGGTGGGACTAGATTTAGCTGTAAATTATGCTGGAACCCTATGGAATACATGATTGGTAAAATGGCTGTAAGTCATCAAGGGTATGAGGTATCAAACAAGCCTCAAACCATCACTCTGCTGCCAGATATGCAGTAGATATGGATGGATCACTTTAAGGGTTGTTTCTCCTGACAAATTTTCCAATTGAACTCTATGGAAAAACAAGTCAGGAGAAGAAACCCTTCAAGTTATCCATCCATATCTACTGTATTTCTGGCAGCAGAGTGATGATTTAAGGCTTGTTTGATACGTCAGACCCTTGAAGCCAACCATGTGTTTCCACACTGTTCCAGTGTCATTTTCAGCTAAATCTAGTCCCAGCCCCCGAATTCCCATAGAGATCAATTCAAATGCAGAGACGTTATAGTATCGCTTGTAAGAGTACCAGAAAATAAGATATCAAGAGTCTTTTGATGTTGTTAGGTCACAGACATCAGGAAGTCATGGCATGCAAAGGATATGCGACCAAATGTTAAAAATTTAAACGCAGTCACCTTAGTGTATGTAAACTTATGACCCACTGAAATTGTGATATAGTGAATTAAAAGTGAAATAATCTGTCTAAACAATTGTTGAAAAAATTACTTGTGTCATGCACAAAGTAGATGTCCTAACCGACTTGCAAACACTATAGTCTGCTAACATAAATTCTGTGGAGTGGTTAAAAATTAGTTCTAATGACTTCAACCTAAATGTAGGTAAACTTCCAACTTCAACTGTATGTGGAGCGTAAATTAAATAATTATTTGTAAAACACACTTGAAATTTTGATTGACTGATAAATTTGACAGTGTAATGGAGAAATACACCAGGCACAGTTCTGAAGTATGTTCTTTTCCTGAGCGAATCCCACAAATATTTGAAAAGAGATCTGGACTATCATCACCACGCCATCGACATTACTGACAACACACTGACTTCCCCCATCACATTGTTTGTTGAAATCTCTAGCCATATGCTATGCAACTAAATAAATGAATAAAATAATCCCGGATGTCACAAATCATTTCTCATTTATGTCACCCGATTTTGAAAAATGTTTAATTTTGTTGTTTCACCCACTTCCTTCTTTCGCTTGCCGAGCACTGTGAGGCCGCCCCTCTGAAGGTTTATGCTGACAGCGAGAAAAGCCTGGAACAATAGGATCAAGGACTGCCTCTAATCAGAGCCATTCACCAAAGAGCTGAGCTTGAGTGCATTTCTAGCGTTCACTCATTACATGCCTCCATCTCACTACATCCATGTGTAACCATGGCTAAGGAGGTCTAAGTGGATGACTAGATAATCCAGCGATGGACACGGGCTGTGTCCCTGCGTCACTCTGAATTTATAGAGGAATCCATCAAACTACAAGAGGAGAATAGTCCTTTCTCCTGTTTACACACAATATTGACCTCAGAAACAATGAGAGCCATCTTGACTCAGCATGACAACTTGACATTGACCCTTTTTAAAAAGAATTTGTCAGAAAATCCAGTGACCTGTCAACAAACACAGCCAAAAATGTTGGAAAGGACTTTTGGGAAGTGGCTGCCGCATGGATGTACCATGAACACAAATTTGATGTGTGTGTGTATGCATGTGTGGGTGTTTGTGTAGTGGCTTAATTTGTCAAATTTAATTTCCAATTTCAAATAGCCACTGATAGACGCATCAGACAGATGTCATTTCCCATGAATAAGCAATCTGAGTTAAGCAAGTGAAAGCTAGAGATTGAGTATGTACCTTTATGGGTACAAAGATTAAAGACTGAAGCCAGGTAGTGGGGTGGGTACAGGTGAGCAGAGAGCATTCATGGAAATTAATCCATTAAATGTTTTGAAAACCCTTTTATGCAAAGTATCAAAATAAAAATGCAGGCCTACTACAAGGTGTATACAAAAAAATGTGTTCAAAGGGCTTAAACATAGAAAGCTAAGCTTATAAACTATATTATATAAGGCAAGGTGAAGTGGTAAAGAACTGTTGGCTTCTGGCATCTTGAAACCTTTTCGGTATTGTGTTTGGAAGGTAAAAACTGAGACCCCATCTTTAAAAGGTCAAACGCCCGACAGCCCTTTCAAAATAAAGGTATCAAAGCCAAATTAGGTTTTCTACAATGGTCTTACAAAATGGATTGCCAACTTGCTGTTATCCCATATGGCCTATATCCAAAAATACTCAAATCTCATACTAGCTCCATACAAATCCAATGAACAGACATTCAACAAAAATTCTAAATATACACTTAACCCTCATATTGTCTTGACATTGTACACTGCCTGGCCAAAATAAAAGTCGCCGTTGCACCTGTCACGCATAGTGCCCACTGTACAAGCCTCTGGAGGCAGTGTTATGATCTGGGGTTGCTTCAATTGGTCAGGTCTAGGCTCAGCAACGTTATGCAGCAATAAAATTAAGTCAGCTGAGTACCTGTATGTACTGAATGACCAGGTTATCCCTTCAATGGGGATATTGACATTCAATGGGACAATGCCAAGATTCATTGGGCTAAAATTGTGAAAGAGTGGTTCAGGGAGCATGAGGAATCATTTTCACACATGAATTGGCCACCAGAGTCCTGACATTAATCCCATTGAAAGTCTTTGGGATGTGCTGGAGAAGACTTTACGAAGTGGTTAGACTCTCCCGTCGTCAATACAAGATCTCGGCCAAAAATTAATGCAACTCTGGATGGAAATAAATGTTGTGACATTGCATAAGGTTGCCGAAACAATGCCATGACGAATGCGCACTGTAATCAAAGCTAAAGGTGGTCCAACAAAATATTAGAGTGTGCAACTTTTTTTTTGGCCAGGCAGTGTATGATGTCTTTTATGTTTGTGATCAAATTTAGCCCAAATGTTGAAACTGACACAAATCTATTGTGATGAAACATCTCATTTTAGACCCTGAGGTAAGTGAACGTTTGTGAAGTTCAAAACCTGTATGGGAAAGTACCACTGGAACCACTGAGGTAAAAAATAAAAAATGGTTGTATATTTTCTTATATTTTATACAGCTACCCCTCAAATGAACAACCGCCAAACAACACCTTTGTATACAAAGTTGGCACAGGACTTTTGAAAACGGCATTATGGTTATTGCATGTTTACTAATTAATCCCAACAAATTGGGAAAAGTCATATAGCGTCAAGATGAAAAAATTAGGTTAACTGGTTTTTAAGAGACGTCAAACACGGAATCGGGTCAAATTGACCCAGAACATAATATGAGGGTTATGACAATAAAATGAATAAAAGAAAAAAAAATAGCAGTGAAGGAAAATATTCAGTGCCGGTAGAGAAGAGGCTTCAGGATCCCAGCACTGTGAGATCCCTGGCCTTAGTCCCTGGCCTTAGTCTCTTCCCTGACTCTGGAGATCCAATGGGGAATTACTATTTTCCCCACACATCTCTGCCAAGCTGTCCTCCCCCTGCCAGGAAAGTCTACATATCAATCCAAGAGAAGGGCTCTCACGCTGACTGCACTTACGCCAAGGGACGTTCTGACATCCTCAGCTTTCCGTTCAAACCAGGCTCTGAACCCCTGCGCCAAACACGTCTCAAAACTGTTAGCAGATTCGTCTGTGGAAAATAGGACCATTACATTTATACACTCTGTATCACAGAAAGACCACTCTTCTGATTGATAGGTTGTTGTAAATTTACAACCACAAACATGTGCAGTGACCTGGTTTGTATGGAAACCATAACACGGTTAACAAGTAACTAGAAATCTACTAACGCTGCTGAAAAAGTCTGTTCTATTCATGCTGAAAAGGTGTACTGTAGACATAAACAGGTAGGGATGTAGCTGAGGTGCATCCTGGAAGCCTGTGTTTAAGTGAGGCATTGAGGATAAGATTCCAAATTTTTCTGTGAAGGTCATGTATGCCATATAATCACAACGTGATTTTTAATGAATAAATTGTGTACTCCAGACAGCAGTGGCCAGTGTTGACTTACTGAAAATAAAAATTTTAAAAAGGAAAAAAAAAACATTATCACCTTTGAATGAGAGAGATTCACATTTTGAGTGGAACAATAGGAACAATACAAGATGGCGAAGAAGAGGATAAAAGTGCTCAGATGAAAGAAGGAAGCGGAAAGAGAAAGAAGTGTGCAGTTACCATGCCAGACGCACACACAAAGACTCGTGTTCATAGAAAATAGCCTCAACAAAGTAAAAGTAATGGCGCTTTTCCACTACAGTGCGGACCTGTACCGAGCCGACGGCCAGTGTCCTTTTCCATATCATTCAAAGCAGGTATACCCGAGTAAACCTGAGCCATAGCTTGAAACTTTTCGGCACTGCTTCAAAACAGGGCCGAAGCGTGCCGCTCTATCCGGGCTGTGTTGTGTAGCGGCAGTTGCTATGCGATGCGTCGCTCGAACCACGCCTTTGCACGGATGGAATACTGTTCTATGGAAATTAAACCGAACCGTGCGGAGATCACAGGTCTGTTCAACTCGGTACGGGTCGAGTCGTATACACCGGCTATGAAAAAGCGGCATAATATACCTGAGATATGAAGAATTGTGATGTGTCTCAGAACTGCATCTTCAATAGCAGCCAAGGACCTTAGCCAGGTCCCTATAAATTGAATGCCATATAGCTTTGAAATATAGCTACTTTAACTCAGATGGAAACCCAGTTCTGTGACCACCATGCCACATAGAAAGCATGGAAAAGTGAAAAATAAAACTGAAAGTTTTGACTTACTCTTTGCATAGACAGACACATGGTTCTTCCTTAACTATCTCTTTATGCGTCTCTGTTTAGACAATATCACAAAGATTTGCATAAAATAGATGGACCTTGATTGCAAAAGAACTTGAAAACACACCCCCCCACTCCCCCATTTTGTTGAATCCATTTCAAACCACCGCCGAACTGAAAGCTCAGTGTTTGGCTTAAACTGTTCACCCAATTCAATGTAATCTTTCATTGATGATCATTTCTGATGGGTGGAACACACAAAGCTTTTGGCATATCAGAACAGTTTAACATTTATTCAAGTACAGAACTTTTCTCATGGATCATACCCCGTATGGAACCTTCCTCTCAGCTAAATGCAAAGTTAAGTTCCTGAAAGTAATATTTTGTTTTCAAAATCTACCAAAACTAAAACTTGATGTGTGCTTTGATGGTAAAAATGTAACTTTACCATTGGGTACATTGTTTACTCTAAACTGAATGACGGTTCCTCTGTTTAACTATGGGTGGACTAACGGCTATTTAATGTTCGTGGGGAACCTACAATATATAATGAATAGCCTGAGGAAACTATCAAACAACAGTCCAATTTCCATTCATGCTGATCTTGGCAACCAGGATAAAAATACAGTCTACCATTGTTTCCCATAGCATTGCAGAATGACCACAAAGTAGCCTACTTTTAGCATGGTAAGCAAACACCACTAGAGCTAGAGATAGGCAGTTATAACCAAATACGTGCCACTGTCAAGGTGCTTGCCTCAAAACCTAAGGGTTAGTTTAAAAAAGCATTGGGGTGTAATCTGAAAAGCTGGATTTTCTGATGTAATAATATTGGTTTGGTTTGTTATTATTATTATTATTTTAACCAGAGGTAAAGGATAGGAAGGCAGTTACAGTTACCTATAATGGCAAATCTTTATAATTTCATGGAAAACGTGAAACTAAAATAATACAGTTAGGCTACTGAATAAAATTCAGTTATTTTTCAAAATTTCAGACACGCGGCTTTGCTGCTATGTTAATCCAGAGATTGTTTAGGGCTGTGCAAACACAAAACCAGCCTTGTGCTTTCCTCACCTGTGACCTTGCAATTCCACTTCGAAGCAGGCTGAATAAATTAGCAGTTCCAGGCACAGCGGCACTCTGATTATGCAGCCGCGCTGCTCTTAGCCTGTCTGTCGCCTGTCTCAGGTGCGATCGCTCATCCCGCCCACCCATTTCCTTCTCATTTGTGCGCTGTCAGTATGCGGCGATCTCTCCGCGATCACAACGGCACGTCAGTCCTGAATTGATGAGACAGCTTCTCTGAATCCCCTTCGTTTGCGCTGACCTCGCCGATTCCCATCCATTCAGGGAGGTCTGTCACTTCGTCGAGATGCGCTGGGACTCGGCTGGGTAACGGAAATGGGAAAGTCGGGTAGCGTGTTGGGAATAACTCCCAGTGGTGTGACTAGAAGACACAATCGAAAAATCTGATAGAAATGTGTATGTTCATGTGGTCAGTAAATTCCCAGTTTTTTTATCATGATAAATCATTAACCACACAATGTACTCAATAAAAAGTATGGTTTCACTGCGTATAAAACTATGTGCATCATGCTAGAGGTAGGGCCACCAGTTTGTCTCTGGTTGTTTTCTTGCATGTGATTCCATCCCCTGCCAACAAGAGGTTGATAGCCTTTTGTCAAGTCATGTGTCAAATACAGTCATTATCCCAATTGCACCAGATGCTGATATAGCAGTTACCACTAACTAAGCACAAATGATTGACAGAGATGTTTACAGACATTGCACATGTTAAATTCAGTTATTTATTATTACTCAGGTATTTTGAAATGTTGTACACGGGATGTTAGTTTAGTTTGAAGCAGTGGGAAATATTCACATTGAAAATGATAGCAGAATATCTCAACTATAATAATCTCACACAGAAGTTAAATAAAAATTATTGTATTAATGAAACTAAAATAGTTTGCAGCAGATGTAAAAAATGTAAATGAAATGAAAGTGGTGAACATCACATCCTGATAGCCTTAAGAAATTTGTGAGCTGGTTGATAACAATGTTGATTGTTCAGTTGTTCAGGGATGTAATATGTTGTGTGCTTGTCTGCGATTCATTGCATGTTTTGATGTAGTGGTAGTTCATTGTTTTGTTTGTGTGTTATGTCTGCTGAGCCAGTGTGCATAACTTGTAAGCTGTTTCATTTTATTGTAGGTTTCATGGATTTTAACATCGGGCCATTCAAACCACTGGATTATGACAACCAGACTTTTCATTTTTAGGGATTTACAATAGCTGTGTATCCAAACCCTTATCACACTCCCAATATGCTCTGTCTTGTACAGTAACTTAAAAACCTTCTTGACAGTTGCCATATGTTTTATGGACTAATTTTTTCCACACAATGTGGGCACTGTAACTTAAATGCATCAAGCTTTTATGGATATCTTTATATGTTTTCATCATCAGGACACAAATGCTGTCATATATGTAAAACCAAGCAATTCTTGGTGCCATCCACAACTGAGGAGAAATTCCCAAAAGTAAGGTACAGCGTATCAGCATGGCAATCTTTCGTATCCATTGTGATGGATTTTTCTTGAAAAACAAATAAAATATGTATAACACTATTTCTTTCGCATCTGTTGATTTCTCCATGACCAACCTTAATTAAGTTTTTTTTTGCAAAACAGCAGTCACTTTCTTTCTTTTCTGTTGGAATAGGTTTAAATCCCTGCTGGTCACTTGATAGAGACAAAATGGTGGCCGTATGTATAGGTGATTTGTGTAGCATACTACCTCTTACAAAAATTCAGAAAGGAATCATCTTCAAACTGTAAACAGGAAGTATTCAGAATTCAGCACCCCAAGCCCAGGATTCAATTGTCTTCAGCTTTGATTGCTTTCTGCTCGTAATTGAACTGGAAAACAACGTGTACAATTGCAGCGACAACATATTCCGAGCAGCGCATCTGAGCTCTTAACAGTCCGCATTAGAAAAGCATATAAATCAGTGATGGTGTTCCAGAAACTAAACCCCGGTGAGAAGCGTTGTTTTCATTTTCCTCACTTGTGCAAAGAGCCCACACACAAAGCCACGCATAATTAATTTGTATCTGCCTCCAAAAGTGCTTGATTACAACATAAATATTTTTGTTTGTTGTTTCCATAAAGACAGAAACACCGTGCAAACATTCACGAAAACATAATCAGACGAGGGTTAAATCTTTATTTCTGGTTATTATACAAAACTGAAAACAAAAAAGAATGCATAGGAATCAAATTCTCATGGAATTACCATAAGAATGACTTATGCTTCACATATGCATGCAAACATGAATATACTACTTTGAAAATATATGATTTCATTTCCAGATTGCAGAGTTAGTCCCTTTTCAGTGTCATACACAGGCCACTAACAGTTAAACAACAGCAACACTAATATTTTTGACACGTTCCTTTCCAGTGTTCGCCTGAAAACGTGCAGTTGTGTTGTTACATTTGAACTCTTAATATTATTCCAGTGTTTCACCAATTAATATTTGGGTACAGGTTTTACTGACTAACATGATTGTGAAAATTCCACAGACAGTCTCTTTAAAGCAAGCCTAGATCTGAGGGTCACTAATCACGTTTGACAATCAACTGCACTTGAGAAGAAGTCCCTGCAAGACACCAAATGGGCAGCAATTGTAAATGTCAGACAGAATTAACAGGAGAATGAATGGCTTCACCATGATGAGGGAGATTTAACCGGGCCAGAGTGGAAAAACTGCCCAGACTTCCTCCCTGTGGAAGGACTTTGTTTAACAGTGCCTCCCACTTGAAGAGACCCAGATGTGACGTGCTTCACCCTGGGAAACCTCATGTGATGTCCAACAGCATGACTGTGTGTAGTCATGTGAGTCAATCCAGAATTGTTTGTTGGAAGTTAAATCAGTTGCATATTGCTGCCACTTGAGCCTTGATGCAGATACCAGCAAATTAAGCTTTGCAGTATTTCTGCTTTTGTTTGTGAATTGATTAAATACAACATAAAAAGAGAAAGGTTTCTGCCACAAAAACTAAAATTGGAGGTGGGATGGGGGGGGGGGGGGGGGGGTACTGTTGAACTATGAACATTTGATCATAACTAAGAAATATGACCCCATTGAAATAAGTGGTCTTGTAAAGTTGCTGTTGTCATATGTATTTTGAAGAATACTCATTATTTAATGATATTTTGTATCAAAACTTTAAAGAATACCCCAACCTCTTTTATGGTTTTGTAATGGGTGTGCTCTTGTCAGTATCCTTCCCAGAATCCTGCTTTGTGGTGTGATCTGTGGGGCAGTTTGCCTAGTTCTCCTGACTTTGAGATGAAGCCTGGTCTGTGGGTGTTCCTATGCCACTGTGACCAATCTATCCAGAACATTCTTAACTGCCGCACTGCACCTTCCCAGCTCTCAATTTAACTGCTTTACAGGAAACAGTGTGGAACGTCTCAGCCTGTGATACACCTCTAAGGACGATACTCAGAATGAGTTGACCTCTAGCGTTTCCCTGTCACTGGAAGGTTAATCAAGCAGAACAAGGTGCTGAGGTAATTCATGCATTCTGCCTCAGTGTTTTCAACAGCCAAAGATATTTGAGCGCTTGTAAAAGGAAAGAGAATATCACAACCAATGTCAATGTCCACTGCCTAATCAAATTCACAAACTGTTAATGGAGCTATACTTGCGAAATAGGCTTTCCTTGCGGATGGCAGAAGAGCATAGGCTATAAATTCACATTTAGATGCACAGTAAAATGTTCAATCATGTTAGATGAACTCTATATTTTACTCTGAATTAGTACATCTGATCCCTCTGAGACTAATATAAACTCTGTTAGAGTTAAATGAGCACTGAGGGGGAATCCACACATGCATTATAATGTTTTTTCATCTTTTAAACAGTCACAAGTACCTGCAAAAAAAATACATGTGGTTCACTAAGCACCCGCAGTGAGTGGAAAGTGCATTGAACTGCACTACCTGGGAAATAATGACACAGTTAGCCATATCTGGGCCATTCATATGTAAACTGAGTTTTCTACATACATTGCATAGCTAAAATTACTATTTTCTTTTGGGGGGGGGGGGGGGGGCTCAATGTGTCTGATTCATAAAGATGACCACAATGTACCACCTGCAATTAGAATGGATTTTTTAAGACTACCGAAAACTGAAGATAATATTAGGTTTTTAGCCCCAGTTTATTTAAAAGCCATTCAATGTGTAAACTTGCCATTGACTATGGTCATAGCTGTTAGACCCTACCAACATGTTACGCAAGAAAGCGGATATTCCAAATAAGGGTATCCCTCTTTGGGTTAACAGAGACACATTAATTTAAGATTAATTCCAAGTAAGTAAGTTATTCTAAGAAATATCGAAGTGATCAATTTGCTAATCATTCATCCAAAGTATTTTGTCATTTTGGCTATTGTTTTTTTTCTATTCATAATTTGTATACCAATATGTGTGTGTCATGCATGTTGTTAAAATGTGCACTTTCTCAACTTCCACCTTCAAAAATAGGTGTGAACAAAACTAGACTTTTACTTTATTTGTACATTCAGGAATATCTTCACAGAAAGACCTACTTTTGAGGTGAATAAAATTGTGTTCAGACAACTGAGAGGCAAACTAATACAGCAGAGAAGATGGAACTTGGCTCAGCCCTGGCTACAAACGTAACATATCATTGTACTTGTGAGCTACTGTCATGCCCATTTTCCTCTGAGACATGTTTGTTGTAAGAGGTCAGTTAAAATTATGTTCAACAGAGTTGAATTTGGATAGTGGTCAGATTCAGAGCATTTGAAAGTTCCTCTAAACACTGCCTAAATGCAAGCAGAAATACTAAATCGGATTGGTGCTTTGTTTATGACATTGCAAATTAGGTAATTTGGCCTAGGCTACATGAATCATAACCATCAAATGCATACAACAAACAGAATCAAACAGCAGTTTGTAACATGGTGTTCTTTATTTAGCCTACCTTCAGTGTGCCACTCAGCAGTATCAGTGAAATGTACTTCAACCACTTGCTCTGGTTGAATACTTTATTGGACAATTTGTTCCAGATGACACATTAGATTACATTATCATCAAGGCTCTGCATACTTGCAGGACCTCCAGCCATTTCTGAGTTGAACTCAACTGAACTGAGATATCTCTGTTGTAGTTATACTTCTTGAATTTAGTCTTGGAAAGTTAGCTTTGGCCCACATAGCCAAGATGTTCAGCTCCTGTTCAGAAATCTTAACATTTCTCTTTCTCCTTGACATTGTTTTCCCTTGTTTCCACATCTCTTGGTCTTGTACAGTTGCACCACTATTGATTGTGCAGGCTAACTATTTGTGTGTTGTTACGCCGCTTACTTGGTTTGCATCAGTGTTTTAGTTAATGAGTTATTAATATGACATGGATAGTTTTTACAGCTGTAATAAGCAACACAAACTGTGCTTATTTTTTCTTAGTAGATCTACTCCTGAGAATTTTGGTGTGATCCTCATGCTATACTGTACTATACTACTGTACAAGACCAAGAATCACCAGGTGTTGTATTTTAATTGTAATACTGGCATAGTGTTGAGGAATGTCCTTGTATTCTGAACTTTAAGGACATGCAAATCAGTGATGTATTTGCACTGCTATTTTAGACAGCAAATTCCAACGCAGTTAAGAAAACTCTTGGCATGCTCTGTTATGCACCACTGAACAATTGTATACATTTCTGTCAGGTTTGATATCACTGCATATATCCCATAGTGTGACGGTCCATGTGAACAACATTCAAACCGTGAGTAAGAGCTACCATGTCGGTATGCATTGGGTACTAAAGCTATCTGATATCCCCCAAGCAATGGTAGTCAACAGCTCAGTAAGACTTTTTGAGCAGTCTGACAGCCATTGGCATACGGTCCAAACCATGAAATAAAGAAAGGGAAAAAAGAAGGCTGTCGGTGGAAAATAAATCTTCAATTAGGTTCAGTTACTTTTGATGTATGACAGCACAGATCTAAGAGGAGAATAAATTAAATTGTGGATGAATACACATACTTGATGCAGACCAGTTGTTCAACAGTGAATGGGTCCCGGGGATTGTTTTCCCTCTCAGCCTCTGAGCACACAGCTTCGTCATTTGCATTATGTCATTCTGGAAGTGGCTGCGATGCCCGGGGTTGCCTGTTCTCATCATCACCATTCCCCCCCAGGAGGAACTCTTCTCTTTCTAGCTGTGTTGCAGTGTGGGAACATGTTAAGACAGCGACTCCAGACTGGTGACAAATGGAGCCAGTTAACCCCTCCCTCTGTTCAGCTGTGTCAACATATGCTGGATTCCAGGGTTCGTATTTACGCAGCAGTGACACACTCTGGAGTCCACATTACCACACCTGTCCTGCGGCTTTGTGTTGCATCTCACTTGTGACCTATCATCACAGGACTTGAAACAGCAGATGGTCTGTGTGATGGAGTACATCACAACAAAGTGGAATCTGCCACACAGTTTCCACCATTGCTCCCACAGCAAACGGCGTTTTCCCTCTCGCTGTTCCACTACTAGAGATAAATAAATGGAAGTTCAACAGCGTTCCAACAGAGGGTTCTGGTGGTTCTATAGTGGTGTGAAGTGCATTGTCCTGGTATGGCTTTGTGTGTTGCCCACTACACATGTGGATCTTCCTAACCTTATGTGGACAGATACTGATATAGTAATTAATTCTGGGCTTTCATAAATCAGTTACATTAGCAGTACATGATAAATGTACCTTCTAACAAACACAGTTATCCTTACTGTATGAGATGTCTTATTGACTCATTCATTTTCAAACTAATGTTTTTTGCTCCAAGGCTTCGGAGGTGATATGTGATGATATAACATATTTCTCATAGGCAAACCCATTGTATTATCTCTGTTCCAGCTTCTAATAACTGTGGAAATATCTAACATATTCAATGAGTATGGTAGGTATATAAGTCAGACCTTTAACAAGGCTGCTTCATTCTCAGAAATTGTTTCTCTGAGTGTGCTTTGTTTATACATAAAATTAATACATTCTCGAGCATTGAAGAACCTTTTCTTAAACAGCCTCATTAGTTCACCGAAATGTTACTGCTTTAAGATGGGAGAGCCTAACATTTACACTGCCACTTTCTATGAAAATGAAATGTATTTGTTCACAACTGTGTACACATTTGATTGACTATTGATTTTTTTCTATTTTTTACTGTTCTTCATTTATGTTTTGAGGAATGTTAAAAGTAAGTAGATTAGGGGCCTGATTTACTAAGACCTTTAGCATCGCAAAACCTTTTAGCATACGCAAAACCAATAACATGACCAATTTTGTTTTGCACCAATCATTGGTTGTGTTATTAAATTTGTGTGTGCCAAAAGGTTTTGCACGTGCTAAAGGTCTTAGTAAATCAGACCCTAAGTGTATTGATATAGGTTCCCTATCAAGACTTTTAGCAGCGGTATGACTTTTTCCTCCAAAAGAATAGGAATCCTTAATAAAACACAGAAATGTATGTCAAATAGTCTAACATGCATATATTGAGTTGTAAATAAGTACTTTAAATATTTAGCTTTTTATCATGACCAGAATGGAGGGAAACCATTATGCAAATGAAAAACATTATATGGCAAATTGGCAACAAAACTGATTGAATTACATTACTGTAACAAATACAGGACAGTTTGTGTGCATTCAGTCTTTTAAAAATACTTCCATTATGTTTATTATAAAAATATGTTTCTACTACAAATCATTTTTCATTAGTAGACAGCCATTAACACTTGCATACACACAGACACATAAATCTACAAAGCAGACAGGAAGGGGGCACATGACAGTATTGTTCTTTGAAAATACAAGATTATAATGTAAATGCACAGTAAAATCGTCACGTAACAATGTCATAACTTACTGTATGCTACAAAACATTCACATCTGCACTGTATCCCTTAAATAAATAAGTAAATAATAATTGTGTTTTCTTATGTAAAAAGTACAATAGAAAATAACAAAAATATAATACAAAGGGTTTTTTTTTCTTGCACAAATATTCATGTTCATTCTTTTTTATTTACAAACATTTGTACAAATGTATGGCCATGTAAATAGCAGTAGTCTCCCGTTGAGAATTGCCATTATTACGATATCCTGTTTACATATGTACAGGGTAGTTAAAAGGGTCGCCATTCACACATAGGATGCAGGAAACAGGGAAACATGGAGATGTGCTCATTCTATACAGCAGTGGTTCTCAGACTCAGTCCTGGGGTACCCCTGTGCATGCTGGTCTTTGTTCAGACCAATCTCTTATTCAATTAAGGTTTTGAACACGTATTTAAGTTATTTCATAGTTATTTTCTCAAGCTTGTAAGACAATGTAGGTTTGGCTTGTTTCATTTGCTTTGTCCTTGAATTCTTCATTGTCTAATGGTCTTACACTTTCACCAATTGGGAGCCTGTTGATTCATGTCAGTCTAATTTGGTCAGTTATTTACTTAATTATTTATTTTACCTCATTATGTAATCATTTGCAATATAGCACAATGTGAACTTGGAAATTTTATTATTTATGTGCATCTCTGACATAATGTGGCTTAATCCTCCTATTATGCTGAAATTGTTTGGTGCCTTTTATGTTTGGGGTCAAATTGACCCCAACAGTTAAAACTGAAACAAAATTACTGTAATAGAAACATCTTTGTATATCTTCTCACGTTTCATACAGCAACAGAAACAAAATTTGTGGATTGCATTTGAACAAAAACAAGCATACACAGGAGTCCCCCAGGACAGAGTTTGAGAACCACTGATATATACCATAGTAAGTCATTGTCTACAGCAGTGGTATCCACCATGTGGCCTGCGATCTTCTTGTGAATCTTGAGACAATTTTTGGAGGATTGCAAAGAACATGGTTTCTGATGGATTACAATTAATTTAATAGCGCATATCTATTGCATTTTCACAGCTGTAAAACAGCAGCTATACACAGTAAAATGTTCAGTGTGAAATCAACTCTTCCAGAGTACATACAGTGCATCCGGAAAGTATTCACAGCGCTTCACTTTTTCCACATTTTGTTCTGTTACAGCCTTATTCCAAAATTGATTAAATTCATTTTTTCCCTCAAAATTCTACACACAACACCCCATAATGACAATGTGAAAAAAGTTTTTTTGAGATTTTTGCAAATTTATTAAAAATAAAAAACTAAAATTTCTCATTTACATAAGTATTCATACCCTTTGCTTTAACGTATTTTTAAAGTATCATATTTCATATTTGGTCGCATATCCTTTATATGCTGTTACTTCCTGAAGTCTGTGACCATCAACATCAAAAAACTGTCGATATCTTATTTTCAGGTACTGTTACAAGCGATACTATAACCTCTCTGCATTTGAATGGATCTCTATGGAAATTGGGGGGTGAGACTAGATTCAGCTGTAAATTACACTGGTACAGTATGGAACACATGGCTGGCTAAATGGCTGTGAGTTATCAAGGGTCTGAGCTATCAAACGAGCCCCAAACCATCACTCTGTTGCCAGATATGGAGTAGATGTGGATGGATCACTGCAAGGGTTATTTCTCCGGACTCATTTTCCTATAGAACTCTATGGGGAAAAAAGTCAGGAGAAACAACCCTTAAAGTGATCCATCCACATCTACTCCATATCTGGCAACAGAGTGATGGTTTGGGGCTCGTTTGAGCCATAGAGATCCATAGAGATCCATTCAAATGCAGAGAGGTTATAGTATCGCTTGTAACAGTACCTGAAAATAAGATATCGACAGTTTTTTGATGTTGATGGTCACAGACTTCAGGAAGTAACAGCATGTAAAGGATATGCGACCAAATATGAAATATGATACTTTAAAAATACGTTAAAGCAAAGGGTATGAATACTTATGTAAATGAGAAATTTTAGTTTTTTATTTTTAATAAATTTGCAAAAATCTCAAAAAAAACTTTTTTCACATTGTCATTATGGGGTGTTGTGTGTAGAATTTTGAGGGAAAAAATGAATTTAATCAATTTTGGAATAAGGTTGTAACAGAACAAAATGTGGAAAAAGTGAAGCGCTGTGAATACTTTCCGGATGCACTGTATGATCCCTGTTGGACTCATACATACTCTGCTAGAGTTGAATGAACACATATACAATTAATTGATTGTTTATGATTGCTATTAAAGTTGCCTCAGGATCCTTATTAATTGTTCTGTCTCATTTTCTTCATAATATCTGCCTAAGTATTGTTATAAGGTTCATTAAAAATTTTCTCTGCGCAATTTATATTCAATCTTAAAATTAAATTTCGATATGTTTCTACATACCTGGAATGCTATCTATCCATCCAGGTAGTTTCGCTAGTTTTGTAGATATCCGTAGCAACTCACCTTTACATCACCCCGATATAACAGACCTCAACAGGTCCAAAGTTTGTGGCGGTCAAAGCGGCAAATATTTATATACGAAAAAAATCAACAACAACGTCTCTTTACAAATATAATGACACAAACATCTACAGACCTTGTTGTGCGTGTTTTTTTCAAACTACTTTCTACTGAAGTACACCAACTGTGTACATACAGTACATGCAAAGTCTTAACCAAAGCACGCCAGTGTTCTGGGGCTTATGTCAGCACAGTGTGCCCTAGAATACTAGCGTACTTTGGATGATACTTAGCGCAGATATATGCACAGTTTGTTGATAGATTTTTGTATTTTTGAGCACCACAAACCCGTTAAGGGTGATATCACGATGAGCTGGAGCAGATATCTACAAAACTAGTGAGTTCTGAGCGAAACTACCTGGATGGATAGATAGCACTCCAGGTACGTAGAAACATATCAAAATTTAATTTTTTGGTCAACTGCCCCTTCAAAGCCAATGACTGCTGGATCTCAAGGCTCATCAGGATCCAAAATGGATCTATTTTCATGATGCATTTAACACCACTGGTTGGCAAGTTAATGCTGTCTTTCCAGTAAAAGCAGTTCTCAGAAATCATACCTGCTCCTGGCATCATCCTGATTCTGTAGTTTCCAGGCAAGCTGTCTAGAGGTTTGAAACTGCACACGCCCACAGTCTTGAGTTAGGTGCTAAGCCGAACCCAGAAATGAAAATGTCCTGCTTTAATGTTACGTTCCTTTCATGACATTTTGTATTTTTTCACTGACACTGTATAAATTCTCCATGAGAATTGTGAGGTCAGGTTGAGCAGAAATGAACTTAAGAAAATGAATAGCAGAAAGGCGCCTCATTGTAGTACTACTCTAATGACTTTGGCTCATTCACTGATACTAACTCTGCTAAGGAACTCTGAAGGAACAAAGACTTGAACTAAAGGGATTGTTTGCATGATTTCTCTCACCCCTTCTTTTATTCCCTCCCAGATAATGTTCCGGGGTGCTGAGGTGGTTCCAAAATGGGTTTGTCATTGGCATTCTGCTTTCATCACCTGTCATACTATGGTCCGTCATTAAGCACAGTTGTTAAACTGCGAAGACTTATCTGTAATTTCTTACAATGTTTACAGTATATAAAAAAAAATGGAGGTACGGAAAAGCTGGTATATATGCATGCGTGTGTGTGTATGTGTGTGTTTGTATGTGATTTAATAAGTGTTATAGACATGGATCACGGCTTGTAATTCATCTTAGCTTTGTAGGGAATATCTTTGTTACTTCAGAACTGATTCACCCACCCAGAGATTAAAAAAAAAAAAAAAAAAAACAGATGACCATCCTAGGTGTAAGGTTTTGGGGGTTTTAAAAGGCTTTCTCAGGTTTGCACTGTTTGATACAGCAAGAAGAAAGAGATTAGGAATTTTAAGATTAGGAATACCAGGCCTTGTAACACCTACTTTAGCATTCCTTCCTGTGATTCATTCTATTCAGAATGAGTTACATCAATATAGGGACAATGAAATCACATCAGCTCATTGCACATCTTTGAATTACAATAATAATTTAAAACATTATAATAATTTAGGACATATGTATACTACATCTGATATTTTATTATGACTATTAAGTAAGGGAGCAACCTTTTGTTTCCAACATTTTGAGGATTTATTGAGGAGATAAAAATATGTGCAAACTTGTTTTCCCCCTTTCTAAACAACAGCACTATCAGTCAAAGAAACAAAACAGCATAATGCTTTGCCAGTGGTTGGATATTCTTTCCAAGATTCAAGATCCAAAATACCATTAGTTCTCTGCCACATGAGAGTATGGCTGACTCAGCTTTTTTCCGTACTAGTGGTGCATGAACAGCACTTTACATGGCCGCTGCATGATTTTAACAGGAAGATGTACACTGTCTCATTTATCAGTTGTCAATAGTTGTATATATTTTTGTTGTAGCTAGTTAGCTAGAATTGGCAGTTATATAAAATGAGCTACTTCGGCTTTTTGATACATAACATGGTAATCTCTGGTGTCATTTATTCCCGGTGTATTTATTCGTAAAAAGAAAAAGATATACATTTGTTCACCATTCTGTTGAATGACTTAAATATTCTTTACTGGAAAAGTGGTAATTATTCCATTAACAATATTCTGTAAATGGTCATATTTTACAGAAACCCCTGTGAACAGTGCCTATCCCTCACGCCAAAATGACATAAGGATTAGAGAGCCTCACACTTGATTAGAGAGCCTCACACGTGAAATTGCTTCTCCCATCTATGAAATACCATGGCTTGCCTATATGTGATACATGAATGAACTGAGTCATAAGCCACAGGTTTTGGGCTGGAGCAAATTTTATCATGTTTACTCCGTGTACATGTAGACTGCGCCAAGTGAGCTGTATGAACGGATCTCCGCTGGTGTCATACAGATCACCAGGTGTGGCATCATGACTCATCCTGCTTCCTGTGGTTCATTTGCCTTCAAATCCTGGTTTTGTTTCCGGCCAAGGCAGCAGTTTATTGCTATGCATTGCTAAAGGTGTTAAAAATCTCCTTCGTCACGAGCCAGAAGCATTCAGAGGTAAACACCTGAATGATGCTGGATCTGCGCTTGATGTTTCTACAAGCCACTAATGGCCGCTCACATGCCAAGTCCTCATTGCTTCTTGAACGCTTCCTGTAGAAATGTAGAAATGCTCCACTCTCAGCCCGGGGGCTGACAGGGGCTTTCTGATCCTCGTGGTAATGTTTTGCTGTCTGTAATCCTTCATAAGGCAACTCAAGATCAGCAGGAAGCTGTTCTCTTCACGTACACCACCAGCCCCGCGGAGGGCCTAGCGAGTCCCTGTCCTTCTTCGCTCTCCCGGGAAGTTGTCTATAACTTTGTCGTTTCATCTAAACATTTTAAATTTGCACCTTACTTCCCGCCCACCCCTCCCTCCCCCCTTTGTTGAATTCCCGTCTTTTTGATGTGGCAGAGGCGACGGTTTCCCTGGTACGTACGCTCACACCGGAACGGGGCCATTCTTTCCGTGTGTTTCAAGTGCTGTGATACTGCTCACAATCTTCTTCTGTGGACCTAGGATCGTCACGCCAACCTGTTTGAAGTCCCTGAAAACCAGAGGAAGAGAGTCTATGTGAGTGGATAAGAACGTGTAGCATGATAACGCTGCTCCGCTCCTATTCTATAGCACGGAAAAATGACACTGTTAGGCGGCTAGACTAAAGATGTCCATTCATGAACATGCTATGCTACTGATGAAAGGGAAAAGTGAAATTAGTTAGCATTGATGCATCTATGGTAGGTGCTACTTTGAGGCAGTCTTTCAGTGTCTCAATCTTGAGTGAAGGATACGAATGTGAAAAAACCAAAGTATAACAATTAAATTATTGCTTGAACGATAAACTCCAAACCGTACTATTCAGCTGTATGTGCGTTTAATACAGGCCATACATTTTTGAAGCAGAAGAGCTGTAATTTACAAATCTGTACAGTTTAATACATGTGTGCACACTGGGAGTTTAAGTGGGAATGTAAAAAAACGTTACGTGTAGCTAAGACAGTGAAGTAGGCAGTTCCAAACTAATCACTAATCATTTAAGGAAAG
Organism: Synaphobranchus kaupii; assembly: GCA_029718625.1. Lineage (NCBI taxonomy): Eukaryota > Metazoa > Chordata > Actinopteri > Anguilliformes > Synaphobranchidae > Synaphobranchus > Synaphobranchus kaupii. The sequence continues at coordinate 18,652,432 of CM056383.1, forward strand.
GAAAACCTGCAGGATTAGGCATGGATACACCTTGGGCCGTATTCATTAAGCAGCTCAGAGTAGGAGTACTGATCTGTGCTGGACTGTGCCCCCTGTCCATATCGTAACCATATCCATTTTTAGCTTAAAGGCAAAACGGATCCTAGAGCATAATTCCTACTCTGAGATTCTTTATAAGTTTGGGCCGTAATGATTGTTTCAGTAGTGAAGCATATGTAACCATATGGCACATTAAGATTAATGGTGATTGACACTCAAAATCTTAAACGCTGTGTTTTAAAACTCAGAAACAATTACAAAAATTTGATTTGTAATTGTATTTAAATATAACTCACCCTATTTTATAACTTTAATTGATGTAGGAAAAAAGTGTGGGTTTGCTTTGTTCCATCAAACTTATTGCTAATAAAAAAGGCTTGTGTTTCTTGGATTATCCTCCCAAGGCTGTTTCTACAGGAAATGAAGGCATGCCAAGTGTTGTCTTATCCAGAATTTTTGCACAGACACAAAGGAGAAGCAGTCTGATTTTCTGTTTAACGATTAGGTCAGTGGAACTGAAAACAGTAAGTATAATAATAAAGTTAGAAAAATTATAATAAGCGTTCAGTTATGAAAACATGTCATCTATATTGTTGAGCTTTCCGTGACCAAAATGAAAATTACGTCAACATGGCTCCAATGCACATTCTCATATTTTCCGTGGTAATTATGACAGCAAAACTGTACTGGAGTTTGTTTTTAGCTTTAGTTTTTTGGGTCAAGGGGATGCAGTATATCCTCTGATGCATTGCTCAAGTGCACTTTCAATTGTACTTGGGTCTGGTTTAATATGTCCACCATGTGTAAATGCCATCAGTTTGGAATGGCTTCAAAGTTCTTGCATACACAGTGATTCGAATGGTAACTTCACAAAGGCTTCTTTAATAAGAGTGGAACAGCACTGGCGCATGTATGCTCCTAAAATGGAAAGAAATATGGTGCAAAAGAATTGACATTTGTTAAATGAGTTCCATGCAAACAGTGACAGAAGCGTTTATTTATGGACAAAAGCTCCCTCCGACCTTACCACAAGGAGACATTCATCTCATGCACTTCAATAGGAAACTGAGGGACACAACCTTCTCTCTGTGTCACTTAAGATCCCCGGACTCCAGAATCGTGCATGCGACGAGTGTTAGTATATAATATGAACCACATTGCCACATACTGTGAGATTAGGTATTACTTTGAAAAAGCCATCACAGCTTTATCCATGAAGGTAATTGACATTTTCAAAGCGTATTAGTGTATGCAAATCTAGATTAGAATAGGCGGAGCTGGCATGAGCTCAACTGGTGTGACCTATGTAGCACTAAGGTTTCCGCTAGCAACTCTTTGTGTGTGTATAAGGAGATTGTAAGACGGCCAGCACGTGGTAAGCAGTGGTCAAACCCACCGTCTGGTCTTTAGGAGTTAAAGTGTCGTGATTCCCATGGCCGGCTCCCATTCAGGGCAAGTGGCTGCAGGCCTTACCTCAGCCAGGTAGATTCTAAGGACAAAGTAAACCTTTAGAATGATAGTGATACAGCTCATTACCCCCTGTCGCCTCATCACTGGCCTACACACGCCAACAACATCTAACGAAACTATTTCACACATCCTGCATATCACACAATGGAATAACTGCCAGACAAAATAAACACAGACAAAACAAAATGCTTTCCCAGATTTCCAGTACATTTTTATGGATTCCAATACTGTAGTTTATCCCAACTTAACTTATTTGTCCTATGACATGTAAATACAAATGACTTGGCTCTCTCGAAATCTCATTTTACAAACAATCCAACAGGCTATTTCAACGTGTGTTTAATATATTTATCTACCCATACAGTACACTATATTTTCTAATACATTTTTGAATAATGTATTCCACTCTTGTGTCATGGAAGCTTAAAAAGGTACATTCCATTCCACTGACAGCCTCAGACAGACATAATGCAATGGTTGGCTTTGAAAATCTGTTCCAAAACCACCCAGAAGTGGAGTTTAGTCCTGCACGCCCTGTCGACAGACACAAAGAAACTAACGCAAGAAATTGCCATGGCAATATAACTGGAACAGCTCCATGTGACCCACCTGTTTACAGGGGGGTGGTCTGGGAATTACGAGACTAACGTAAAACAGACTACAATTCCGCACACTGTGGTTGAGTCCTCCGCTCTCTCCGTCCTGGTCGCAAAGCTGCAGTCAGACCATCGCTGCTCCCCCCACTGACAAACAGGACATTGAGAGCAAAGATGCTGGTGACTATAGCTGGACCACCTGGCTTTATCCCTTTAACACAATTGTGTTCATCTGTTGTTGTGGTGTACTGTGTTTATAGACTTTCAACCACTCAGAAAAAACATAACCGAGATACATGCCGAGGTGAAACAGATCCTCCACATCTATACAGGAACATTTATTTCTGGCTCTGCAAACACTGACAGCTCATTCTGAATACAAGGTTTACTGTAGTGCACTGCATTGGACTGCCATATACGGGGGTGATCATACACATCATACACGGGATATTTCCATATTAGTGAACACGATGGAAGGAATATTCACTTGAATTTTTTATGGAATACTTGGCAGTATGACATTATATTGATGTGAACATCATAAAAATGGACGACTTTAAGAGGCAAGTCTCCTATTTTCTTGGAATGAATTACGTCAGAGCAAAAAGCTTAAGCTACGGCCTTTTTTAATTGTTTGTTGCCCTGCGTACGGATCCTCTGACCAGGCGCTAGTCTAAAACAGAGCAGCTGTGCAAATAGTCCACAGCTTTGATCTTCTTGCTTATAACTGCCTAATTATTTGTGCTATTAAATGCCTTCTTAATTAAATGGAACAGATTGTCTCCAGGGAAAATGATGGCACGCCGTGATACAGAATATCCCATTAGCGCGAGTCAACACAATGGAGTGGGAAGACGTGCTTATTATTAGAAGCTTATTTGAAAGGAATATGTTCTATAACCGTAGAACCTGCCAGCTTCAATGTACTAAAAAACCTGATCCCAGCTGGTACAGTCTGTCAGGACTGCTGTTTCATTTTTGCGATGTCTACCACTCACCCCTGCTTCCCCGTTCCTGGCTATATTGGCAAAGACACAGTCATTACTGATTAAAATGAAAACACAGCTGCCACATTTCTGAATTTACCGGAATCTGTGTCCCGGAGGTTTCATGGAGGCGCATTTACAAACATCTTTCATTTAAAAGCCACGGTTTGTAAATCAGGATGGAGGCGCATTTACAAACATCGTTCATTGAAAAGCCACGGTTTGTAAATCAGGGCGACTGCAGCAGGCAGAACTGAAGCATACCGAGAGCAACCATACTTTGCTTGTTTGCGTTTCGTCTGATCTCAAATCAGTTCCAAACGGCTGGCCGCAGAATACGCCCATGTGACTCCACCATGGCTGTCTGGAGCACAGATCTCTCACACTATGACAGCTCGAGTAAAGCAGGACTTTTGAATAAACTGAAGAAACATTTGTGAGCAAAGCTGTTGTACAGTACACTCATACCATATATACGTTTACAAGTGAAAAAACCAGGAAAGAGATTCAAACAATTTACAAAACAGCAGCCTTGGGATAAAAGGCTGAAATAAATAGCACATCCACACACACACACCCACACCCACAGTCTCGAACATTTTTTTCTTTGTTTTAGAAGAGCTGGCATACTTTCAGGAGTCTTGCAGTGACACAATGTTAGAAGCCTGCTCCACATAAAAACTCATTAAAACAAAGTCCACTGCTGGCCATTCTCTCGGTGAGCAGTCTGCACACCTGTTATTTTAACAACTAAAAATGACAATGACTTTAAAGGAATACGTTATCAGGACAGCACAAACCATTGTTTTTTTGCTGGCACAGGATATATATTCCCTGTTTAGTTTCAAACACACAAAAATGAGCTAAAAATCTCTCAAAAATGAGCTGAAGTCACATAGGACGGTTGAGTTCAGGCACATATTTTATGTTCTCCATTTTAATAATTTGCTGCACTCTTTTTGGCCATGTGGCAACAGGCATTGGAAAACACTGAGTTCTTACAAAATGTTGGGAGAAAGGGTGTCTTACTCTGCAGAGGTCTTGGCCAGGGTGTTGCAGGAGCTGTAGGTGGCCCCATTGAAGATGTCCTTGCAAGGCAACGTCTGCATGCTCTCGAGCCAGTCACGCATGGAGCGAAAAGTTGTGATATCAGCACCCGTCCTGTCCAGGAGCATGTTTTCTCGACTGCCAGGGAAGAAAAAGAAGGACAGTGTTAAGATTGTGTTAAGCTGCGGTCATACTGATGAGAAGATGACAATGGCGTCCTTGGAATGTAATGAAGTGAAGATAGTCCACGTCAAAACAACAGTTGGCAAATTAAATGAGTGTTTTCGCAACACGTTATGCGTTGGCGGAGTGGGTCCATTTATCTTTAACTTTATAAAAAGTAAATAAAAATAATAATTATAAAAAAATTATAATAATGGCTTGCATTTATATGGGCCATTCTACAGAAGTCGTGCAAATTGAGGGTTGGAGAAAAGTGTACATTTGTATTCTTTTTGCAAAATTATTTTTTAATATATGTGTTACACTGAGATACATAAATATACTTTACGTACAGTGCAATCACATGTAATTTTTTCAGAATAAGGATGAATTTACTGACTGCTCCTAAATATGTCACAACCGAAACATGGTGTAAACCCTGCTTTTGAAATAAAATTACATACCCAATTGATAAGTTTAATTCACCCCTTTGAAAATGACATTTTTGAAAAAAAATCTTGACTGCTGTTGAATTTGAATCAATTACCCTGAATTTTTAAATCAAATAAAACATTGGATTAATTAAATTTAGTGAAAACTCCGTACAAATGTTCTCTATAAAATGGACAGATTTGATCACATGAATTTGATAGATTCCTATTTATGAGATTATATATACCCTCACCAGCACAATATCTTAGATATTTGATTGATTATTCATATTATTCAAAATTTTAACAAAACAGCAGGTGTTTCGGTTGTGACCACATTGTTGCGGTTGTGACAACTCTACTGAAACCTGAATTCCAAAGTTGGAACAGTACGTAAAATGCAAATAAAAGCAGAAAGCAGTGATTTGTAAATTATCTTGTCTATATATTTAAATGAAAACGATATTTAAAAGATACTTAATGTTTTACCTTAGCAACTTCATAGATTTTTTGTAAATATACGCTAATTCCGAATTTGATGCCTGCAACACGTTCCAAAAAAGTTGGGACAGGGGTATAAAAAAGACTGGGAAGGTTGTGGAATGTTCAAAAAACACCTGTTTGGAACATTCCACAGGTAAATAGGTGAATAGGTGACAGGTCATGCTATCATGACTGGGTATAAAAGGAGCATCCATGAAGGCTCTGGCATTTATGAGCAAGGATGGGTTCGCCACTTTGTGAAAAACTGTATGAGCGATTAGTTCAACAGTTTAAGAACAACGTTTCTCAACACACAATTGCAAAGAATTTAGGGATTTCACCATCTACAGTCCATAATATTAGTAAAAGATTTAGAGAATCTGGAGAAAACGGGCAAGGCCATAAACCAATATTGAATGCCCGTGACCTTCGATCCTTCAGACAGCACTACATTAAAAACGGCATGCTTCTGTAATTAATATAACCACATGGGCTCGGGAATACTTCAGAAAACCATTGTCAGTAAACACAACTTGTCGCTGCTTCTACAAATGCAAGTTAACACTACTACCCAAAGCATAAGTCATATATCAACAACATCCAGAAACGCCGCCGACCTCTCTGGGCTCATCTGAGATGGACTGACGCAAAGTGGAAACGTGTGCAGTGGTCTGACGAGTCCACCTTTCAAATTGTTTTTGGAAATAATGGACGTCGTGTTCTCCCGGCCAAAGAGGAAAAGGACCATCTCGATTGTTACCAACACAAGGTTCAAAAGCCAGCGTCTGTCATGGTATGGGGGTGTGTTAGTGCCCATGGCATGGGTAACTTGCACATCTGTGAAAGCACCATTAACGCTGAAGGGTACATATGCATTTTGGAGCGACATTTGCTGCGATCTAGACAATCGCTTTTTCAGGGACATCCCTGCTTATTTCAGCAAGACAATGCCAAGCCACATTCTGCACGTGTTACAACAGCATGGCTTCATCATCAGAGAGTGCGGGTGCTAGACTGGCCTGCCTGCAGTCCAGACCTGTCTCCCATTGAAAACGTGTGGCGCATTATGAAGCCCAAAATATGACAATGGAGACCCCGGACTGGTGAGCAGCTGAAGTCTCATATTAAGCAAGAATGGGAAACAATTCTGCTTTCAAAACTATAACAATTAGTGTTGTAGTTCCCAAAAGATTACTGAGTGTTGTTAAAAGGACAATTGATGTAACACAAAGGTAAACATGCCCCTGTCCCAAATTTTTTGGGAGGTGTTGCAGGCATCAAATGTAGAATGAGAATGAAATGTAGAATAAAGTTGATTAGTTAAAACATGAAATATCCTGTCTTTGTACTGTTTTCAATTGAATACTTTTTGTATTTGCAAATCATTGCTTTCTGTTTTTATTTACATTTTATACACTGTCCCAACTTTTTTGGAATTGAGGTTTGTACATGTGCATTGATTGTCTCACTATTTATTGTCTTTAATAAGAATTTACGGACAAGTGTCACCAACCGAAACAGGCCTGTCAAAACAATACCATTTGTTTCGGTAGTGACTGTTTCGGTTGTGACAATTTTGGCTCATTTCGGCCACAAAACAAAAGATTTAGCAAGCACATGGTTAGCATCCACTTCTCTGTGCAGATACACCTTCATTTTAATCAAATCTACAGTTATGAAATCAACTTTTTTTCTCTAATATGAAAACCTGGGTGTTTGGGTGTGACGTCTCTAAAAATTAATTTTCACATGACATATGACTAATTTTCATACTTTAAAGGACAATTATATCAAAACGCTAAAACCTAGCTACTCACCATGTGGCCTTGATTCATATGAAGGCTGTCTAATTTCCTGGTTAAAAAAGGGGTGTGTGGCTACAAGCAGGTTCACTGCACAGACTCAAACAGTGTATGTTTCGGTTGTGACGTAAAAACTGGGGACAGCATTTTTTCGATAGGTTTTTTGAATTATAAAATTTATTACAAAATAGATTGCATTATTTTAACTTATATTTGATAAAAATTCACATGCTTTATTGAATGAGATAAGTCAAATAATTGGCAAAAATATTTTGGGTATTATTTTTTAATGCACCAGTTTAAGGGTTGATAGTGGGGACAGCCATCTCCCAATAGGAATTTATAATCCCAAGAGTATAAGTGTTGATTTTGGATAAATGTAACTATTATTACTGCAATTTATATCTTGGATTGTATTAAAACATAACATGATCTAATGAATTATATAGCATTGAAAGATTTTATTGGTAAATTTCTTACTTTTATCAGAGAGGGACAGCAATTTGCATGACTTTTGTAGAATGGCCCATATAGCACTTTTCTTACAGAGATGGGGAGGAAACTCTCCTCAACCACCACTAATGTGTAGCACCCACCTGGGTGATGCACGGCAGCCTTTTTTCACCGGAACGCTCACCACACATCAGCTGAGGTGGGAATTTTAAGTCAAGATCAGAGATTTCATTGAATCTCAAAGACTACAACAGCCCTTCGAAAGTGCTGTAGTTCATATTGAAGGAAATTCTTCAGAAAACATTCTAAAACCATCTTGTAAGCCGATTACTTTTTGATCTGAACTGACCTTTAGCCGAAAGCCCAGTATTCTCATCTGCTGTTTTACTGACTGCCTGTGGTTCTCACATTGTGTTTGACCACAAAAATTGAGCTCTGAAGATTGTGATTCATGTCAGACCTGAAAATGTTATTTCTGAGAAAGTCACTGAGAGATTTGCACACTGCTGATAGAAACGGCTTCATACCATATCTCAGCACTACCCCATGAATTCCACAAGAAACAACTGGTTTTGGCATCACTTTTAACGTTTGACCATTAACAGCTCATATGCTCACATGAATGCCTCATAATGACTGTTTATCCTCATTAGTCAGATGAACGAGTTGGGCATAGGTTACTTATGAGGTGAATTAACCTGCCGAATGGCTGGTGAACATCAAAGAAAAACACAGAATAAACGCACCATGTGTCAAGACAACAACAGATTTCTAGCCATCTGTATGCTGTAAAACCAATTTAACATACTGTCACTTACAGTTTTAGGTTGTCACAGTCAGCAATCTCAAACCTGGGGAGACTGCACCTGTGGTAATATTTTAGAACTTGTGTACATACGGTTGCCATTTCATTGATGAAAGCAGTATGCTGAAATATTGAAATATTTAGCCTCATCTTAACTGAAAATCACAGAGTGCAGATCTTTTTTATGAATGAAGAAATGACCAAAATAAAGACTAGATTTATACAGTTATGGAGTATCCATATGGAGTTATGGAGTCATTTGCTATCCTTAATCCATACTTGTTCAGGCCTAAAGGATTGACAAATCCTACATGGCTAAATGGCCATCAAAAAATGAACAAGGCGGCAGGAACATTTAGGTCTTGGGGCCATGTAATTTAGTTTTCACTCTCCGTGACTGAGAGGGGAAACTAAATTATTTACATTGACTAAACAAGAAATGGAATCTAATTGTATAACTGATATTACATTTAACCAGGGGTCTGCATTGACTGACAAGGACGTGATACAATTTGTCTTTGTTTTTGTTTTGGTGAGAATCCAGGCAACGCTGTTTTGCAGGTGCTACAACAGTGCTGACCAGTAAATACTGCAGCGATGGTTATTGCTGACACACAGGATTCAGTGGAGGAGCGATGGAGTCCAAGTACCCATCAGGTACACTGCAGATGATGCAGGTCCTGGGAGAAATAAAGCAATGTGTTTCTTTCAGCAGAAAAATATAATAAAACGAGTGTCAGAGAACCATTTTCGAATTTCGCAAGAAAACTGAAATCAATATTAATCCAATGTGGTTGTAGGCCACTATGCTCTGTTTGTTATTATATATAGACTACAATTTCTGAAGAACAAGGTGAAAATCTTCACTTATTGCATCAAAGAGTGAATAAGGTGAAAATAATATAAAGGAATATAAAGCAACCCATTGGGACTTGTATGAGGAGCTACAAAATTTTTATTCTTGGCTATTCAAACAGCAAAGAAGCAATGCTCCAGGTTGTTTTACAAGGCAGAATGATTGCAAAGCTACAATCAAAATAACTTTCTTAAGCAGCACACCTTAGAGGTGAACTGTTGGTGACCCTGTTTGGTATCGTTTCACTCCTGGTTTCGTTTGTGCTTTGTTTTCAGACAAAGCAGTGAAATCTAAGTGTGTATGACTGACTAAAGACACTGAGAAGTGAAAAGAATCTAGAATAATCTTTGTAGTCCAAGCTGCAACTGAGCTGCTGGATTTTGAATCTCTCTCTCTCTCTCTCTATATATATATATATATATACAGTCAAGCCGGAAAGTCTGCACACTCCTTTCACCTTCTCCACGTTTTATTATGTTACAGACTTATACTACAATAGATTGAGTTCATTTTTTGCCTCAAACATCTACACACAATAGCCAATAATGACGAAGTGAAAACAGGTTTTTAGAAAATATGCAATTTTATTTTACTGACAAAAATAGGTTATTTAGGGGTTACATATCTGTACACACCCTTAGCCTAATACTTGGTTGCTGCACCTTTGGCAGCGATTACAGCTTCAAGGTGTCTTGGGAAAGAAGCTACGAGCTTAGCACACTTGTTTCTGGACATTTTTGCCCATTCCTCTTGGCATATCCTTGCAAGCTCCGTCAGGTTGGATGGGGAGCGTCGGTACACAGCCATTTTCAGCTCTTTCCACAGATGTTCAATTGGATTCAGGTCTGGGCTCTGGCTGGGCCACTCAAGGACATGCACAGACTTTCTCGAAAGCCACTCCTTTGTTCCCTTGACTGTGTGCTTTGGGTCGTTGTCATGTTGGAAGGTAAACCTTCGCCCCAGTCTGAGGTCCAGAGCGCTCTGTAGCAGGTTTTCTTCAAGGATCTCGGTGTACTTAGCTGCATTCATCTTTCCCTCTATCAGGACTAGTCGCCCCTTTCCGCTGCTGAAAAACATCCCCACATCATGATGCTGCCACCGCCATGCTTCACTGTAGGGATGGTATTAGCCAGGTGATAAGCGGTGCCTGGTTTCCTCCAGACGTGACGCTTGGTATTCAGGCCAAAAAGTTCAATTTTGGTTTCATCAGACCAGAGAATCTTGATTCTCATGGTTTGAGAGTCCTCTAGGTGCCTTTTGGCAAACTCCAAGCGGGCTGTGATGTGCCTTTTACTAAGGAGGGGCTTCCGTCTGGCCACTCTACCATAAAGGCCTGATTGGTGGAGTGCTGCCTGGATGGTTGATCTTCTGAAAGGTTCTCCCATCTCCACAAGGATATGCTGGAGCTCTGTCAGAGTGACCCTTGGGTTCCTGCTCACCTCCCTGGCCAAGGCCCGTCTTCCCCGATTGCTCAGTTTGGCCGGGCGGCCAGGTCTAGGAAGATTCTTGGTGGTTCCAAACTTCTTCCATTTATGAATGATGGTGGCCACTGTGCTCTTTGGGACCTGTAAAGCTGCAGAGATTTTTCCGTACCCTTCTCCAGATCTATGCCTTAACACAATCCTGTTTCTGAGGTCTGCAGATAATTCCTTTGACCCCATGGCTTGGAGTTTGCTCTGACGTGCACTGTCAACTGTGGGACCTTATATAGGCAGGTGTTGGCAATCCCCAATCATGTCCAATCAATAGAATTTATCACAGGTGGACTCCAATTAAGTTGTAGAAACATCTCAAGCAGTATCAGTGGAAACAAAATGCACCTCAGCTCACTTTTGGGTGTCATATCAAATGGTGTGCACACTTGTGTACATATGATATTTTACATTTTGATTTTTAATAAATTAGAAGGTGAAAGGAGTGTGCAGATTTTCCGGCTTGACTGTATATATATATATATATATATATATATATATATATATATATATATATATATATATATATATATATATATATATATACACATACAGTGCCCTCCCCTATTATTGCACCCCTGGTAAAGAGGAGTAAAAAGGGTTATAAAAAATTCTAAAATGAATTAGCTTAATGTCACACTGAAAAAATTAGAAAAATCCAACCTTTAATTGAAGTAAATTTATTATGAGAAAAAAAAGTCCCTCACCAAGAAATAATTATTTTTAACAAAACCACGTGTGCCACAATTATTGGCACCCCTGCATTTATATATAGAATAAAGTAATCATTTTTAATATTTGGTCGCATATCCTTTGCATGCCATGACTTCCTGATGTCTGTGACTCCAACAACATCAAAAGAGTTTTGATATCTTATTTTCTGGTACTCTTACAAGCGATACTATAATGTCTCTGCATTTGAATTGATCTCTATGGGAATTGGAGGGTGGGACTAGATTTAGCTGTAAATTATGCTGGAACAGTATGGAATACATGGTTGGTAAAATGGCCGTAAGTCATCAAGGGTCTGAGGTATCAAACGAGCCTCAAACCATCACTCTGCTGCCAGATATGCAGGAGATATGGATGGATCAAGGGTTGTTTCGCCTAACAAATTTTCCTATTGAACTCTATAGAAAAATAAGTCAGGAGAAGAAACCCTTCAAGTTATCCATCCATATCTACTGTATTTCTGGAAGCAGAGTGATGGTTTAAGGCTTGTTTGATACATCAGACCCTTGATGACTTACAGCCATTTAGCCAACCATGTGTTCCATACGGTTCCAGTGTAATTTACAGCAAAATCTAGTCCCACCCCCCAATTCCCATAGAGATCCATTTAAATGCAGAGACGTTATAGTATTGCTTGTAAGAGTACCAGAAAATAAGATATCAAGAGTCTTTGATATTGTTGGGTCACAGACATCAGGAAGTCATGGCATACAAAGGATATACGACCAAATATTAAAAATGATTACTTTATTCTACATTATGTTAAACTGTCCAACATTTTTTGATGCCCAAAAATGGGGGGACCATGTACAAAAGGTTCTATAATTTCTAAACAGTCATTTCTACCCTCAAATTAAAGCTGACAGTCTGCACTTCAACGTCATTGTCATTGTATCCTTTCAAACTCAAAGTGCTAGAGTATAGAACCAAAATAACAACGAGATAATCAATGTTATTCACTTCACCTGTCAGTGGTTTTAAAGTTGTGGCTGATCGGTGTATATACACACAAGTTAAGGAGAAAGAAAGAAGCGAAAACAAACCATGTCTTTTTTTGTGTTGTTTTTCACTCAGTTTTTTTTTTCCATTTGCAGGATGACCTTTGAGTGACCATGGCTGTGTTGTATCATGTTCTTACGTCCTCCTGGGAAGTCCAGGAGGAAGGTGGGGGAGAAGCTGGCCCTGTTCCTCCTAGGGAAAGACATCTGGGCTGCTCTGTCATGGACTGGTATGCGTCTCTGTGTCTCTGGTGACAGAGAGCACCACGAATCTAACTCGGGGTATGCCCACATTCTCCACCAGATTAGCCAACCTTTATGGCTATAGGGCCAACCCCATTTCAAAAGGGGGCGGAGCCAGGCCTAGGGCCTGCCCAGAGTTCTGCTCCTACCACACAGGACAAACAGGGTCCAAAGGGCCAAGTACAGTTGCAGCAGAGGTCCTGCTGAGAACTTGTCCGCACTGGTTAATGCGTGCTATAAATCATGACACTGGCTCCCGGGCCTTTCCTGTTAAAAGCCTATCAGGAAAACTATGAGCAAACTCCCAGGGACTCATTTTCACGTTCTTAAGAAATCATTAGTCACCATTAATGCACCTCCGTGTCTTCACAATGAAGTCTCTCTGTTACACTACCCACACAAAAGTGAAAAGAACTTTGTTTGCAATTTCCTGGATTCCAGTTTTATTAAAGCAAGGGGAATAAAAGTGGAAGAAGACGGAAGGGAAAGCATTAGATGAGTTCTGGAGAGCAGACAGAGAAGAAGGATACGACATACTGTACTACACCAGAACCAAAATTTAGAAAACAGGAAGTCACTATGACTAATTGTTTCTGACAATTACTGGCTGGCTGAGGATAATTCTGTTCCAACAAAAAAAAAAAAAAATGAAAACAGAAAAAAGAAAGTTTGCTCTCAGAAAAAGAATAAATCACATATATTATATAAACAGTTCAAATATCATACCCTTTATATAGATCATTGTCATAGCAGCACATGATTAAAGCAGTCCAGCTGTTTGTAGGACGACAACATGACAAAAAAAGCCATAAGGCTAAACAGATGAGTCTTGGGGAGCCACCAAGCTATTTTCTGTCATTACAGTTCAGTGGAAAAAGATGGTTGCCAGTAAGCGCTAAGCAGGATGTGCCAGGAAGCAAAAGCCGTAAAGTCGTTTGTTCCCCCTGTGGGCGCTGGCCTACCTGGGGGCGTTGGCGATGATTTTCAGGCTGCCGGGGTTCCGGATCAGCTTGTCCAGGATGCTGACTATCTGGTCAAATTTGGGCCGGTTGTTTCGCTCTTTCTGCCAGCAGTCAAGCATCAGCTGGTACAGGGTGGCGGGGCAGTCCATAGGAGGGGGCAGACGGTAACCCTCGTCCACCGCCTTAATCACCTGCATAATCAGAAACGTGATCAACAGTTATGAGGCATTCTGTCATTATCAATCAGCTTCATTTACATACAACGGGTTTTTATTGTTCCCAAGGATTGTGGGCAAGTTAAGGTGTACAGAATAAAAAATGCTCAACAATAATAGCAATTTAAATGAAAAAAAACTGATCATGGCATCAAGTAAAATACAGTGAATAATGAAGAAGAAGTGGAAGAAGAAACATTTGAGAAAGAGCTTTGAATATATATATATGCAGTGCATATGTTTTACAATTCATCATTGAAAAAAAATCTGTGATGTACTTACTCAAAAATAATTAGAACTGTTTAGTGTATTCCTATTAAAAATGTTTATAACGCTGTATGTGTCCCGTCTACTGTTCACTTCCTTTAGGAGGATCAGAAGATCTTGGCTGTGTTCCATTTCACCAAATTGCTGATTATAAGTCACATAATGCTGTGGGCTAAGGTACTTTATTTTGGCTAAATTAGAAGTAGTAGCAGATGTGTCTTTCACCAGGTAGGATATCCCATAAATCTTTGCAATGACCTAAAAATGTAAATTTCCATTAAAGCAATGGTGGCCAGTATCACTGCAATGATCAGTCAGGGTCACTGGGAGGTGGATTAAAAGTGTAGTGAATCAACCATGTAATCTAGTTATGCCTATAATATTAATATGTGTTAAATGTAATATATATATATTTGAGTAATAGGCTGGACGTTTCACAACTCACAGAGCTTTCTATTAGCTTGAGTTTGTTTTTTTGTTCACACTAATTCCTCTGTGGTGCAAACATGGGCTCTTGCGTGCAATGTGCGACTGTAGTGATGTAGACGCTACCTTTATAAGCTGTTCCATTTGCAAGACATTACCCTAATACCTAAAAAGGCAGCTGTCTCTGAAGGCAGTTGCCTCCTACATTATTGTACAGGTAGGCAGCTGCCTTTGTCTGTCTCCAAAGCCTTTGGAGGTAGTGTCTATGTCGAACACAGCCCATCTCATTGACATTGGTCCACACACATACTGATTGGACATCTCCCAATAAGGTCTTTCTCTATAGGGCATAACTATGGCCACCAGTTTGTTTCTATCACATGACTGCAGGTATTTAACTTGTATTTCAATGGTTATCTTCCTGGGGCACTCCAACGGCACAGTCAAGTGACTAATCATAATCAAAACAACTGAGTTTCTAATTGAGATGTTTATAAAAACAATAATTTGATCTGGGAGAGTCTGAGGAATGAAAGTGAACAAGGATGGAAACAAGGATGGAAATGCTATTAAAAGTGTGTCTTTGAGTGAACAAGTGAAGCAGTATCTGACTGGTATACTGCATACCGATGGATTGAATGTATTTTGCACAACTTGCAATTTAACAATATATTAGCATGGAAGATAACAGACCAACATTTAAAAACCAAGAAACATCACAGTAGAGACTGTTATAAAATATAATGACAATTTTCATTTGAACTACATGACATTCACCGCTTTTATTTAATTTATCTCTGTTTTAATATACCTCAGCAGCAAAGTATGTTCTTATTACTAATACAATTTATTTTTCATTTAACTTTATTTTTAGTTAAATGTTATTTAACTGCTCTCATTTTTAATGTGGGCATTTTCCACTGCTTCTAAGAAAAACAAACATGCCACTGTACAACATTTAAAAATACTGTAGTATGCCCACGGTAGTAAGTAATAAAACCACATGAGTGTCGCTTGTAAACATCCCTATTGGTCATCATCTGGCAGAGGACTGAAGCACCATGGGAGAAAACCAGGGAAAACAAACTGGGGCCCTAAACATAACTTCCCAAACACTTACATCCTGATTGGACATCTCCCAGTAAGGCCTCTCTCCATAGGACATCACCTCCCACACCACGATGCCGTAGCTCCAGGCATCGCTGGCTGAGGTGAACTTGCGGTACGCAATGGCCTCCGGTGCTGTCCACCTGATTGGAATTTTACCTCCCTAAGAAACAGAAAAGTGCATCATTGGAGTTTGATATATTTAATTAATTTTTTTTACCCTTTTTTTAAAAATTCCACTGTAAAGCACCTTTGACTGCTTGTTTCTTTTTGTAAAAGATGCCATATAATAATAATAATAATAATAGATTTTATAAATGTCACTGAGTAATTTAAGATTACATTATTTTATAATATTTATATTCCCTGGTACTATTCCATTAATATGGTTTACAACTGTTGCAATCAAATCAAGAAGTGATTCAAATGCATGCGCTTCATGCCCCAAGAATAATGAGACTGCAAGTATTAGCTCAGACTTCAAACTTGAATAGACTGCATGTTCATTTCAGACGTACTGAACAGATATAATTAATCCGTAGAGTGTGGTCAGGCTTGTAGAACACTGCAGGGAATTATGGAGTCTATCCTGCAATATGCATTATAAATAGAATCTGCATAAAAATCAAAAGTTATCAACAGTCAACATTCCTTTTTCCAAAATGAGCATGGATACCCTTTTCATTATCCTTCTGCATTCACATATCACAATATTTATCCTATAATTTATATCACACATTTTACCATATATTGTTTAGAGTAATTTTTGAGAACGTTTTCGTGAGGGTTAATTTTCCTGTTACTGTACCTTTGTGAAAAAATACGATGAATACTGTACAGTATGACTTGCCCTAAATACAGAAGAGCAGATAGCATGTATTTGTTGTTTGGCACAAAACTGAATGGACCTCCCAATTACAAAAACATGCAAACGCGAACAACACACAGTGTAAAGAGACAAGGGTTTAACCACAATAAAACTGGAACCAGTCCTCAGTGCTGTGTCCCTTTGTTTCATCGTCCGTGTTTTCTCGCAGGATGAGGTCTGTACACGGCTATTCAGGGGGTCTGTATCAGGCTGCGGGAGTTTCTCTGTACTCCAACCCCAGTACTTATGAGGGAGAGCAGAGAGCCAAAGCTAACCCTGTCCACGGCCAAGTCACACAACTCCTGCCCCACTTTTTCTAAACACGCAGGCCTTGAAAAATAAACTCACTAGTGTGCGGCCATCCCGGGATCAGAAAAAAACAGCCAGAGCTGCGGGTAGAGAGATTACTCCTAATTGATGTAAAATTCGGCTTTCTCACCAAGGATAATCGTGAGATCTCACTGCTGGTAGTTCATGGAAGTGGGTAGCGAGCTGACAGGTTTGATGATGTCATAACTGTGAGACTGAACTACACTTTGCTGTGGAGAACCTTGGACACGTCCCCATACTCCAAAAAATGCACCATCCTTTCCTCCACTACCACATCCTCTCCTCCATGCCCTGGAAACAGATCTAGTATTGTATGTATTTTACTCTAATGTTACTGATTACATCTTAATTATTACTGGTTACATATTAATCAATGTCTCGACGCAAACCGCAATGTCAAGTACATTGTATACTGTACATGCAAATACATGTACTTGTACTCAAAAAGTTCAGGCATTTTTGCATACTTCCGGGTAGGAGAGGAGTGGTAATGGGGGAATGGAGGAAAGGAGTAAAGAATATTGGGACACACCCCACGTGAGACATTACTAACCAGAACACCATAATTTTAAATAAGACTCAACTTTTAACTTCAATGCTCTTTCACAGTGTCTAGTATCATCATAAAACAGCTAATGAGACTAATCACTCTTTACTTTAAGGTCTTAAATACATGTGGCGGATTTTATAAAAATACCACAAAAAGTCTGGAGATATATAATTCTAAGTTGAACAACATCTTTAGAGTTTAGACCCCTACTTAGAATCAACAGCTAGAACATGTCCCGTCTGGTTTAAGCAGGTTAGAACAACATTTGAGAACTTAGATTCTCTGGATCTATTCACTGAAACCTGTATACTAAAATCGTTTTCATGAGCAGTGACCTTCTGATAAACTTTGGCCGAGAAGAGTGAAGTCACACATTTTCAGTACTCCTTCACATTCGCCTTATTTATTTACTTTAGGGTCTGCTACATTCTGGAAGTGGAGTACAGTAAACACTGTGTTTACAGCAGCATATGAGGTCATTAACACAGTCCAGGAGAGCTTGGTGTGACAGGACAATGGAGGCATAGTGTGTGGACCTATGGTTACCATCACAGCCTTGCTCAGTGTTTCACAAATTCAGAGTCAAGTCAATGCAAGGCCGGAGGTAAACAGATTCCCTTCTCTCTCCCAGTATCTGCTCAAACACGACGAGCACTGGAACACCTGCAGGACTCCAGTTTGTTGAGCGGTTCTTTACAAAAGACTGGAATATCAAATTAGAGTGTGTGTGTGTGTGTGTGTGTGTGTGTGTGTGTGTGTGTGTATTTTCTTATGGTTTATATTACCAATGTGTTTAAAGCACAACTGAACTTTGGTAGAACTTTGGGTTGTGTAGTTACCTGGCCAAATGGTAGGGTATTTGTCGCTCTCCATTCACTTCTATAGGGCAGCTGAAACAGTCTCAAAATTATACTCCTAGCACGTATACGAACGCGGCCCCTGGTAGTATATAACTATGGTAAACAAACAGATCTGCTGACGTTGAACTAGAATCTCTCATTCCTTTAGAAAATGTTTTAGTTTTATACATGGATTTTCTTAATGTTGTATGTACGTGTTTCTTTTGATTCCCTGTATGCTGTTTGAATGCTGAATGTTACCGTGGCTGAATTGTACTTGTTTTACCACAGGCTGGACTCATATCATGGCCAGGTAACTACACAACCCAATGTTCTACCAAAGTTCAGTTGTGCTTTAATATCTAAATTTTTTCCAAATTGTGACCTGTTGTTTGTAGTACAGAATTGCATGCTTACGCAGGAATACATATTCAGATGGTACATTTATATGGACTTTCTGTAGTTAAATTGATGTGTCACAGCCTACTGCGATTTTCTAAAGTGGGGCTGCCCGGTTCTAGATTCAATGAGACCCAACCATAATTTAAAGCCTATTTCACACATCTGTGCATTCAAAATGTACCCTTTCTAGGGTGGCTTGCACATTCATTTTTTAAATGATCAATTTTCCCCTAATTTCAACATGCAAGCCTTTCATGGGGAGATCGAAGCATGCACTCTCATCCATTGCTCAAATAGAAACAAAATATAAGCTATAAATCAACGTGTAAATTAAGTATGTGTCCTGGTCCGCAATAAGTCTGTGGCCCCCTGGGTTTACAAGTCAAACTCCACATATGGCTTAGCCTCATAGGTTGAGATATACTCACTCTTGTTGTGTAGGCTGCCTCGGGGTCGTCCTCCAGCACTCGGGACAGGCCAAAATCGGACACCTTGCACACCAGGTTGCTGTTGACCAGGATGTTGCGGGCGGCAAGGTCCCGGTGGACGTAGCCCATGTCCGAGAGGTACTTCATTCCCGAGGCGATGCCACGCAGCATGCCCACCAGCTGGATCACGGTGAACTGGGCGTCATGCCTCTGTCACAGGGAGGGATTCTCAATCAGGCAAGTAAAGTGACCCGATGGAAATAGCCCAAAAATGCAAGACAAGCAGGAGGAGTTTGCAGGAAATGACTCGAAAACAAAAAAAGAAAGTTGAAGCCCCCGAATCCGAAGCAGAAGAGGCAGCGGTTAAGCCTAACAACAAGTCTCACTCACTCGCAAGAAGCTATCCAAGGATCCATTCTCCATGTATTCTGTCACGATCATGACTGGTTTACCTGGGCAGAAAAAGAATTTGACAGATTTACAATCCTGAAACTTATGAGACGTATTATTTTGAATGTACGTATTTTGATCATTCAATGTAGGCTATACGTATGTATAACCATAGATGGAAAAAAAAAATCTAATTCCCCAAAAACTGATGATTACATAATGTGTCACTTTAGTCTCTTTTTATTTAGTCTCATTATTGTAACATCAGCTACACTGGTAAAAATAGTTTCCATTCACAAATAGGGCAGGTTTCTTGCCTTTCTCATGCATGTGAGGCTTCCCTGTCCCTGTCCTACTAGTTATGCTGCCATAGTAAACTCTGGCAGGGGTTATAAACTGCCCACTGTACTCTTTGTTTCTTTGTTTTCCACCCATAGCTCCTCCCTAACTCTTCTTCTTTGTTTCCCACTCTCACCAATGGGGCAACTGGCCCCCTTCCCCAAATCACCCCAAAGCCTTCTGGCTGTCCCTCGTATGTCCACTGCTCTAGTCTCCAACCCTACCCCTGTACCGCCACTTTTTGAATGCTTCATTTATTTTCTTTTTGTGAACCTACACCCTAGGCCGGCCAGAGGAGGATGAGCCCCCTCCTACTGACTCTGGTTGCTTCCAAAGTTTTCTTCCTACACGTCTTCCAGGGATTTTGTCCTTCACACTGTTGCCTCTGGCTTGCTCTGTGGGGGTTTAGGCCAGGGTAAACTGCAAAGTGTATTATGATAAATCCTTTGCAAAATGCACTATATAAATAAAAAGTTAATTGATTGATTACATTAATAATTTAGCATTTACAGTAAAGACAAATAAATCAGACTTGCAATGCAACCTGACACCTAATAGATTGCTGGTTGAGGTGAAGCCACAGTAAATGCCTTAAGGAGTTACACGTATGATGCCTACACGTATTGGGGGTGCTTTGGACTAAATGATAAATGCTTACATTTTCAAAAGGTCTAGACAGAGAAGTCCATTTGAGAATGATAGCTTCCCGAGGGTGGATGAGTTTAGATTCTTAATTTAATTGCTTTAATAATTCCGCCATTTCCACAACTGACATGTGGCATTTATTAAACTCTGAGTTTATTAAAATGAATATGATATTATATATATCTTTGCTGGTACTTGGGTGTAATTGGTGTAGTGCGGTATGTTGTGTGTGTATGCTGACTATTTGTCGACCAGATAAGTATAGAACAGCAGTCTGAAGGCATTGTTACATTCATATGCTGAACACATGTTAGTACCACAAACTGAATGAATTAACTCTCTGGTGGGGGAAAAAAACTGCGTCTATTATACTGCCTTTTGATTCATATTCTGTCTTCTAAAATGTTTGCAGAGTCTGTAAAAACTATTATTTTAGCTAACACACAAATCATATAAAGAATTCCATGACTGATAAACTTTGAAACAGCTGAATAAATACGCAATAAATAGACCATTTTTATTGTGCATTAAGGGTCTGTCCTATGTGAAACACCCCTTCTTTAAATGACAGTGTTTTACTTTCATTGACAATTTATAGAGTTCACCCCAGTGCACAATCCTTCCACAAATGGACCTAGGTTTACCATCTGTATCTTAACGGGCGGTCGAACAAACATTGTGTATTTCAGGATGGTAAAACTGATCTGTCTCTATTTTAAACAAGTCCAGGCTTTTGCAAACAGGGATAGTCTTTGCGGTTTTGACACATCTGGGCTATCGTTTGATCCTCTCCCTGCCAACCACCTCCAGACAACAGCGTCGGTTGCTTCTTCAGGTCGAGATTCTCGTGACGACGTGCGGGCAGGTCCGTGGTCGTAACCGTATTTTACAGCGAACACCATTTCAGGAAAACTTCTTTGATGATGAGGTGAGGGAAAGAAATTATTCAGACGACCCACAAGGTCAACGTCACTCTCTCAACAGCGATATGCCCTCAGTTGCAGAAGAACATAAATTACCAGTTTTATCATCGCTATCTTATTTCGATCCCCACTGATGGCCTGTCTTAAAAACGAGGGGGGAAAATGCCTTTAAATCAAACAAATGAATGCTCGCATTGTCATGATATGTTTTCCTGACAAATGGTCTCACTTTCTCAGCTGTCCTGCACAGTGATATTAATCAATTTGACAAACCTCTAAAAACAGATTTTTATCTCTCAAAGATTACCCTAAAACAGCATTAATGTAACACATTTCAAAGCAGAATCCATCTCTGTAATTTTAATGAAAAAAAGAAAAGAAAATATATATATATATATATGTATTTACATGACGGCTAGATTTATATTGACAGAATATCTGAAATGTACATTGAAAACATTTGGGATATCATGTAGTAAAAGTAATGGTCTCAGAAACGCATCCCATGGATATTGTATATCAGAGCCACTCAGAGTCATGGCTGGTTTGGGAGTTCATGACTGGGAGTGTGAGATGACTTATAATGCAGCCTGCACTTTGTCAAGCCATTTTATCATTCACTCTCCATCATAACAACTGTAAATCCAAATGGTCATGCACTTGGTTCAACATTACCACTCCTTAAACGCACTGACATGTGTCCTACTCCCTATTTTTCACCAGCCAGATATCAGATATGTATGTTTATATGCAAAAGTATTGGGACAGTGACGCATAGCGCTGCGAGCGTGGGTATTGCAATCACTTGCGTCCGTTTGTCTGTCTGTCCATCTGTCAGTCCGTCTGTCTGTAACAGCCTTAGCGCCTACAGTTCTGATCCGATTTGCGTGAAACTTTGCACATAGGCTGACAGGTGGCCAAGGACCTGCATTCTCTAATATTTTTCAAATCGGTCAACTGCAAGCATTTTAATTTTATTAATTTCCACCTGTGTCTAATGAATAGACGTTGGAGGAATTGACGTTAACGCAGGAGGGTGCACATGGGGGAGGGCAACACTCACAGATTTTATCAAAGGCTTGTCATAGAGCGTATATAGCATGGTATAGCAGTGGTCGGGAAACCTATGGCTATCGAGCCATACTAGGCTCTTTGAAATCATATGGCTCCTGAAGTGTCTCACCAAAAAGGCTAATAATAATACAATAAATATTTGATTGCCAAGTTACTAATATGGTCTAATAGACGTATTTTACCTCAACTGAATAGAATGTTAATTGCCAATGTTTCGCACGTGAATGGCTTGTAGACTATGCTACTTCAGTGGTGTCAAACAACTGAGTGAGAAAGAAAAAAACAACTAGTGAGAAATAATTGCAAAATTACTAGGTCTAATAGATGTATTTTACCTCTACTGAATAAAATGTTATTTTTGACAATGTTTCACACGTGGACGGCTTGTATGCTACATCAGTGGTGTCAGACAACTGAGTGAGAAAGAAAAAAACAACTAATGAGAATCTGGATTTTAATTGATTGACCGGCATCTTTTCCAGGTAAATGTAATGTATCAGCTACGATAGCTTTCGCGCCAGTGAGCAAAATGGCAAAAAGAAAGAGAGACAATGAGTAGGCTATCTTAAGTTGTAATCTGACAGGACTGATCAGTAGGCAATGCATTTATCAAAAAGTTGGGGCCCTGTTGTCTTATTTGCAGTGAGCGTGTCGCGAATTATGGTGCGTTGCACTTTTTGATGCATTGACATGAGACTGGGTTTATACACAAACTGTAACCTAAATGCTACAATTACTTTGATTGACCTGTCAGGTTGAGTTCATGAAGTTCAGTACCGCCTTTTGGGACAAAAACGTACTGAACACACACGATGTAGCCTAATTTAAAGGTCTCAAGCTCGGCTTAAAGTGCATTGCATTCTTGAGTTGTGTGTTATTCATTTACCGGTGTAAACGCAGCAGCGTCTGTTTTATTTCGCATCGTGGCCTTCTACTTGTCTGTCAAAGTTTTAAAAATATATATAGGCTGGGCCCCCATAGGAGGAGGGTGGACCAACTGCAGGGTAAGGCTATAGGCGGAAAGGGAGGTGTCCACCCTCATGCGAGCACAGGCAGTGCGCGAGCAGCAAAATTAATTTCACCGTAAATACAGTTTTTTCAGTACAAGAGCCTATGTATGCGTTGGTTGTAAAGTACCAGTAGGTTTGGGGTTTATATATCAAAGGTCCTTGAAGCTTTTGGAACATTTTAATATTACACCATTTAGTTTAATAGCACACAAATAGAAAAATAAATAAACAATACAGAAATAAAAAATAAGTGTGCAAGATAAGTGTTCCAAATAATATCACTGAGGTAAACTAGTGTTGAATGTCACAGAGGTAAAATACTGTTAGATAGTAGCCTAGAGGTAGAATAGTAAGTAGACAGTTTATCCCTTCAGTAAATATGGTGAAACAACAATCTACTATGAATACTACCTTCTGTTAAAACATTGCATGAACTTGTTAAAGCTTTTACCTTTTCAGAATTTAGGGCTTCAAAAATTTGGATGTGATTTTATTTGCCGCTTTCGCAATTACTCTCATTTTGACGGTCCGTGAAAACATTTTGGCGGCCGCCAAATAATTTACAATGTAGCCTAGCAAAAACCCTGACACCCCATACAAAATAACACTCTAGAAAATTTTGGTTATTTAGATATGATTTTCACGTCATATTGATAGGCTAATTATTTAAGTGACTCCACTGCAAGAATCACTATGCGTGATTTGTTTTTTTCTATCAGCATGGCAGCCAACACACACATAATGTATAACATTTTTAATTGACATTAACAGAGAGTGTGGCAGTGTTTCCAGAAATGCTCCGTGAGTCCATGATGATTCTTCAGCTTGACTGCCGCTTCACTGACAGGACAACGCGATGGATGAGACTTTCTAGCTAGCTAACTAACCAACTAACGTTAGTACAGGTAGTATAACCATGCAGCAATTAGCTACACGCAGACGGCCAGCTTAGTTGCCGCCTCCGCATTAGAGTGTAGCCTAGTGGATTGAGTGAGCTATCTCAACATCGAATCCTCTATCGCTAGCATTTGTATTTAATAGCCTACATTATTTTAATTGCCATGTCTGGCCAGGGGAAGGCTAAGCCTCCCCCAGGCTTATACACCCTCTGCCTATGTGGGCCCCTATATCACGAACAACAACCCAACAACAATTTGGGCTGTTGCTGTTAAGTTAATACTGTAAGTGTCAATGCTAGTAAAGCAGACCATCCTGAGGGTGAACAATCAATCAGAGACACAGCCAAAACATTGGGTATGTCAAAATCAACTGTTTGATACATTGTTAGGAAGCAAGAATGCACTGGTGAACTCAGCAAAAGCAAACAACCTGGTACACCACGGAAGACCACTGCAGTGGATGACCAAAGAAACCCCTTTTGAACTGTCGAACAGATCAAGAACACTCTCCATGACGTGGGTATCGAATTTGGACCCTACCAGTGCCCACTGCGGCCGGAACCTCCATAGGGCGATGCGAAATTGGCAATTGCGTCGCCACGGGTACTGGAGGGTTCAGTCGGTTAGGGGTCTACGGCTCATCACTCTCTAGCGACTCCCGCTGGTTGAACGGGTGGACTGTTTGCCACAGCCGCATATGAAAGGTCTTCCTCCGACACCACTCTATGCAAGCTTGGCTGTGGGAAAAGCAGCAGGCTGGCAACACTATGGGCCCTATCTTGACGATTGGTCTAAGCGCATGGCGCTAAGTCCATTTAGGGCGTGTCCAAGTCCACTTTTGCAATTTTAACGGCGTGTTTTTTGGGCGCTAAGCACAGCGCAAGGTGCAACTGGGCTGAACCTAGTCTCTTCATTAATTATAGGTGTGTCTTGGGCGTGACATGCAATAAACCAATCAAAATGTTATATCCCATTCCCTTTAAAAGCCTGCTTTTCCACCTTGTTGATTGCTTATGATGGCGAAACAGACATGCTTGTGCGTGTTTAGTGCGATCAAGGAATAGGCTATATGGATCAATAGTAGCCTATGATCAATATTATTCGGGCTAACCATTATGAGTTCCCGGTAATTCCTGACAGTGCTGTTTACAAAATATATGCGGTTAAATTTCGTTAAAAGCACCTGCAACAGCTGAGAATAAGCGACCAATTGCTTCCGTCTCACCTTAGAAAACGCCAAATTAGCCTGCTTGTTTAACTAATTTTGTTTGATTATGCAATGAATTCATATTCAAGCTTCATCCGAAGTTCATTAGGCTACCTGCATTCTAATTTTGATTACTAACATAAATAACGTTATTTTGCCTTAATGATGACACTGAATATAATAAATCTG
Source organism: Synaphobranchus kaupii (assembly GCA_029718625.1). NCBI lineage: Eukaryota > Metazoa > Chordata > Actinopteri > Anguilliformes > Synaphobranchidae > Synaphobranchus > Synaphobranchus kaupii. The sequence goes on from CM056383.1 coordinate 18,678,077, forward strand.
TCAGGTTGGCAACCCATAGGTTCAGCATATTTTCCCTTATTTTATAATGTCCTGCTTATGGAAATGCGACCAACCTATTTTAATGGTAGCATAATGCTTTAAAACGATCCACTTTCCCAGGGAGACCGTAAAAAGTGTGATTTACAGCAGAGGAAACAGACCTGCTCCTGTAAAGCCCACATGCAGATAATGGCATTAAAATTAATTGTAACTTAATTTTGTAACGTGCTGCAAATTTCGTCTCTAATTAACCGCTTTGTTCTCTTTAAAATCTTTTGTTCAGTTATGGAATAACAGGTGAAATCAGCGGGGTTTTAATAAGCCGAGGGTATGGAAACCTTGTCACTGTAATTAAACAAATATGAAGGACGAAGAATAGCTAAGGTTACAATTCAGTTAACATGATGACATTTATCTCCGTTTTTTAACCATAGGCTATCGAAAAAAACATATGTATGCACAGCGAATCCGCTGTAGCCTAGGCTATTTGAAAAACAATAAAAGCAATATTCACTGGACAAGGTTTTGAACTTTTTTCAGTCACAAACCATTCTATTTAGCCTACTTACAGGCTGTATTCCTAGATAAACAGAGCTGTATTGTAATGACGTCTGAAGCGCATTTTCAGAACTCAAAAGTCCGTCTATTGCAGTGCGCGAGTTTTCCATTGAATGACAATTCACGCATTAGGTGTAAATGACAATTTGCGCATTAGGCTTGATATAGGTGTTATCAGCTCCTTTTTAATGGATAGCCATTGTCCCGTACCATCGCACATCGCCTGGATGTTGATGGAGTGGGCTGAGAGCAATGTAATGTGACATCGTTTCCCTTCGCCGAGGGAAAGGTATGTGGACCTATGGAACCTTTTATTATTATGCATTTTTATATAGCCTACACAATAATAATATTTCACATTGTGATCTATATTAGATATTTATATAGATATTTTAGTCATGCTTGTGCGCGCCCCTGTGTGTAACAGACAGGACGCGTGTTGTGCACACGCCTATGTAGACGCACTTATATGCGCCGTTAAAATAACATGTAAACAACTGCGACATGACTTTAGACCAGGTTCGTGGTGGTTCTAGCACAAGCGCTTTCTGCTGGCTCAAGATAGTAATACGCCAAAAATAATCCTGGCCACTCCTCATCTTAAGACCAACACGCCCAGTTCACTTGTAATGGGCGCAAGAATACATGCTAGTTAAAGGACGTAAGCGTTAGGCGTTATAATTAACCTAGCGCCGGGTGTAAGATAGCAAAGACACTTGCGTTTGGGTTAGCGCCGCTGTGCGCCGGGTGTAAGATAGGGCCCTATGTGTTTTGAGGAGAAGCATGGATGTCTACAATCTCCCAAATTAGCAGTGGAGGACCATGCAAGAACGTGGCTGTGGTTCAAAATAGTTGATTGGACATTCCAAATGATAGGGTGGGAATTGGACATGTTCAGTGGGAAATCCATTAATTTCACTGGTTTATGGGCAAAAGAGCTTAAAATTGGCACTGCAAATTCATAAGGACCTCACTCAAGGTTATGATGAGGTTTGAACATGGGGGTTCGGCCAATATTTCACCTCATCTGAAACCGGAACTCTCAGAAGCTTCTCAGAAAATCAAATTATGAAAACTAGATACAGATCATCTTTGATTAAGCAAAATACAAGGGACTTACAGTATACCATGAGTTTGTGTTATGAATTTCTGCACCTTAGAAGCTGGCCAGTCATTTTTAAGTCTACATGACAGACAGTCATTGAACGAATATGTTAGAAATGTTCCAAAATGTAACGATAAACTGACCTAAAATTATCAGCTTTTCGCATGGTGCACACAAAAAAGTATCTACGTATGCATCGTGAGAAAACTTTTAACATGTTTTGATTATGTGAACGGAAGGATCAAAGTATGAACATTATAGCGTAAATTAATTGCGACACTGTCTATTTGTTTAAATATTTGAAAATAACTGTGTGTACGTAACTATTCATAAGAATCTATAGTTTTTAAAGCCATCACTGACTACTATTCGCATTTGCTAAAATGAGTAGCAAAAACAACACTAGCATTTTTTAAGTCCCTGCAAAATATTCTGAGATGATGTCAAATCATTCCTTAAACTCAATGCCTTAGAATAAAGATATAATTAAGTTATATCACATAAAAGCATATTGACACTCAACTGAGTTAGGAGAGAAAATATATACAGATCCTTTCCAAACAATTAGAATATCATGGAAAAGTTTTTTTTTTCCATAATTCCATTCAAAAAGTGAAACTTTCATAGATTATAGATTCATTACACACAAAGTGAAATATTTCTAGCCTTTATTTGTTTCATTTTTCATAATTTTGGCTTACAGCTCCAGAAAACCCACAAAACAGTATTTCAAGAAATTAGAATAGTGTGTTGAAAATCAGCATTTGCTTCAGTTATTTCAGAGAATGAATGTTTTAGACTGAGTGTCACACTATCATCTAATTTACTCAAAACACCTGCAAAGTTTATCTCAGTTTGGTTCAGTATGGGGAAGACTGCAAACTTGACAATTGGCCAGAAGACCATCATTAACACTTTGACCATCAGGTGCACAAGCAAAAGAGATGACCGTAGGCTTCAGCGGATTGTCAAGCAAAGACGATTCCAAAATTTGGCGGAGATGCACAGGGAGTGGACTGAGGCTGGAGTCAGTGCTTCAAAAACCACCACGTGTAATGGGGGGAGTTGGGTTCGGAGGGCCAGATGCAACAGAGAGATCAAAAAGTGTCTCCGAAAATCGGAAACACCACTAGAGTGAAAGATGTCACAAACAGAGAGAAAAGGATAACAAAGAATGGAGCAAAAGACTCCCGGCGCAAAGCCAAACGAAAAACAACCCTAAAAACAGGGCGAGGCTCAACACATTGAGCAGAAAATAGATAACCAGAAATTACCTTTGAGTCTCAGTAGAAAAGAGACTAAACAAAGGGAGAAAAACAGAACTGAAAATAATATTTCCGTGGTACTGGAAAAAATTAGCTCGTAGATACGAGTGCAGACAAAGGAAAAAACAATTCCTCCAGCTCACAACTTCAGCGAGTAACAAAATAAGAGGAAGTAGAAAGAAGCATAAAATATAGGAATGCCTTTTTGAAAAAAAAACAGAAAAGAAGGAAGACTAACAAACAGAGTAGAGAAAGGGAAAAGAAAAGATCAAGAGATCTAAACCCTAACTCTAACTGGAATAGTTCTGTTTTACTTGTAAGAATAGCAAGGAAGCAATCTCTGTATTCCTATACCTTTACTGGCTTCGTGTCAAACGCAAGTAATCTCGAAGCACCTTAAATCGGAAACCCAGAGCTAAATATAGCCGGTAGGAAACCACAAACAGGTGTGGAGGATAATTGCAGAGCGAGATGAAAACACCGGAACGGAAGGCGGAAAATCCGATAGAGTGCATGACGCTGCTAAAAGAAAGAACGAACGCCGAAATAAAACGAGGCTGCCGAAAACCATGACAGAACCCCCCCTCTAAGGGACGACCCCAGACGATCCCTCAGCCTTATTTCTGCGGAAGTCCCTAATAAGAGTGGGGTCCAAGATGTTCCTGGAAGGTACCCAGCAGCGCTCCTCAGGACCATAACCCTCCCAGTCCACTAAAAACTGGCACCCTCTGCCCACACGCGTCTCAGCCAAAATGCGCCGAACGGTATAAACCGGACCTCCCTCCCCAAACCGGGGGGGAGGCGGAGGCTTGTCCGTAGGAGCAAGCGCGCTCACCAGCACAGGTTTCAACCGAGAGACGTGAAAGGTGGGATGGATACGCATAGAACGTGGCAACTGAAGGCGCACAGTGACCGGGTTGATCCTCCTGATGATCTTAAAGGGACCCACAAACCGTGGTGCGAGTTTGCGGGACTCCACTCGCAATGGTAGATCCCGTGTGGAAAGCCACACTCTTTGCCCCACCCGATAAGAGGGAGCTGGGCGACGGCGAGTGTCGGCTGCAGCTTTTTGTTTAGCAGAGGCACGCAGGAGAGAAGCGCGCACACGCCTCCAGACAGAACGACATCTCCGCATGAAAGCCCCTGCGGACGGTACCTCCACCTCCCTCTCTAACTCAGGAAATAGAGGGGGTAGATATCCCAGCTGAGCCTCAAAAGGAGAGAGACCTGTGGAGGCATTGCGTAGAGTATTATGGGCGTACTCCGCCCAAGTTAGATGGCGACTCCAGGACGTAGGATTGGAGGCGGCTAAACACCGAAGGGCACTCTCCAAAGTCTGATTGGTATGCTCTGTCTGTCCATTGGTTTCCGGGTGAAAACCCGAAGACAAGCTGACAGATGCCCCTAGCAGGGTACAAAAGGAGCGCCAAAACTTGGCTGCGAATTGAGGGCCGCGATCGGAAACCACGTCCAGAGGAATGCCATGTATCCTAAAAACGTGGTCTACCATCAGCTGAGCGGTCTCCGGTGCTGACGGTAGTTTAGGTAGTGCAATAAAATGAGCTGCCTTAGAAAACCTGTCCACAACCACTAGGATCACAGTGTTACCCTGGGAAGCCGGCAACCCGGTAACGAAGTCGAGGGTGATGTGACTCCAAGGACGACTGGGGGTAGGCAGGGGGCGCAAGAGACCCGCGGGTGGGAGTCGTGATCCCTTGCTACGGGCGCAGACAGGGCAGGCGGCAACAAAGTCCCGCACATCACTCTCCATTTTAGGCCACCAAAAGCGTCGGGACAAAAATTCCCTAGTCCGGTGGATGCCAAGATGGGCCCACTGGAGAACCCGAGATCTAAGCCGGGGCGGAACAAACAAACAGTGGGACGGGCCCCCACCTGGGCCCGGATCCAAACGCAATGCCTTCTGTACAGCTGCTTCGATCTCCCACATAACCGGGGCTACAATCTGGGCAACGGGTATGATGGGCTCAGGATGCAGTTCCCTGTCAGTGTGGTCTTAAATACGTGACAGAGCGTCCGGCTTAACATTCTTCGATCCCGGTCGATAAGTTAGAAGAAATCTGAACCGGGCAAAAAATAATGCCCACCGGGCTTGTCGGGAGTTCCGTGTCTTGGCCTGTTGGACATATTCCAAATTCTTATGGTCTGTCCAGACCGTAAAGGGATGCTCAGCTCCCTCCAACCAATGACGCCACTCTTCTAATGCCAATTTGACCGGAAGCAGCTCCCGGTCCCCTACGTCATAATTCCTCTCGGCCGGTGTTAAAGCACGAGAGAAATATGCGCATGGGTGCAACTTACGGTCCAGAGGCGAGTGCTGGGACAGAATGGCACCCACTCCCAGCTCCGATGCATCTACCTCTACCACAAAGGGGAGGGAGGGATTGGGAGTTACCAGGATAGGTTCGGAGCTGAACCTCTTTTTTAGCTCCGTGAACGCTGCCTCAGCCCTAGAGTTCCATTGGAAGCGGGCAGGAGATGTCTTTTTGGTGAGGGCTGTGATAGGAGCGGCTATTGTACTAAAATTGCGGATAAACCGCCGGTAAAAATTAGCAAAGCCCAAGAAGCGCTGTACCTGCTTTACTGATGTAGGAGTAGGCCAGTTCTTAACTGCCGAAACTTTCTCAGGATCCATAAAGACCTTACCGTCCGCCACAATGAACCCCAAGAAAGAAATGGAGTTAGTGTGGAATATGCACTTCTCAGCTTTTACAAACAGTCGTGCCTTCAGAAGTGCCTCCAAAACCTGCCTAACATGGCCGACGTGAGATGAGAGATTCTGAGAAAAAATGTAAATATCGTCGAGGTAAACGAAAACGAATCTCTCCAGCATCTCTCTGAGAACGTCGTTCACTAGCGCCTGGAAGACAGAGGGGGCGCTAGTGAGCCCGAACGGCATCACCCGGTACTCGTAGTGACCGTGGTGGGTGTTAAATGCCGTCTTCCACTCATCACCCTCGCGCACCAGGTTGTAAGCGTTGCGAAGATCGAGTTTAGTAAAGATCGACGCCCCCTGCAGGCGCTCAAAAGCGGAGTTCATCAGTGGAAGAGGGTACCTGTTCTTGATGGTGATGTCGTTTAGACCCCGATAATCTATACAAGGCCTCAACCCTCCATCTTTTTTCTTGACAAAGAAAAACCAGCGCCAGCCGGTGAGGTGGAAGGTCTAATAAAGCCATTAGCTAGAGATTCCTCAATGTATTGCCTCATCGCAGAGCTCTCAGGGACTGACAAGGAATAGAGAGCCCCTAGGCGGAACCGTACCCGGGTATAACTCGATGGCACAGTCGTAAGACCTATGAGGTGGCAAGGTGGTGGCGCGTTGCTTACTGAAAACCTCAGCGAGGTCGGTGTACCTCCCTGGTACATTGGTAGGCAAACAGAATCTGAGCACCCCTATCACCTCAGAATTTTCAGGATCAACAAGAGATTCATGTGATGATTCCCAATCAAATACGGGCTCAGAAGGATCCTCCTCCCAAATAGTATTCCCATCCGCAAAAGAATCCCAAGACAGGCTCTCCTCTTTTGTCTCAGAGTGAGCCTCCGGATTAACCTGGACAGGAGAACATTCAACCTCCTCATTATCACTGTCAGAGCAGAAAGCGGAACTGTCACAAGTACCACCTGAAGAGGTGTTAATGGAAGAGTAACAGTGAGATTTACACTGAGGACCCCACTGGCGAATAACCCCTCCGTCCCCCACCCCACCCAATGTGAGGACCGTGAAGGGCTAACCATGAGTGTCCCAGGATGAGCGGGTAAGCTGGGGAATCAACTAAAAAAATTTTTATCCTCTCAGAGTGACCCTGGTAGGAAGTGGACATAACTAGAGACCCTGTGGACTCCTTAATGATCCCGGAGCCCAACGGACGGCCATCGAGAGCAGTAACAAAAAGAGGCCGAGTGAGAGAACGTATGGGGATTTTAAACTCCCTGGCCCACTTTGCGTCGATGAAACATCCAACTGCTCCAGAATCAATAAATGCGTTGATGTTAACAGACCGCCTATTCCAAAGCAGTTGGACTGGCAAAAGGGTACGAGGAAGAACACTATTTTGTCTCGTTAAGAACCCCAGTTCCCCTAACGAGACCCCTCGTTTCCCTCCAGTTTAGGACACTGATATTTCGTGTGACCCCTGCGTCTGCAATATTGGCACGAGCTCCCGTGGTCTTGGCCCCCTAGGGCCGCGGACGGATGACCCATCCACTTGCATGGGCTCCTCCCGACTAAAGGAGGAGTAGGTGGAGGAGTAGGCTGGAGATTCTGCCAATAGCGAAGAAGAGGAACGAACAGGGCGAACTCTGCGTTCCCTTTCCCGCTCCCTGACGCGGTTGTCGACTCGAATAGCCATGGTGACCAGAGTACTAAAGGTGGCAGGCGGGTCGAGCACGGACAGGGCGTCCCTGACGGGGTCTGACAATGCGTTAAGAAATAACGCCTTAAGTGGTTCGTCGGGCCACCCAGTCTCTCCTGCCAGTGCCCGAAACTTAATGCTGAAAGCCGCTACGGTGTCAGTACCCTGGCGAAGACAAGTTAGTCTCATGGCTGACTCTTGACCTGAGACGTCATGATCAAAAACTAACTTCATCTCATCCATCAGGCTATCCGAGTCCCTTATAACCGGGGATGGAAATAAGCGGATGAAATAAGCGGTTCCGCCCAAGCGAGGGCATTGTCCGCCAACAAAGACAAAATAAAAGCCACCCGGGACTCCTGGGTCGTGAACCGGGATGGCTGCGCTTTAAAATACAAGAGGCACTGAGCCAAAAAACCCCGGCATCTCCCCAGTTCCCCACTATAACGGAATGGTAGCTGGAGTTTGGGCTCCCTAGGAGTAAGTGGAACGGGAACAGGGTTAATGGGTGCTTGTGTCACTGGGGCAGTAACTGAAATGGTCAGCGCACGGAGACTGTCTGCTAAATCCCGCAGATATTCTCCCTGATGGCGCAGCTGTTCCATCATCTGACCCTGCTGTGTGTGCAGGGCCTGCTGACTGGCCTGGAGAACACGAATGGTCTCCTCATGAGCTGTCAGCATTTCCTCGACTCTCTGTGGAGTTGCTGGCCTTTCCATACTGGCTTCGAGATTCTGTAATGGGGGGAGTTGGGTTCGGAGGGCCAGATGCAACAGAGATATCAAAAAGTGTCTCCGAAAATCGGAAACACCACTAGAGTGAAAGATGTCACAAACAGAGAGAAAAGGATAACAAAGAATGGAGCAAAAGACTCCCGGCGCAAAGCCAAACGAAAAACAACCCTAAAAACAGGGCGAGGCTCAACACACTGAGCAGAACATAGATAACCAGAAATTACCTTTGAGTCTCAGTAGAAAAGAGACTAAACAAAGGGAGAAAAACAGAACTGAAAATAATATTTCCGTGGTACTGGAAAAAATAAGCTCATAGATACGAGTGCAGACAAAGGAAAAAACAATTCCTCCAGCTCACAACTTCAGCGAGTAACAAAATAAGAGGAAGTAGAAAGAAGCATAAAATATAGGAATGCCTCTTTAAAAAAAAAACAGAAAAGAAGGAAGACTAACAAACAGAGTAGAGAAAGGGAAAAGAAAAGATCAAGAGATCTAAACCCTAACTCTAACTGGAATAGTTCTGTTTTACTTGTAAGAATAGCAAGGAAGCAATCTCTGTATTCCTATACCTTTACCGGCTTCGTGTCAAACACAAGTAATCTCGAAGCACCGGAAATCGGAAACCCAGAGCTAAATATAGCCGGTAGGAAACCACAAACAGGTGCGGAGGATAATTGCAGAGCGAGATGAAAACACCGGAACGGAAGGCGGAAAATCCGATAGAGTGCACGACGCTGCTAAAAGAAAGAATGAACGCCGAAATAAAACGAGGCTGCCGAAAACCATGACACCACGTACAGACGTATCCGGGACATGGGCTACAACTGTCGGATTCCTCGAGTCAAGCCACTCCACTCATTCTCTGAAATAACTGAAGTAAATGCTGATTTTCGACACACGATTCTAATTTCTTGAAATACTGTTTTGGGGGTTTTCTGGAGCTGTAAGCCAAAATTATGAAAAATGAAACAAATAAAGGCTAGAAATATTTCACTTTGTGTGTAATGAATCTATAATCTATGAAAGTTTCACTTTTTGAATGGAATTATGAAAAAAAAAAAACTTTTCCATGATATTCAAATTTTTTGGAAAGGATCTGTATGTAGTACCTCTACGCATTTTTGTATCATAATGGTAATGTGCTGTGGCCGGTAACCTCACTTACTGCGAGTGACCACACCCTCCAACCTGATGATATTGGGGTGGTCAAACTGTCCCATGATGCTCGCCTCGCTCAGGAAGTCCCGCCTCTGTGTTTCTGTGTATCCTGCCTTGAGAGTTTTGATTGCCACACTGGTCTCTTTCTTTGAGGGCTGCTTCAGACGGCCACTGCACACCTCCCCAAACTCACCTGCAAGGGAAAAACAGACTGCAGGATCAGCGAGAATACAAAAATAAGTGGCAACACAAGTATCCTCATACTATCAACCATGTAGGTTTAATTGAGTTTATTCATGTTTAATGAATGCAATTCTGTCTTTAAGAGATTTCTTTGGATAGTATTGAAAAGAGAAAATAGCTTATAATGTAAAGCATTTAAAAAACACATCTTGATGTAACAGTTTCATTATCTGTTATTTTTCATCTTCAAAAGCAATAATTTCTTTTTAAAGAGATCAAACTGAAATAGCCATGCGAATTGAAGAGAATTATATTCATCCAACCAAAAATTATATTTGCTATCTATGTGTCAAGTTTTTGTTGCCCGCTTGAAAGACACCTAGGGTAACAGTATGATAATATGAAAAGTAGCAAAATTATTTAATATATGAACCATTTGTAAATCCACTCATTGGTCACTGGGACTCAGTATCTGCTTGAAACTATCCATTGAACAAACTTCCTTGAATGAGTTCGTATCTTTGTAATTATATTGCCTGGAAGATGATTTAAATAAACAATGCATATTTAATTGCTCAGTAAGATGTTCAGTTAAATATTATATATTGTTAAATCAACTCTTATAAGTACATGGTATTGTGATTACATTCTGATTACAGTACATTTGATCCCTATAAGACTCATTTAAACTTTGTTGGAGTAACACTGAAGATTTTACTGTGCTGCATGTTAAGTGATTATAATAAATGTGTGAATTCATAAATAAAGTTGTATTTTTTGTTGTTGTTTTTTTGTAAAAATGTATTTGCTCAGATAATAATAGCCCTACGGTTTATTTAAAAGTAACTCTGGAGAATGGTTCCCTGTGCTTATTCAGTACATAACTCCTTTTTCTGCAGGAGGTTTGAATTGCGTGACATTATCTACCCCAGCGTCAGACTTCAGGGACTCATTGTGCTTGATTTAGAGAAAACTGTGGGGGGTTAAATTTGATATCCCAGGAGGTTGTTACCCAGACTCCCCTGCCGCATTGCTGTGCACTCCATTAAACCCAGTCAGGCAGTGAGGACGGGTGCTGGGAAGAACTATACAACACTGCAGGAGTTAGGATAATTGGAACACACATCCCAGTGAGGTGTTAACTGATTTTCCTTCGCACCAACTGGCACACCTCTTATGGATAGATGTTCCAGATAAATGTCACTTGAAAAACAAAGTTAACAATCTGCTGCCTCTACATTGAACAGAACCTTCTTCTGCTCATAGTCATACCTGCCCCAACCACCTTGTCGATAGCTATGCAAGAGGCGTCCAGTTCCCTCGCAAATTCATGGATGGCCTGACTTGGGTCCTCGTAGGTGTGTGGGTCTACATAGGTCTGGATCCCTGGAAGTCGCACTGTAAGATTAATAGTTGATTGCATGTTATGTCAGTGATTCTCATGAGTATCTTGTCAAATTTCTGTGTCATAAGTAATGTGGCAAGCATCACAAAACCCTATTGCATTTGGATAGGATTTAAATATACAACATGCAGTTTGCATACGTAGGTACACAAGCCATTACACACATGCTCTCTGGAAAAATAGGAAGTTAAAAAAGCTGCATAAAAGAATATGACAATGACATAACCTAGACATAACATTCTTGTTATTTTAAACTCTGTTTCACTGTGAGAAAGTCAAACGTAAGCATTGCGAGCCCTGAGGCCACACCCCTAACACAGGGACATGTACAGATTTACATAATGTACAGACAGACACAGAATGAAAGACATAAATACAGACAAACAGGCATACACTTACAGTGGCCATTACCAAAGGGAAGTCTTTTTTCATCTGGATGTTTTGATTTACTGTAGCCACAAAACCTGCTGGTAAAAATGGTTAAAGTGAATTACACATCGTTCAGCAAGTATATAAACTTGATTTGGAGCTACAGTATTAGACATCTCAAAACATAATTTTAATGTCAATAACCACACAGCAGGTGCGTGTAGGGAATGGGTTTATCCTGGCTGTTTTACATGCCATGGGACATAACTTTATTTGTGCATCTTAAAATAACCTTAGCAGTAAAGGCTGCCAAAATCAGCTGTTTACACGGTATGTCTTACCACTCGTTTTTACAATGTATAATAACGAAAAAAAAGGACAACACAAAGTGCAAAGTGAAGTATAGTAAGAGGAATGCTGTTCTCTGTTCAGAAAATGCAGACGAGTTATGGAATAGCTAACCAGGAATCGATTGTGTTATATTACATTCCTTAATTTAACGGATGCTTGAAACCAGAGTGAATTGCAAACCACAGGTACACAGGTGGTTATGTGTAGGACAATACCAGTCCTGGAGAGCTGCAATGTCTTCAGATTTTCTAACTTTCAGTCAGTAGGCAATGTAGGCCTTGGAAACGAACTCTAGCGAATCATTGACTTAAATTCACCACTGAATTGCTGAAACAGACCAAGAATTAGCAGACGACGTGGCCCTCTAGCTGTTTGAGATACCAATAATAGCATGCAGGAGAACAGTAGCAGTACAGAAAAGGGCAATCCAGATAAATTGTGTTTTGTGCCGGCTGTGGTTGAATCCCAACAGGTTCGGCACTGACCTGCCCAGAAGCAGGTACACCACGACCGACAGGAGGATAATGGCTACAGCCGAGGAGATGGCGATTAGCATGACCTGGCTGTTCTCACCGGAGATGGAGAATGCTAGAGAGGAGGAGGACAGAGGCTTGTCTTAGCAATACCAGATAATAGCCAAACATCCACCCCCCACCAGAAAAAAAACTTGGCTGACTGGTCCCTCTTATATTAATATGTATAAAGAAAACAAATAATAATAGTACACTTAAAGTAACTCCAAAGCAGCCTGCACAGCGATGTCATGCCTCCAGAGGTGGTACGTGTGTGTATTACCCAATTATTCTTCAATACGCTTCAGTTTTCTTAAGTTTAATCTCATTTTCAGTTGGAACCATTTCATATGGCGCATGCAACCTGAGACTGGTAACCTCAAGGACATAAGTGACGGCACAATACAAAAACGACAAAAAAATGCTTATAATTGTGAATAAACACTATAAAATTTATGTGTTTATAAAATATGTATATGTATATGCCTCTGGAAACAGAGGTTTGCTGTATAAGCTGCTTTTGAAGTACATTTCTTGCTTGAGACCGCAAACCCCCCCCTAATGCCTGTATACCAGCCATTGTAAAGCTGGCAGGTCATCAGAAACTTCTGTAAATATCTAAAACATCCTTCGTCACACACACAGTCTGGGACAATTGAAACCATACATGAAAACTGAAATCATATCAAAAACCCCCACAAAGTGAATTATCCCTTTCACCGCAATGTCCCTGTCAAATTCCCACAAAAAACTGGCCCTCTAAATTCATCCTGGCCTACATCTGATTGGCTACACAATGGTTTGCCTTTCCTAACAATTTTGATTCCCAAGCTGCAAAATAGTTCTCAGTTCTCAGGTGACCTCTGGTTAAATATAGGTACTATATATATGTGTAGTATATATATATATATAAAATGTATATATATAAATAAATAAACAGCATGATGCTGGAGGTGCTTACAGTCTGGGCTGGTCTCAAACTCAAACTTGCGGCTGCTGGCTCCGTACCCAGCGGCAGTGCGGGCGCGTATCTGCAGCAGGTAGACGGTGTCTGGTTTCAGCCCGTTTAGTGTAACGTTGGTGCCTTTTGCCCTCAGGATAGTATAACTTGTCTCTTGTTCCTGCTACAAAAAAAAACCACACACATAGAAAATTGCACCCACACAAACACACGCACACACAGAGAAAAGAGCAAAGTAAACAAGATGCTGATATTAAGTTAAAAAGGGTTCAGGTTTACAGTTGCTGCCTGCTGATGGTTGGGTCACATCTATACCAGGCTGAACTCAAGAGCTCACTCCAAAGTGTCAGGTCAATCTACGGTGCAAAAAATATATAAATAAAAAAAAAAAAATAATACATTTTAAAAAATGTGCGTTTATGATCAAGTGCACCCTTGAGTCCTGGAGATGGTGCCAGCTCTTCTTGATAAATTACCACCTCTATTTTTTATGGCTTTTTGTTAAGGCCTGCACTGTGGTGAACCTCTCCAGCAGTGAAACAGCACAAGATTTACTGGAAATCTTTATATCCATGTCATTGTTTCCAGATGTGCTTCTGACTGTGAGAAATCGAGAGGGGAAATAAGGAAGCAGCATAGCTAACAATAATGCAAAATCCAAAGTCATCTGTGTAATATCACATTTTGGGCTTTCACTCTCATGTCCCATAATTATCTTGTATATCTGACATTCGAGGAGGCAGTGAATATCCTCTCACTTTGAGCAATTGAGCTAGACAAAAACATTCATGCATAATATGACCTCTGGACTTTTTAAATGACCGGATTATCATGTTTGAAATCAGTGCCTCAGTCTTCATGGGGAAGAAAATATAGAATTTACATCCTGACATTTAACCAAAGATTATGCTTTACCCATGCAGGCTTACTTTTTTGTTTCTATTCTTTAAAAAAATACTATCCATGTATGCACCTGGATATTTACTTAAGCAATTCATTCAACTACCTTGCTAATTATACGTATATAAAAACAAGGGAAAATCTTAAACTACATACAAAGAACAAGACCATAAAAACCCCTAAGTTACCCACCCCTTCCCCCAAAACTGAAAACTGTCTTCATTCATTCCGTTACATCCATTGTACTTTCTGGTGCACATACGGCATCACACAATTATTACACGTATTCATATACATTTACCTACAGTCAGCCCCAAAGGCAACTGGACACCATGGCTCTGACAAGCCAGAATCACCAAGCCCAGTACAGACACAAACACAGAGCTGTCCATACCCAAGACAAGTACCATCAGTTTTAACGTAGTGGGTGGCATAGATTAGAACTTGGCCAGAGTTCTGATAGAGCACATAAGGAAAGAACAGACACGACAGGACATGCGTTATGCCCCTAATGTCTCGTAAGCGCAGTGCGGTTCGAGGCATTTTTCTGAAGTAAACATCAGCAGTTCAACATGTCTGAATTCACGTCATACTCCACGCCGGCCAGCCTTTCAAGCCAAGGCACAGCCCATTCCAGAGCTCCGGGATAACCGGTCAACTCTTCCATTCCGGCCCCCGCTCCCTAGCACTGTGACCCGGGGAAGAATGTCAACCACACGCCACCGCCAGAACCAACCAGAGGGCAGCCCCCTCCACATTGGACCAACCGCCCATACATAGGTACAAATCTAATCCAGATTTAGTTAATGGGCATATACCTATATGTTTAAACTCATTCACACTCATATCTCAGGTAACATCCGCCCCTCCCCCTGTGCTTACAGTCTCTCATACTTTAAAATGTTCTAATTCTCTTCCCATATCTCTAGCAGCAGTGCCTTCCATAATATAATAGTTTTTAACAAGAGTAGTACTTATTGGATCTTAGTGCATCTTTGCTTTTGGTCTTAAAAATATATTTGTGTATGTATCTTGAATGTTATGAACGGAGAACCATTGTTGTACTTGTGTCCAAAAGAGAGCAGCATATTAAATGGATTTATCCAAAATAAATGGATTAGAGATTCCCCTCTTCTTCACACAATCTATAGCAATATGATTCTTTTATAACCCATATATGTAACATTTTCCTGGTATCCAACATTTTCTATAGTATATTGACTTCAAACACACTATTGCCTGTCACTGTAGTACTTTGACAAACTAACCTAAAGACGCTCCCTCCTCTCAATATTTATGAATTCTATAGGGTATTTATTTTACGTTTTTATTAAGTGCCTTGTTCAAAGGTACAACAGAAGCAGCACCCCACCTGAGAACCAAACCCAAAATCTCTGAGGTACAAACCCAGTTCACACACAGTTAGAGGACACATTCAGTATCGCTGAATAAGGTATATTCTGTTCTTTCATCACTGCCATGCCATCATCATCTGTGCGATGAGCTATGCAGCTGAAGGGCATTCACTTCTGCAACACACAAAAGAGTGACCGCCTCGCTCACTCCAGTCGACACAGCACACAGTACTACGGGCAGAGAACGTGTCAAAGCGAGGAGTCACTGACAACAGCTAGTAATCTACAGGCGTAAGGTTAGCAGACACCCACACCAAACAGATTACAGTGTATGGATTTTAATGTTTCTTCAAAGGAAATACATGTATATTTAATTTCAGCAAAAGGTATTGTGAATGTATGTGATGTATCATGAGTATTTCATCAAAGATATAGGTGAAATGCATCAAAATGATAAACTTAACAAACAACATGTGATAAAACATAATTAACAAACATTTCGAATATATTTCCCAAAGCCTTTCTGTATCATGAAAAAATTTATTGCATATTCTTCATACATTATTCAAGCATCAAATATAAGGTTTATGTGCTTGCTCATATATACTTGGTATATGTGCCTTCTCTCCATTTTTTAGCTGAGTAATATATTTTACTATATACTGTATCTAATTTATATTTATTATTGGGCGGGTGTGAAACTCTTATGCAGTTGAAACTGAGGAACCCCGACTGAATACCCTAAGGGGCCAAATACAGTTATGTCTCACCACTGTATACTCCCATTCACCGCTGATGATATAGCCAAGACATGAGCAAGAGACTTCTAGACCATAAGGCCTTTGCCTGTGCTTATAGTAAGTGAAATGACATACTGAGCAGCTTGGATTATTTATCGCTTTGATTGATTTAGAATTTCTTTGCATTTCAAAACCAAAAGTTTCCATGTTTATACATAGTAAAATGTTCTGCGTTAAATCAGCTCAGTCAGAGTATATGTGATACCCAGAGAAAATGGGTAACCTGCCCTATAACAACTGAAACATTGCTTTGTCCTGTCACACTTTTACAGTTTCTGCAGTCTACAAGCACTCTCAGAGGGCTCACTTTGAAGTGAATAATCTTTGTCCTCAATGTCTGGACAGATGGAAATATGCCTTCACTAGGTGGCATGCTCCGGCCTTTAATCTGCACATCTTTTCACAGATTCCAGAGTTCCCTGCTTACAGCCTCATGTGACCGCGTAAAAATCAAACACACGTGTCTAAAATATGCCTGCCAAAGCTTTCCCAAGCATGTGTCCCGAAGCTTGTCAACCTTTTCTATGAGGTTCGACAAGGCAAATGATTGTTCCTCTTACAAGTGCACGGTTCTGGTGGAATTTAATATACATTTCATGTGCTGCTTTGACAACATAAATGTTGCAATCTAGACATCCAACTTCTTTCTAAGCAGCAGAACAAATGATGTAAATACAAGGCATTGTTACAGCAAGCATTCCCTGCACTGAGTTAGAAGTGTAAATAAACACTTCCTGATACAGTACAAAAGACCTGTGTCTGTATTTTTCCGTTGATTGTTTACCTTATTTCTGAGATAAGATAAGACAGGGTAACCACTGAAACTCACCACGTTTTTTTGTTTATCGAAGATAAAAGTTTCTCTACAGTTTGCTAAAACAATTCGAAAGAACCATTAATGTTCTAAAAGTTTTGGGACAATCCAAACCCGCAATAAAAACAGACCTGCAATTTTGTTGACATACTATTCTGTAAGATTCTTCCCATTACTATAGCCAAGCATTATTTTTCATTTTAAGTCAAAGTTTGTGGCTCTCCTTGAATATTTTTGCCCTGGTCAGCTTGGTGCCAAAATTCATCCATTACATACCCTTGACAAATAGCCAGAAATACATGGTTCAAAGAAATGAATACATTCTTCAGTCTTCTATGAAAATATATAAAGGCTCAATATTACCAAAACACCTCCAGGCAGCAGCATATCTTTCATGTAATTGCAGAGGGGAAAACAAAACAAAACAAAGCAAAACATTAAAAAAGAAAACAGAGGCATAAAATGCATTAAATCATTTATGTCCCCTCAATCAGTATTTTTTTTTTGTATTTTTCTTTTGACTCTGAAAATAATGAAAAAAAAAATCCAATTGTCCTTTTCAGGTTCAGACCCTTATATGGGGGGATTTTCAGATCATTCCCTGCAGTAGAAGCTTTTTTGTGATTTCTTGCTTCTCACTTGGGAACATATTTCTTGATTTCGGACGACAGATGTTTGATTGAACTGTGGTCTGGAAATTGCATTGACCAGCCCAGTCTTACCTTAATCATTTTCTTGCATGCTTTTGCACAGGCTTTGAATCAGTATTATTCTGAAACATCCTTTTTTTCCAACATCACTTGAGCTGTTTAGTAGGAGCCACACGTTTCTTATCCTAAAAATATCCTGGCATACATTTGAATCCATCTTTCCCTCAATTCTGACAAGGGCACCAGGTGTAAAAAAAGAGAAAAAAATATCATGAAACTCCCTATTTCTCAGAGTGATGACATCTTTCTCAATATGAGATTTTCCCCTTTCTGGCACCAAGTACATTACTGAAGAGCGTATCTCAAAAGCCTGATTTCTATTATCTCCAACAACTAGCCTAGGGATGAGGATACTATTCTTGCACTCAGATAATACAGATTCAGTTTCTTCAGTATATTTTTAATGAACTACAGTATTGTGTCGATACTAATATTTCACTTAAATTAGGTATTTATCACAGCATTACAACTGTTTGTGGAGGCACTGGGCCATGCCTATTTTTAAAAGGGATTTCTAATTGCTGCAATGACACACAACAATAATTCATTATAGACAGACACTCAAGTTTTTTTTAATTTTCAGGAAATAGGATAACTTCGGTACTTTTGGTCAGACAGTGATACTTTCATCTGTGTTGTGCAATTCAGGGACATCTTTAATCAAAAGGCCTCTGTAAGCACAAAATGGGTGCCCCTGGCCTTTCTATTCACAGTGCTTTCAGAGATCATGTTGTTTGTATCTGCCCTTTCTATTCACAGTGATTTCAGAGATCATGTTGTTTGTATCTGCCCTTTCTATTCACAGTGATTTCAGAGATCATGTTGTTTGTATCTGCCCTTTCTATTCACAGTGATTTCAGAGATCATGTTGTTTGTATCTGCCCTTTCTATTCACAGTGATTTCAGAGATCATGTTGTTTGTATCTGCCCTTTCTATTCACAGTGATTTCAGAGATCATGTTGTTTGTATCTGCCCTTTCTATTCACAGTGATTTCAGAGATCATGTTGTTTGTATCTGCCCTTTCTATTCACAGTGATTTCAGAGATCATGTTGTTTGTATCTGGCCTTTCTATTCACAGTGATTTCAGAGATCAGAGATGTTTGTATCTGCCCTTTCTATTCACAGTGATTTCAGAGATCACGTTGTTTGTATCTGCCCTTTCTATTCACAGTGATTTCAGAGATCATGTTGTTTGTATCTGCCCTTTCTATTCACAGTGATTTCAGAGATCATGTTGTTTGTATCTGCCCTTTCTATTCACAGTGATTTCAGAGATCATGTTGTTTGTATCTGGCCTTTCTATTCACAGTGATTTCAGAGATCATGTTGTTTGTATCTGGCCTTTCTATTCACAGTGATTTCAGAGATCATGTTGTTTGTATCTGGCCTTTCTATTCACAGTGATTTCAGAGATCATGTTGTTTGTATCTGGCCTTTCTATTCACAGTGATTTCAGAGATGATGTTGTTTGTATCTGGTTTTTACAACCGAGGCTCAAGGAGGAAATTCTTACAGTAGAACAACCAGTAACTGGAGGGATTAGGTTTCACTTTGGGTTTCAAGATCGTTTCCTTTTCATTTTGCTATTATATTTTGGAAATTGACTATTATCCAGTAGAAGTACACTGGCGAAGATGAAAACTGTACACTTTAGAAATGCTCCCAAATCAAGTTTAATGGTTTAGAATTAAACGGAGGGTTAATTTTGACCCATAAAAGTCTTTGTCATGTATGGCTTTGTCATGGTTTTGAACCCTGTTTCCCTATGCGGTCGTTTTCCTCGGTGGCCACGCGAGGGCGCTGCCCTTTTGGTAGATGCTTGCTCCACCCTGCTGAGTTGGCGGAGCTGCTGTTAAGCGTTTTCACCTGTGCGTAGTCACCTGAGAGATATATAAGCCTACCGTTTCCTTCGTTCGGGGCTTCGACATTAATTGTTCTTTGTTTGTTTATTGTTTTGTACTGTGGTGTATTGTTGGCTGTGAGCTCTCGTACCATTTTGGCTACTCGCCTATTTTGTAACGTCTCTTTGTTGAGGCAGGGCTTATTTCTTGCTGGCTTGGTAGTTACTTATCTCGTAGAAGTTTGGGACCGTAAATCTCTGCTCTATTTCGCCCTTTTGTGCTTTTCCTCCGTGTATGGAGATTTGGGCGATTCTGTTCGGAACTGTAGTTCTGTTCGCCCCTCGGTACATGTCTTCCCTTAGGGAGATCGGGCGTTTCGCTTCTACTAGGTTGCTTAGCTTGTAGAGGTGTAGAGTAGCTGTTCTTTGTTCCCTTTCGCCTGTTATTTGGTTTTCTTACTGAGAGACCTGGCGTTTTGCGTTCTACTCAATTGTTACTGTGAGCCAGTAAGTAGCTTTGGTACGTTTATTCCCTGTTTTGTCTCCTTCTCGTGGACTACGTTCCCCTTTGTTGTGAGTCAGGGTTTTTGTTTTTATTGAGAGGCTGTCGTGCTATTTTTGCGTTGGTCTTTGTTGCAGCTGTCCTCCGTCCTTTTTACCAACGGGACGATTTTGTTCGGAACTATTGTTCTGTTCGTTTTCCGGGTATGTTTCTCCTTGTGTGGAGTTTGGGCGAGGTTGTGGACATGTTTGTGTGACTGCGCGTAGCATGGTAACTTTAGCTCTCTGTTCCTTCACTTCGTTACATTCTTTTACTAGAGGCTAGGGCGGTTGTTCCAATTTAAGCTTGCGTTAGTCTATGGATAGTAAAGTTATGGGACGACGGTGCTCCGTCGGCTCACCTGTAAAATGTTTCTCTCTCCTGGGAGATCGGGTGTTTACCCCTTTGTTTTCTGCATTGGACTGTGAGCCTATTAATCTCGCCATGGAACGTTAAATCTCTGTTCCTGTTCGCCTCATTATATTCCTCATCATAGAGAGGCAGGGTGTTTATTTTCAATACATCTCGCTTTGGTCTAGCCGGTAAATGTCCGGTACTGCCTGTCCTGTTCGTTCCTTTCGGTGCCTTTCTCCTTGAATGGAGGTTTTGACGATTTTGTTCGGAACTGCTGTTCTGTTTCGTCTTTTGGGTGCATGTCTTCCTATAGGGAAGATTGGGCGATGTTGTGGACACGTTTGTGTGTGACCGCGAGTTTGAGAGTAGCCTGGGAACGTTGGATCTGTTCCTTTCGCCTCCTCAATTACTATTGTATTATTTTGCAGTGTTTGTTGACTGTGTTTTATGTTTGTGTTTACGCTACTCGCCCGTTATTATGTGTCTCGTTACCGAGGCGCGTATTATTTCTGGCTGTTCAGATCCCTGTCCTTGCGCTCTACTTGGCGTTTGACAGTGAGCCGGTTAGTAGCGTCTGTAGTGGTGTTTGTTGTTCCTTGTCTTGTCTCCTTCCCTTATCTGCGGGGTTTCCCGCCTTAGTGGCCTAAGGGCTTAATGAATCCCCTTGCTGCGTTTGGCTCCTCCCACGTCACACGTCACGCCCCATTACAGGCTTATGTGTACTGTACACCGGACTTTTACCTGGCTCTACCTGGAAAAACAACTTTCTGGGATGAAATGTTGCTGTATAACTGAACAGTGAGCAGGTATCTCTTTTTCTCTTTATACAGTTTCTGCCATTTTAAAAAAGCAATATACTGTATTGTTTGTATTATTGCGTTGTTCCATGTATCTTGTTACTTTTTTAGGTTCTATTTGTTTGATTTAAGAAAAATGGAATGAGTTAAGGAAAGATTTCACACTGATGTGTATTACCACCCAGAGTACCACCCAGAGACAGGGGCTGCATAGTCTGCCTGAACAGGATGAAAAGAAAATATATAACGATTTTGATTACAATAATAGGCGGTCATGGCAGAGCCATGACATTTTCATAGTATGGGAGTCTGACTAAGTATTCTTAAAAAAACTATAGAAAAGACTATACAACAACCATTTTTTATAACTTTTTTTTTTGTTAACAGGTTGAGCTGTTGGTAAATATGCCTTTAGCTTTAACCTAGCTTCAGTAAGGTATTCCACAAATAAAAGGCAAATGTTTCCTCCGAGTAGGCTCATAAAACACAGAAGAAGAAGAATGGCTCTGACAATGCTCAAAAGGGCCATCTTTCTTGTACTGATTAAAAATATCCCCATTGTTGATTTCAGACTAAAATGTCACTAATAATTCATCACTTGGCCTGCGGAAGGGCAGTAATTTGCTCTGCGCTAATTTTCACACTGAGCCCTTGAAGACACATTTATTGTTAATAATAAACCTTGGCTCCATTAAAGCTGGCCTTTTACCCTGCGTCTTGAAAGCATCTCCGCACAGAAAAGTAACTGGAACTGCCCACCAAGGAAGATGTTCTTCTTCAATTTCAATGTACAATATAAAGATATGTGATGGCATGCTCATTCTGAGACAGAAAAATACATTTCTTAATAATAAAGAGAAAAAAGTTATATTATAACAGTCTAAATGTATAGCAATGGTACCCACAATAAATAAATGATTAGCCTGCATTTACTGGAGATTTGAACATCATATTAATCTATTGTATTGCACCAAGGCATTTATTTATTTTTATAAGTATTTGTAGCCTGTGCAAACATTAAAAAAACAAGTACAACATTCATAAAAACCAGGTGTCATATACAGTACTACATCAGTACCACTGATATATTTGTTTATACAATGTTTATCACACTATAATGTTTCTGTTGTACAATTTAGAGACAGGGAATTTTTTCATGTTCCTAGTTTTTGAATTGAGACTCTTGAACCTCAACCTGCCCAGGGGTAGGCAGTCACATACACAGTACTAAAAGGCATTGAAAAAATACCACATAATTCAAATTTAGAATACTGTATATGTGTTTACCTGAAACATGAGACTGAAATTTTTATGTTTCACAGGTGCTGGAGTACATACATACTGTATAGCTGACCTATACCTGGCTATACCTGACAAAGACCTGTCCAGGTTGAAATGTTGTGATAAAATTAAACAGTGTAGAGGGGCCTCTTTTTCCTAATCAACATACCTGATCCCTCATGTTACATTTTAACCTTTTGTTAAAACATATGACCTAACAGCGTTCTGTTCTCACCTTCTCGTAGAACTTGACTTCATAATCGAGGATGATGCCATTCGGCCTCTCTGGCTCCAACCAGGACAATGAGATGCTGTTTCGAGATGTCCGGTCCTTCCTGATCACTGTTACTGGGGATGGAGCTTCAGAGAGAGACACACACAGTTAGAGTTAGAGTAGGTAGGGTGAGAGTGCATGTGTGTGTGTGTGTGTGTGTGCATGCACAATGTGATTTAGCCAAGTAGGATATGTTCCTGGATAAAAATCACTATTGTTGTTCCTGGAACAACATTCCTATTAACCAATCATTGCCGTTGATGTCATCAGTGTTTGCCTAACCATTTCAAAATTCTTCAGAACAGTTAACCGTTTTTCCAGAGAGTTAACCTATTGTGTAGCTCCCCATTTAAGTTCAAAACATTGAACAAAATCCTTGATTTACTGAAAATATTTTAGCTGCACCTGTTCCAGTCCTTTGTTTAAATGATCACTCTTAGTAGTTTGTATTAGTGCAGTGCCAAGCTGAGCAAAGCTAGCTAGCTAGTTAGCTCCGTAGTTAGCTTGCTAGTTAGGCTAAAGAGTGAGCCTGTTAATAGTTAGGCTATGTTGGCTATATGAGTCTTGTTAGCTTAACAATAATACTAACAACTTTATTAGTGCATCGCCATGTTCATCCTGGATAGATTTGCTAATGTTGATCCAGGATGATTTTTGGTCCTGGATTGATTTGTTCATGTTGATCCAGGACCGTCGTTGCCATGTTTATCCGGGAAAGATTTGCTCATGGCGATCCAGGATGATTATCACATTGTTGATCCTGGATAGATTTGTTAATGTTGATCCAGGACCATCATTGATATGTTGATCCAGGGTAGGTTTTCTAATGTTGATCCAGGATGAGAATCACATTGTTGATCCTGGATAGATTTGCTAATGTCGATCCAGGATGATTATCACATTGTTGATCCTGGATAGATTTGCTAATGTCGATCCAGGATGATTATTACATTGTTGATCCTGGATAGATTTGCTAATGTCGATCCAGGATGATTACCTGGGTGCAATGATGATGATCCTGGACACTGGCATTGCAAGCCTGAATTAGGGGAATATTTTTTCTTACCTAAAATGTTAATAAATAATTATTCTAAATGCTATTCAGTACTGTAATTAATTATTTAATTGATAAGTTTATCAGCATATTAGTTTGTAATGACTAAGGCCTATTTGATAAATTAACATGTCAAGACATGATTCATTTGTGCATTCATTTGTGAACCGTAAAGTGTTACCACTAGTAACCAGCTAGCTATTTCAGCTCAGTTAGGCACTGCACTACCTCAGCTACAAATACAAGTCACTAATAGTGTTCATAGCCAATATATGAATGATGGAAATAAGGTGGCAGTAAAATATTTTCACCAAAAGTATGATTTTATTAAATGTTTTAAACAGAAATGCAGAGCTACGGTGCACAAAACAGCTTACCTCTCTGGAAACCGGAGCATTTTGGAGGGAATTTTGAAATGGCTATGGAGAGAGGTTGTTCGGCACACACTGATGACATCACAGGGCAATAATTGTTAAATAGGAATGCTGTTCCAGTACTTGGGTAAATCACGTTATCCATGTGTGCGCGCATGTATGAGGGAAAGAGGGAGGTGGGGGGAACAGTTGTTAATATCATCTACGTATGTATTTCCTTCTCAGGCAAATAAAGCACATTTGAATTTCAAGTTGAGAGACCATGACCAAGGGCCTTCTGTTACTTCTAAGAAACCTGCAAGGCACAACCTTTACCACATACCCAACCAGTAGGGGCAGCAGTGAGCATGAGTCTGGAGGCCCTTCCCCATTCTCTATGAAAAATAGAGACTCCATAGAGAAATGTGGACTCCACATGGCCCCAGTCAGCTGTCACAATTCAAAGTTAGAACTCCATTATGTCCATCTCCTCTCTTCCGAACCTATCCTCCTTCTCCTACTTTCCATCCTGTTTATCTTTATATTTTATGGCTCAGTAATAGCCAGGCTTTATTGAGGCAGTAGAGGAATCTTGACTGCCCTGCATTTTTTAACTTTATTCAAACACAAGAAAGATGTTGTTCTTTTTAAACATTGAGACTTTCCTTGATTGCGCTTACGCCGTTTAAGTCCACTTCTCTGAGCGTTTAATGAATCCAGATGGGCCTGAATCCAGAGTCTGTTTCCACTCTACCTCCCTTGTCTGATAGGGAGTCACCATGCTCATATCCATGAGTTACACTCCTGGGAAGGCAAGTTCATCTGACTCTCTTTATCTGCATAAGCTTTCCCTATGACAGCAGACATTCTTACATGCTATAAAATACGTACAATGTAAAATATGTTATCTGCCTGAATAACATATCCAATGATGAGTCACACACAGGCAACTGACAGATGTATTTCTCTGGCATGTTGTTGAGAAGATCCAATTTGGCATTCCTAAGTCATTCCTGTCATCAGTACTGTAGCTACCTACCCTGTAACACCAACGTAAAGTCACATAGTAGCTTAGGTTGTGACTAAGCTGGCTGCTCTTGACCAGGTTGCTCGTCTGTCTTGCATTGCATTTGAAATGAATGCATGGGCATCACAATTTTGGAGTATATGCTAGTTCTTACTGTTGCCTTTTTCTGATGATGTCTTCCAGTTCCATGCTGACATCACCTTAGAAACGGTCGGCTAATTGAGCTGTCTTGGTCACTAAAGCTCCCGCCAAAAATTCCCCAACAATCACCCCTCTTTCAAAGTCACCGAGGTCTCCTCTTGCAGCCATGCTAGCTATAATTATAGTAAACAAGGTAGTTAGTTCCAGCATTTTTATACATGGCCCTATGGATGCTGGTATGTTATCTTCTTAATTAGTGGATGAGCCACATCTCTCTGCTATGCCAGTTACTGTATGTGTAGAAAGAGAGAAAAACCTTCCTTCTTTACTTTCCCTCCCCCCTTCTCTCACACAATGTCCCTTCATTATTGCAGGTGATCACTTTAATACAGGTGTAAAAAAAAAAAAAAAAGTACATTTCAGAACTACTACAGCAGCACAAGGAAGAAAAAGACATACCGTACATGCTACATACGTTGTTAAGATGAGCCTACATATTGAGACAGGTTACTCACGTTACTCACACATTTTGCAAGGGCAGAGTTATGTAAAAACCAGTGAGCTCCACTGATACAGCAAGACTTGAGAGAAAGTGAAATAAGCCAGCCAGTTATAAGAACAATATGGGCACTTTCCATGACTTTTCCATAACACTCTAAGATTAAAATAGATTAAAATATTGCCTTGTCTTTTAAGGATTTTCAATTACCGTGGGAACGCTCAAGGACAATATTTTTCCCAGTGTTGAAGGACTGGCTGATCGGGGCACCACTTCTGTAGGTGATACAACATATGGCAAGTGATTTGAATATCCACACCCTCGCTAGGCGATGCAATTGGTCACGCGGGGTGGGGCAGGGCGGGGCTAACAATCGTGATGTGATGGAGAGCACAGCCTGCGGGCTAACTCAGGGGATCACAGACACACACATGCGACTCCTGGTCCCAGTTGCATTTTTACGAGATCGTAAAAGTTGTTGGGTTATTTGTCCAGGCACAAGGGAGCATCGCAGTGGCAGGGGTTCACATTCTCAGGCAGTCTGGAGGGGCCTGCTGCAGTCATAAATACCCATTTAGGTCGAGTGTTTATTTGTGGGATGGGAAGGTCACTTTAGACACACAACATTATTTACTCAACCTTAGTGGTCTGGAGCAAACATAGTGGTAAATTAATGGAAGAGATGTTAATATTAGGTTTTTTTAAAAATTATTATAATTTTTTTACAATGGTTCTCCAGCTGTATATATACTGCCCGGCCAAAAAGAAAGTCGCACACTCTAATATTTCGTTGGACCGCCTTTAGCTTTGATTACGGCGCGCATTTGTTGTGGCATTGTTTCGACAACCTTATGCAATGTCACAACATTTATTTCCATCCAGAGTAGCATAAGTTTTTGGCTGAGATCTTGTATTGATGACGGGAGAGTCTAACCACTCCGTAAAGTCTTCTCCAGCACATCCCAAAGACTTTCAATGGGGTTAAGGTCAAGAATCTGGTGGCTAATTCATGTGTGAAAATGATTCCTCATGCTCCCTGAACCACTCTTTCACAATTTGAGCCTGATGAATCTTGGCATTGTCATCCTGGCATATGCCCATTGATGGGATAACCTGGTCATTCAGTACATTCAGGTACTTCGCTGACTTCATTTTATTGCTGCATAATGTTGCTGAGCCTAGACCTGACCAACTGAAGCAACCCCAGATCATAACACTGCCTCCAGAGGCTTGTACAGTGGGCACTATGCATGATGGGTGCAATGGCGACTTTTTTTTTGGCCGGGCAGTGTATGTTTGTGTATGTACGGGCCTATGGTTTTGTGTATGTTCGTGTGTGTGTGTGCGTGTGTGTGTGCGTGTGAGTTAGTGTGAGTGTTTGTGAATGCATGCATTCGATACAGTCAGAAGCAATCTTAATGCATGTTATTATGCTGACCCTTCATGAAATGAAAATGGTGTGGGTATTGTTATATATTAATCTAAATTCACTCTTCTCAAGAATCTAAATTCACTCACTCAAAGATTAAAAACCTGAAGCACTGGCTCCTCTTAACTGAGCTGAGCACTGCACTTCCTTATTCCTAACCCAGGGACTCTCTTCTGTACAGAAGTCCCCTAAATCTCAGGTTAATACACTTGGTAAGTATATAAAACTGTCAATGAGTCCTGAAAAATCAGTAGTAAAAAAACAAATAATAAATCAATTAACAATACCAATTTACAGTAACTGGCATGTGAAATTCCCCAGTAAGGAAGTCAGAAAGCAGGCCTGACCAGGCGTCAGCTTGGCTGTGTGACAGACTCCACCTCCTCGCTCGTTCTCTACCTCGGAAAAATAGATACAAATCAAGAAGCGAGGGATGAGTGCTTAATCTGTATTTACTGACCATCTTTTCAGAGGCTTATAACTCTGTCATTTCAAAGTGAGCATGTCTTTTCAAATGTGCGCTGTAATAAGGCACAGCTGTGATAACACACAGACGTGCTCTAGCCCCCGCTATTGAGTGATTTGTGGAAGCGTGCCAAGTTAGCTGCAGCACCTCCCAGAGTGGGCTCTTGAATCTGGCGGAGGCTAGCTGGGCTAACACGCAACATTCGGAGAAGGTGAAACTCTATAAATATGCGGCCTGGCATGCAGCCAGAAATTAGCATGAAAATGGAATTAGATTGTGATGACACGGCACTCATTTTTAGCTTATTTGTTTTATATTTCAGGATGTTAGCATTAAAAATATTATACATTAACCCCAATACTTGCAGTATTTCCTATGAGAAAACATAAAGGTGGGAACATAAGTTTCAAAATGTTCTCACACTGTAAAATCCCATCTGTGTGTTTTATAAGTTGATAACCCAGTCATGATTTTACTTATGTATTCAGAACAAGAAGTTAATCCACAAGGTGTTGAAGTGTACTGATATCCAAGATTAGAAAAGCCAAACAATGACTCACTATATCTGTGATCTATTCCTTACTTTATATGACTCCTTTTACACCTCTCTAAAATCCCTACATTAAATCATGCTCCTCTCCCTCAAATCATAATATTTAAAAACCTGCCATACAGAGTTCTTTCACCTAGATGAAGAACAAAGTCTCTGGGTCATGATGGAAACTGGAAACCTAACCCCAATGTGGTACAGATGGGCCCGGATCTTACATCGTTTTATTGTAGCCTGAGAAGGTCAAGGACCTCAACCATGTGATAATGGGTTCCACCATCTGAAAATTTGAATCTTTTCCAGACAGATCTGATGCTAGAAGAATTATCGGAAAGGAAATGCCCTTTGAAAACTTTGACTTAGTAGCAATCGGACCAGGGTCAAATACATTATTTGAAAAGTTTAGACACCATCGAATTCCTGTAGAGTACTAACAGTTTCAAAAGAAAAATCTATTTCACCAGTATTCAGAACTATTCTTCTTTGATATGACTGCACATTTTGGAAAGTCATTCTCAGAGAGTATTTCACATAAGCAATTTACCCAGTTCTGGCGGCAACTATAATCTGCACTAAAACACATATAAAGTGGCCATGAGAATTGCCTAGGAGCTCCTATTGGAGTGGACAGAAGCAACCATGGTGAAAGAAAGGGCATGCGATTTTTGTGAGAGTCACAGCGGGTCTCACCTGCTTGGTTTGTTGTTATCGTGACAGCGGTGAATTGGCGGTGGGCGGGCGCTAGGGGAGAGACCCCATTCAGTGCCTCAATCTCGAAGGTGTAGTTTGTGTGCGCCAGCAGGTCGGCGACGGTCACCGTGGTGTTGCTAAGGCCCGTGGGGCGGGGCAGGAAACGCACGGCCCCCCTGCAGGCCTCGCACTGCCGCTTCCCCGCCGAGCACCGCTTGCACACCACGTTAAAGGTCACGTCCTTCCTTCCGCCAGAGTCAGCCGGCCAGCCCCAGTCCAGGATGACCGAGGTCTCATTGATGATTGAGATGACATTTCGGGGGGAGGACGGTGGGCCTGTTGAGACAGATTTGAATCAGAATGTCAAGTTAAGTATATTACTGTATGCACACACAGAAGATGACGTGGCACTTTAAGAAAGAGTAGCATGCTAGGTGGCGCATCCATTTTAAGGTACTGTATCGAATCTGGACTGTGCCCGCATCAACTGTGGTGTGAAAAATACAACTGGGCATTCCAAATTGGGAGAAAATATAGAAAAAGCGTGGAAAAAAAAGGAGAGAAGCGAGGGCACAGAACTTTAAAAGTTTTTTCAAAGTGTGGTTCCGCTAATATCCTCAGATGAAACAATTCCAAACCAATTTCATGTTCAATAAATAAAACACAAGCACACAAACAAAGATCCCGTGGAACTTTTAGAAAGAGTAAGGGTGTCAGCTCTAAAGTCCTGGTTAAATCCCCACAAAAAAGTCTCGCTACACCTGGCCACCTAATCAACAGCCTTACATCTGATTGGCTACACAACCCCTTGTATTGCCTACCCACTTTGATTCCCCAGGTCATCACTGCAGAAGAGTGTTCTCAGTTGATCTACTTGGTTCAGTAAAGGGTCAAATAAAATAAAACATAAAATAAAACACATACACACAGCAGAGGGGGCTAACCGCTAAAAAACAATATGACGCAATACAGACCAAGGTATGAATTCATTTTAAAATGGATTTTATTTTTAGTCGCAAGAGATTCCCTCTGTAGAAATGTTTTATCTGAGAAGTCTGAGAAAATTCTGTTGGTGGGGAAGGGAATAGTAAAACATGACAGAAGATGTGATATCTCTCACCATGTCTTACTGCTAGGCCCATGTGTTCAGTAGGCTATTTGTGTTTTCTCCAAATTCAAATTCCCATTTACGCATATCAGTCAGTGCTAGCCACCCAAACCCACACAAGAAGCAATGCAGTCATCCCATACAAATTACTGTAGTTAATTGTGAAAAAACCTCTCAATGTCTCAATTACCTTACCTTACACTCCATGCAGACCAAATTTTCTCTGTTTTTGAAGGCTGTGGCATCTCACAATGTTCACTTTAATTTCACACATTTTCATGTTAAAATAGATCATGTGACGTCTGAGTTCATTCAAGTAATATAATATAATATAATTCAAGTATAAACTAATTCCCACTTATATGCCTCCTTGTTTTGCTGACAGAAAGCGACATGAAAAATTATTTGTAGTTCACCTTGTTAATCATCTTTATGAATTGACAACCCTTGATAAAATCTCATTTTGTCTCCTTTTACTGAGCTGGAAGAGATTACGAACATGTAACACTGGTCTACTGCGTTATACCATACTGTAACATAAACCCAACAGGAACTGATGGGTGGAGCTAACTATACTGTAGGCAACTGCACATAGATAACTCCTCCCTGATTTGGATTGTTCCTGTAATGTTTCTGCTTTGGAGAAATGGTCTTACGTACGGGTGCAGGCCATAGAAGTGGGGTCTGTTTCAGAGCGGAAGAAGTTCTTCTCACAGCTGCAGTGGGCGGAGCCCTCCAGGTGGGCGTGGCTGTGGGGAGGGCACTTTGAGCACCGTAGGTTCCCTGGAGAAGACTTATAGAAGCCAGGCCTGCAGACTGTGAGGCAGAAAAAGATAAATAATATGAATTAATAATAATTTTCATCATCTTAATCATGAAACTGTAAAAGTACTACATTAATAGAGTGCATAAACAACAAAAACACAATAATAATGATGTTCACATCTGAAATAAAGGCAGTATATAAAATAAACAAGAAGTAAAATAATCATGATTCTGTATAGTGAAGCTATGGGCTGAGGCTATATTCTTACCACTTATTTATTTATTTTTCATAAAAATATGAACATACTGAGTTTGGTTAATGAAATTACCGTGTCCTAAGGGTATACTGCAAGAGATTGTTTGGGGGGGGGGTACTGCAGCAGAAACAGAATTACTGGTGCCAGAAGGCAGGTGTGCAACTCGCAAACATTTCCACGCAGCCTAATGCGCCTATGGTAGCCCCTGTACACATAATAAATTAATGTGTGAAGAGAGTATCTCAACTCACAAAAAAGTATACGAATGCCCCGAAGCCAAAACTAGAGCGCATTGAAAAAATTGCCTTATCTACCGAGTTGCATGAATTATGCAAATATACAGTACATCTTAATATTGAACTAACTGAAATAAATACTGAAAATAAATGTAAGAATGGCCTTAAATGATGGAAGAAAAAATAGTATAGGCAAGTCGGACAGTTTCCCTTTGCCATTAAACTTCGTAAAACACTCTATCAGAGAGGTGTGCAGCATACAAGTGTCTTTCTTCAAGGTTATTATGGAAATTTCAGGTGACAGTGGTTGATTAAACTAAAACTGCAACAATGAGCTAACAAGCTTTCAGTTATGACTTAAGTTGCTATACACTAACAGCCCCTTTATGGAACTCAAACTCGGACTGTAATGTACACTGTAATGTTTTTCACGGCTTTGCAGATCCTATGCCCAAGGTTGATGAAAGAGTGACATGGTACAAAACGAATATACAATGTTCCGTTAGACTTAAGGGAAATCAGGTTTAAATTGACCTTTAATCCCCAGGAGTTCCCACGGCAACCGAAGCAGCTGCTCTTATTACAGCACGCGTCAGGAAATCAAATCCGATGCATCATTTCCTCCACAAATTGGCCAAAACTATTACAAATGAGATCATTATTTCCAGCGGCCAAAAAGATAGCCTTCAATGGGAGTGCTTCACCTTCTGGAAAGCAAGAACTAGCCTGAAATCTGTATATTTGTATTTGTGTATAAAGAGGCCGGAGGTCTGAGTTAACAAGCTTCAAACTACATTCATTGATATGACTCTAAATTATTTTCACCAAGGCCACAGCGGACAAAGCGATAGCATGTCAATTAAGTAAATAATTATAATCAATGACAGCTTATTTATTGCCTGTATTAACTAATGTGATTAAATGCTGACCATAAGCTGACCATCTCAAACAGTGCTGGAGGGGCAGTGTCTGCTGGTTTCTGGGCCACAAAAGCACAAAACCGCAGCTGACCTCCAGGACTATTCTACACCATGCAACTCCAAGTCTGTCAGATACTCGGATTTTCTAAGATTAGATCTCAAAAGTGTTATATGATAAATAGCTAAGTGTATTCCTTAAATTGCCTGTTTGTGAGGAGACACACACCCTGTCCCCTGCTGATAGAGTGTGAGGTTATTAATTGCAGAAGCGGTGTGTGGGAGATACCGACTCCCAAGTCGACAGGGTTGTGGGTGTGTTTGTGTGGGGTTCGGTGGTCAGGTTGGTGGGAGGGGGGATTTACAGATCTAACGTGTTGCCTGTGCCTCCCATATGGCAACATCAGCTGCAATATGAATTAATCTCACTTTTACAGGCTCAAGTGTTAAGAGAGGTAGTTTTTCAGTTCTAATAAGAACCTTTGTTGTGATGACAGCAGGGTTAAGGATGCTCCGCTGACTTGAAAAAAAAAAATTTGTTTTAATATCCGTGACAAGACATCTAATTCAAAACATCTCCATCATCATGGACATGAATGATCTACAAAGAAAAAAATCACCGCACTGCACAAGACCAGCGCTTACAAATCTGTCAAAACCCATAATCCCTACAGAGTCTTGTTCAACAACCCATGATCAGTCATTATATCCTGTTAAATCACAACAGGCAGCCAACAGTGCTTTGATTAGTGTGCTGCATTGTACCTATTATTCAATAACTGGGGGACTGTAAGAGACAGACACATTCATTCAACAGGCCCTGTTCAGATTAATGGCTTGTGAAACAGAATTATACCCTTTTCCTTAGAGACCACCATTGTTAATGCAGTGGTTGGTTCTCTGAGGAGCTAAGCGCTAAGACCTGCCTTAACGACAGCCAATAAGCCAGTGAGCGAATGCATGTTTCAGTCTGATAAAAATGATAAGCAATTGTGGAACACAATCTCTCCCGATGACACTAAATGCACAGGTTTGAAGGGTATTTAGGATGTTCGTCTGCTAAGTCGGTGACCCGTAGTCACAAAATACCTTAATCTCTAATGAAAGTGTCAACAGTTTGTGTCGTCCTGATTAACAACGTGATAGGGACATACGGAGATAATTTAGTTTGATCCATTTTTCCAGAGTTTCCAGAGCTGAAACCCTACTTTATTAGACCTTCCTTTAACTGTGCTCTCTGAATACAGACTTCTCTGATTCTACAGTACGCTTTATATAAGGAAAACACACAGGTCATAACAACAACAACAACTACAACTGGAATGTATAATTTAAGGCAAGATATAGAGATAAAATGAATAGTTATATATAGGGAAAATACTCAATTAGAAATAAAGACATAACATAACATAATAATATATTAGAGAAGAAAATAATGTGTCTTTAACAGAGTTTTAAAACTTGCAAGTACTTGTGCATTTCCTTTTGTCTTTAACCTTGCAGATGAAGGCAAGGTTAATTTGCAAGGTTGGGATGAGATCGCCTGCAAGGTACGAGATCCTTCTCAGCTGATCTGAGCTGCTTCCCAGGCTTGTAGGGTACAACAAAAATGCCCATCTGCTGATTTTAGACAAATTGGTGTTGAGGCAAAACCTGAGGACTTCCACGAAGAAATATTGCTGAGTTAGCTGGATAACTGCACGGAGTAAAACCCGGAACCCTCCAAAATCTTGAACATGGACTGAAGTAAAAAGAGCTGTTCTGGATTTTACTCAGTGCAGTTATCCAGCTAACTCAGTAATCCTGCTTTGTGGAATAGCCCCTGAACACAGAGCATTGCAGTACTCCAGGCTAGAATAAATAAACTGCTCTGCACCACACAAAGTTAAATACTGCCTTACTTTATCAGTGTTTCTGAGATGAAAGTAGCACGCCTTGATAACCCTGGAATAATATTTAATATTATGGCTCTAGGTAGAAAATGAAAACCTCTCCCTGTTTTTTTATATTTGAACGGCACTCATGTCACTACTCAATTACCTCTCAAGTTAGAGGGAAGTGTGATGAATCAATTGAAATGAAACAATATGAAATTTCACATCCAAGTGAAAATGTATTTTTTCAATAGCACAACTGTTTTTCCCCACTTTGTTTTCCCGTGTGAGTGTATATTTACACAAGACAAGATGAACAATGTTTTGCCACTACCGGTACTTGTTGAAAGTGTAGTGTAAGTCACAAAAGTCCACTAAAGGGTTGCAGTTGTCATAAAGAAACGGCCTATTCCATAGATAATAAAGAAACAAAAATGTGAGCACACAATCAACCTCTTGAACATTTTAATTTTGCATGCATGATCATTATTGTGCTAATGATAACACAAGATATTGGGAAATTACAGGCCTAAAACGCCCTAAGTTAAGACTGTACCTGTACAGACCTAAGAAGTGTGACCTACTGTTATTTGGACTAGTGTTTGCCAAGTGAAGGCCTTGTAAACAAGGTTAATTACACCCCAATAAGATCCCCAACATATTCCCTCTGTGATCCTTAATGGTGCTGCTGCATTCTCAGAAAGAACACATTTGTTATCAAGGGAATGGATATGTACAAACACTGATCCTCCTGCTAATAAAAAAACCCCACACAGGTCAAAAAATAAAGACTGGAGCATTTGATCATATTTGTCACGTATTTTATTGGTACTAAGGGATGCTGCACAGCGCTGTCACCAGTAAACAGTGGGAGCAGCTGTCCACAGATTTCCTTGTCCACCGCTGTTCTATACACAGACTTCCTCTCGGTCCATCCCATAATATCAGACATACTGTAATTCCCCAACCTGAGCCCAGACCAAAATGAAACTTCATCAGCTTTCCTGTGCAGGAGACATTTTCCAGCATTAGAAATGGTATACAAAGCTGATATTTCCATGGCCTTGAAACAGTAGAGCACAGTAAGCTGGGTGGACTAGCACTGCAATAGAATGAACTCTCCTGCGATAGTCTGGGTCTCCGAACGCGTGTTTACTCTCCTGCTTTTTCCATCACTTGCATTGAGACTTCTGTGTTTACACCTTCCTCGCTCTCACAACAGTGCTTTTGCTATTCAAAGCGGCTCCGAATCGGAGCACTTAATTGGACTAGAGCTCTCGCATGCCAATTCTCCAAAGCACTGTCACAAACCTGAGGGATCTCGTTAGGGCTTTTGCAATGAATAAAATGCACTCCTTGCACCCTCAGTTTGTCCGCACAACACCAACCTCGCTGATGAAGGTGATACGACTGAGGGCTGTAGCTGCTAAAAAATAAAGTTGATCCCGAAACAAGTTTCATAGGCTTATATGATAGCTTGGGTATTCTAAATGGATACATTTTTATTATGATTGGCTTTGAAGGAAGAATACATGTATGCACATAATATATATGGGATATCGAGCCTACATAAACATTTTATTTCACCGCAATCTGTAAAAACATCCAGTAGACATAGAAAGCGCGACTCATGTATTGGCCTTGAATGAAATGGAGCATGCGCTCTGGACCATGTGACCAATACTTTTGCCCAAACCTTTGCCATAAATGTCTTGGTGCTGTAAATCTAATTGCAGGCTAAACGTAATCAAAAGCACCAGAACAAAGTAGAAATGAACACTAATGTCTTGCAATGGCATAATTCAGTAAATTAATTTATTTCACCTTTGCGTAACCAAGGTGTCCTACTCAGGTGTAGAATTTGCTTTCAAGGATGACCTGGGCAAGAGGGCAGCTTAATAAATAAAGAATCAAGACTAGGCAAGCCTAGTAGAGCCGAACCCTGGGTACTACAGAGGGAACAATCTCTCCCAGAAACTGAAGCGCAAGACTCTCTGGGCATAAATGGTACCCCCAAATTGTAGCTTGTATCACGCCAAAGGTCTGTGCTTGTGCTGATTTAAACAACGCTCACACACCTGTGCCCAGCAGATTCACCAAATGTCTTTTTTTAACCAAGCCCATCACATTTTCAATGACCAGATATTCCAATCTTGACAGTCTAATGAACGCCATACCGCCATACAAAAGATACTGGAAAAACTTGGGATGACTGGTAAGCTTTGTGTTTACGTTTTATGAGCGACAGCGTTCAATATCAAAGACAAGCGATGATGGAATGTTGGTGCCAATGTAGCGATATCCTTTGGGCAATCATACATTGCCTAACGGCACACTGCCCTTACGTGTGTCAAGCCAGCACAGCTACTTGTAACCGTCTTTTGGTTTGTAATTGCAATATTGATGAAAACGTTATAGCGAATTTTCTTTGGCAAATGTTAGCTTGAGCTATCAAATCTCTGCCTATTATCTCTTACCATGATATCACTGATGTAGATGTATATATTTAAGTTGATTACAGCTCTGGTGTTTTTTTATCCAAATTTTTCTGTATATACACTGCCCGGCCCAAAAAAAAAGTCGCACACTCTAATATTTCGTTGGACCGCCTTTAGCTTTGATTACGGCGCGCATTTGTTGTGGCATTGTTTCGACAACCTTATGCAATGTCACAACATTTATTTCCATCCAGAGTAGCATACGTTTTTGGCTGAGATCTTGTATTGACGACGGGAGAGTCAAACCACTCCGTAAAGTGTTCTCCAGCACATCCCAAAGACTTTCAATGGGGTTAAGGTCAGGACTCTGGTGGCTAATTCATATGTGAAAATGATTCCTCATGCTCCATGAACCACTCTTTCACAATTTGAGCCCGATGAATCTTGGCATTGTCATCCTGGCATATGCCCATTTATGGGATAACCTGGTCATTCAGTACATTCAGGTACTTCGCTGACTTCATTTTATTGCTGCATAATGTTGCTGAGCCTAGACCTGACCAACTGAAGCAACCCCAGATCATAACACTGCCTCCAGAGGCTTGTACAGTGGGCACTATGCATGACGGGTGCAATGGCGACTTTTTTTTTGGCCGGGCAGTGTATGTAACCGTATAGAAAGAGAGAAGCTTTTACTCAGAAGTCTAAGGTGAGATTTGAACCCCGCTCCTCTCACTCTTAAGCGAACGCGTTACCAATCAGCTAAAGACGACATCGCCGATAGCTAAGGGTAACGTCGTTATTTTGACCCTGAGGGTTGCGTCGCCAGAGAGTGTTGTCACGGTAACCTGCTACAAGGCCTTCGCTTTACTGCACCTCACTGTGCTTACTAGCGAACTAGCCGAGCTACACCCGCTACACTCAACCCCCTTTGACTCCCCCTCCATTTGAAACTCCGCAGCAACCACTTTTTTTATTCGATTCTGATCCGGGTCACGGTACCAAGTGTGACCGGTGTGGATCTGCGTTGTGTATTTTCACAGACGAGACGGACGACTTCTGTATTTCTTTGGTCTGCCACCATATATTTGCTCTGTTATTCAGACAAAAAGAATAAACGTAGTACATCACAGGAAACTCAACCTCCACTTCAGCTCCTAGCCACAAATGCAATAGCAGGAAAGAGGCAGTGGTATGATAATACAAATTAAACTACTATAAAAATAAAAACAGAAATAGTTTGGCTTAGCCTACCTGTTATTCAGACAAAAAGAATAAACGTAGTACATCACAGGAAACTCAACCTCAAATTGTGACCAATATTAGCTATACAGTTACAGTATAACAACAAAAATGCATATGACAAGTACATATTAAGAGAACATATAAGATACATTAAGGATGGATAGATAATTGAATCAATTATAGGGGAAAGCACCATAGTGGGGCTGATGACAGTGGATACATACCTCTTTCCACAAATGCAATAGCAGGAAAGAGGCAGTGGTATGATGGGGACAACTTTTAGGGTCAACAGACAGGAAATGAGGTCACAGCGTGGAGGGACAATATGACAGTTTCCTGATATAAAGTACAGTAGGCTAAATGTGAATATTATAAAAGAAATAAATGAATGTAATGAATAAAATAATAAATAAAATAAGATTTTGTGTAATTATACATATGAGCGTAAACAACAATGCTACATATATAGAGAGAGATGAGAAATATAATATAATACAAATTATAATTGTAAAAATTATACAAATTATCCAATCATAATAATTGCAGATGTTTAAAGATGCCAATGTTTTCATTAATTTTTTAAAAAGAGCAGAGGTCACACAATGTCTGATTGCTTTACAGATAGAATGTATGCTTCTAAATGAGTACTCTCCACATCTATGACAGTGACATAGTGTCAGGTACTCAGTTAGGCTGTGTGCTCTGCAGTGTATGTCTGTTGCCTATCACAGCTGTCTGTTTGCAACTGTAAACTTGGCCAAAGGGACGGCTGGGGAGCCCTGCTGGCAGCCAGCTACGCTTGGCACTAGCAGCACCACTTTTAATGGACACACTGTGACCCGGTATTCATTAGCCTAAGATGGCCATTCTGGATTCTTTCTCCTTCCTTGACGGAGGTCGGAATTATTTTTTTGGGGGGGGGGGGGGGGGGGATATGGGCACTGACTCTCTGAAGTCCACGTCTCAATAACCATCCATAATAGTGCAGAAATCAAACAAACGACAAAGAAAAATAAAATAAACCGAAGCGTAGCCTTGCAAGCGCTTTAAGCCTATTAGTGGAATTTTTCACAGCCTCTTGGAATGCGGCCGCCCTTTCCCGGGCCGTTCCTCCTCGCTGATGCCATTGTGCGGAATGTTCTGGTTTCCGACAGAATTCGCACAATGAGAGTCCGTGGCACTGGCCACCACTTAATTCCCTATTGTGGCGGGTTTATAGGCCCCTTTTTCCCCTCTCCTGGCCACATCTCTCCGTTCCGGAGGGAACTGATAGACCACACAGAGTCCTGTGCCAATGATAAATCTGCCCCCCCCCCCCCCCAGACAAAAGGAAGGAGGGGGGGGGGGGGGTCAGCCAGGGTTTCAGTGATTGTGCTAGCAGCTGTAATATACGCTGATCGGCAGCCGTGAGCAGTGCTGATAACAGGGGTATTATTTTCACAAAGGGAAACCAGAAATAAACCCATTCTAATCCATAACACCCGGTACTGACCATTGTGCTAAGGGAAACAGCTCAGCTGTGATAACTCTACCCAGCATGTAACAAAGGGAGGCATCTGCATGTGATTTAATTACTCTTCCTTTCTATACGGTCATGTGGGAACAACAGCCAGCGGTGGCTGTGGGGATATTTCCCATGCCATTGATTTTATGAACCACAATGATGACATGATGACAATAACAATGATGATGTTTGTGCCGATTATTATTATGATGATTATTAGTATGATGACAATGGTATGATGACAATGGTAGTGGAGATGGTCATAATAATAATAATATTAATAATAACCACAATAAAGCATTGAGCGACATCACAATGTCACAATGTGTTGTGGGGGTAGAGTCACGATGCAAATGTCAATGGAATGGAATTACCAAGTTACATCATGTTATTATATAAATTTTGCAGGGGATTAAAAGCATCTATCTGCAAAGCCAAGCCTTGGTGAAAGTTCATATTGGCTCATTATTGGGCCATGTTTTATTGTCACGACGTTTCCTTTGCACACTTTCATGAGAAAAGTCAAAATTTTCTTCATTACAATGTTCACATTAATTAGACTTAAGCTGCATGAGAAGAATAGATTTAACAATATGTGAAATAGATTTATATAGTTTCACAATATGTGAACATGTGTATGATGTGTATGGCAGACTAAGCCTTGGGATGTTTTACTTGTGAGGACACACCTAATAATAACACCTAATTGTATTTCTCAATAACTACAACAACAACAACAAGAACAACAAGAACAACAATAATAATAATAATAATAATGTTTTCAATTGGCCCAGTTTTTCTGTGTAATATAGGATCTTATGGATACTTACAGAAGTTTATGATGACCGAATGGCTTTCGCAAGATTGTGGTTTAAAGCAAGAAAATGCAGTTCAAGTTACACTTCAGCTTGCAGACACGTTATGTAATGTTTCCAGAGATACTGTACATGTGTAGGGCATGCAATTAACATTTTCACCCACTGGCCAGAGTGACTTGTGGATTCTAAAAATCACCAGCCATTTTCAACATTTTACCAGCCACATTACCTTACCTTACCTTTCAATATAACGCAACCTGGTTGGTTACCTGCCCAAGTGGCTGCTAGAGTTGAAAATCTTACCAGTCACAATCCAAATTTTAGGAGAATTTGGCTGGTGGTGGGTGTTAATTTTACACCCTGCATGTGTATTACCTGATTATTATTTTTCACATTATGTTTAAACTTATTTTCGTTGCAACTATAGCACACAACCCGGGACCGCGACACCTAGTACTGGTGATATACAGTATAATACAGGTTTTCATGTTTAACTGTGAATAAATGCTATAAAAACTTGTGAAAGCCCCTATACCAACCAGTATAAAGCCGGCAGGTCATCAGAAACGTCCATAAGGATCTAAAATATCCTTCATCACACACAAAAACTTTCTGGGCAAATAAAAAAACACTAAAACATAAATGATATGAAAATATG
Organism: Synaphobranchus kaupii; assembly: GCA_029718625.1. Taxonomy (NCBI): domain Eukaryota; kingdom Metazoa; phylum Chordata; class Actinopteri; order Anguilliformes; family Synaphobranchidae; genus Synaphobranchus; species Synaphobranchus kaupii. Next base: position 18,718,752 of record CM056383.1, read on the forward strand.
CCAGAAGAACCCTTTAACCCCAAGCATGCGTCTATGCAATCATGTTGTGTACATGTAAATTCACGCTGTCGTGCACATTTGCACAGCAGTGTCTGTGTTGTGCAATGCATGTGAGAGAACTACTCTTGGCTCTGAATAAATGTGCTCGGCCACGGACGGCCGCTCCACCCATGCCCTTCGGCAGCTCCAGTGACCACGGAATGGCGGAGCGCGTATGCCCCCCCCCCCTTTCGAACACACCAAAATAGGTCAAAGAGAAGAATCCGCTGAGACAACAGCCTTGGAAGGGCGATGTCCCACTTCCCTTCATGAGTCCTTGGCTCCACTGACTCACCAGGGAGTCCTCGATGCCTCATCAGCCATTTTAATATTCACATCACAGAACAACGCGGCACGTGTCCGTTACGGGAATAGTACAAAAACGCTGTTCTTTTTTAATAGATCACTTTATGAACAAGCCCCAGTTTTAATACCTGACGTTATTCATTTGCTTAGCAGACACCCTGGAAACATGCAATGTACAATCAATTTGGACAGCTGTGTTTTAACTGGAGTGAATCGATCTAGAGGCCATTCCGAAAGCATCCCAAGCGGGAAAACGGCTCACATCATCCAGCTCTTGATTCCACCTCTCGAATCTCTGCTCATGTATTTCGCCATTCTTTTGGGTGGAATGTTAAACCAAGTTCTGACTCACTGTGGCTATTAAAGAGCCAAAAGAGCTGATGTACGATGAGCATTCTGGCCTAAACTGGCTGACATACGTCACCGACCTGGCGCTCCACATTGATTGTGGTTTAGGGGAGTTACCCCCCTTTCACTGCAAAAATGCTTTGAAATCATGAGATGAAAGCTGTTAAATACATGTAATTCATTATCATTATTGTGTATTATCTCTAGTGCACTTTCACAATGGCTAGCAGATACAAAATCCAGGATCACTTTTTACCATCTACTGTATTTGCAAACCTGGAGTCATTTACATTTAGTCCTTTAGCACATTCTAATCCAGAGTTACTTATAAAAGTGCATTCAGAAAACCAAAGACTCATTATATAAACCTACAACATAACACGTATTGCCAAAGTAGTCGCAATAGGGAACACACAGCAAATGGATTTGAGGGTAGTGTTCAATATGGCATATGTAAGGCTATTTAACCCAAGACCAAATACTCAGCATTCAGGGTTTGTTGAACCAAGAGTCCATGGAGTCATGGAGTCCACAGATACCATCCACAATTATTGGCACCCCTGGTAAAGATGAGTTAAAAGCATTGTAAAAAATTTGCCTTTTGGTGAATTAGCTTAATCTCAGACTGAAGAAATGAAAAAAATCCAACCTTTAATTGAAGTAAATTTATTCTGAGACAAAAAAAATCCCTCATAGAAATAATAATTTTTAACAAAACCACGTGTGCCACAATTATTGGCACCCCTTGAAATTCTTATTAACAAAATGTAACTGAAGCATTTATCACTTTTTAAAGTTGATCAGAGTGTTTAGGAACTTTCAAGCAGTAATCCATGACTTCCTGTTTCACTGGGGTATAAATATGAGGTGAGACGGAGGCCATATTCCCTTATTCATACATCAACATGGGAAAGATAAGAGAACACACAAATCAAATGAGGGAAAAGTGTGTTGAGTCGGGGAATGGCTATGAAAAAATAGCTACTCACCTGAAAATGCCCATATCTACCGTTAGGGCAATACTTAAAAAGTTCAAAGTAACTGGAACTGTTACAAACTTGCCTGGAAGAGGACCCAAGTTTCTTTTGCCCCCATGCACAGTGAGGAGGATAGTAAGAAAGGTTAAAAAAAAATCCCCAAGGATCACCGTTGGAGAATTATAGAGGAAAGTAGCATCTTGGGGTCATCAAGTCTCCAAAACTACCATTAGATGTCACCTCCATGCCAAATATTATTTGGAAAGCATGCCAGTAAAAAGCCTTTCCTGTCATTTCACCATAAATGTAAGCGCCTGGAATTTGATAAACGCTACTGGAACTTTGAATGGAACCGTGTTCTATGGTGAGATTAAACAAAAATTTTGCTTTTCGGCAACCAACATTCCATCTAGTGATCTGTAGGAATTTTACTGGTGTCTAAAGGGTTAAAGTATGTCAAATGAAGTATGTGAAGACGGGGAAGACAGGCCATTGCAGATGCTTCCCCAGACACCAGGACAAGTATGTCCATACATTAGGAGTGTCCACTTACCCTCTCACATACAGCTGCTCCAACCATCCCGCCTCTCCCACTGTCCCCCGTCTCAATTTGTCTGCTATCGCTATCGCCTTTCTCATGGGAAAAACACTTCTCAGTTATTGAAACTTTATTATTTATTTATACATTTTTACGGTGACCACATTGTATGAGACAACCAACAGCATGCGCGTCATATAGGACTGCAGTTGTGCGAAACTAATAAAGGAGATCAGTTAGTACTGCGTCTTTGACAAAATCTTTGATTTGCCAAGATGAAAATCTTTTGCATACTTGGGTGAGGGGAAGATGGAATCTATCCCTCTGGTCCTGTGGCAGGGTTGTAAAGGCTGTCACAAAAAAGAAAACGCTTTCGATTCCCCTACATCGTCAAGCACAGTTATCAGATCTGGGAGATATCAGTCAATGGATAACATAAAATGTGGTCGAATATCATTCTTGGCCTGATCCACTCAAACACTGTAGTCAAACACCTGGGGCCCTATCTTGGCGATCTTGGCGCTTAGTCTAAGCGCATGGCGCTAAGTCCATTTAGGGCGTGTCCAAGTCCACTTTTGCTATTTTAACAGCGTGTTTTTTGGGCGCTAAGCACGGCGCAAGGTGCAACTGGGCTGAACCTAGTCTCTTCATTAATTATAGGTGTGTCTTGGGCGTGACATGCAATAAACCAATCAAAATGTCATATCCCATTCCCTTTAAAAGCCTGCTTTTCCACCTTGGTGGATTTCTTATGATGGCGAAACAGACATGCTCGTGCTTAGTGCGATCAAGGAATAGGCTATATGGATCAGTAGCAGTAGTAGTATTATGAGTTCCCGGTAATTCCTGACAGTGCTGTTTACAAAATATATGCTGTTAAATTTCGTTAAAAGCACCTGCAACAGCTGAGAATAAGCTACCAATTGCTTCCTTCTCACCTTAGAAAACGCCAAATTAGCCTGCTTGTTTAACGAATTTCGTTTGATTATGCAATTAACTCATGTTCAAGCTTCATCCGAAGTTCATTAGGCTACCTGCATTCTAATTTAGATTAATAACATAACTACCGTTATTTTGCCTTAATGATGACACTAAATACAACAAATCTGTCAGGTTGGCAACCCATAGGTTCAGCATATTTTCCCTTGTTTTATAATGTCCTGCTTATGGAAATGTGACCAACCTGTTTTACTGGTAGTGTAATACTTTAAAACGATTCACTTTCCCAGGAAGACCGTGAAAAGTGCGATGTACAGCAGGGGAAACAGACCTGCTCTTGTAAAGCGAACATGCAGATAATGGAATAAAAATTAATTGTAAATTAATTGTGTAACAATTCGTTTCTAATTAGACACTTAGTTCTCTTTAAAATCTTTTGTTCAGTTATGGAATAACAGGTGAAATCAGCGGGGTTTTAATAAGCTGAGGGTATGGAAACCTTGTCACTGTAATTTAAAAAATATGAAGGACGAAGAATAGCTAAGGTTAGGCTACGATTCAGTTAAGATGATGACATTTATCTCCGTTTTTTAACCATAGTCTATCGAAAAAACATTATGCACAGCGAGTCCGCTGTAGTTTTCCTTTGAATGACAATTCACGCATTAGGTGCAAAGACAATTTGCGCATTAGGCTTGATAGCTATAGGTGTTATCAGCTCCTTTTTAATGGATAGCTATTGTCCCGTACCATCGCACATCGCCTGGATGTTGATGGAGTGGGCTGAGAGCAATGTAATGTGGCATTGTTTCCCTTCGCTGAGGGAAAGGTATGTGGACCTATCGAACCTTTTTATTATTATGCATTTTTGATATAGCCTACACAATAATAATATTTCACATTGTGATCTAGATATTTTAGTCATGCTTGTGCACGCCCCTGTGTGTAACAGACAGGAGGGTATGCGCGTTGTGCACACGCCTATGTAGACGCACTTATATGCGCCGTTAAAATAACATGTAAACAACTGCGACATGACTTTAGACCAGGTTTATGGTGGTTCTAGCGCAAGCGCTTTCTGCTGGCTCAAGATAGCAATACGCCAAAAAGAATCCTGGCCACTCCTCATCTTAAGACCAACACGCCCAGTTCACTTGTGATAGCGCAAGAATACATGCTAGTTAAAGGACGTAAGCGTTAGGCGTTATTATGGACCTACCGTCGGGTGTAAGATAGCAAAGACACTTGCATTTGGGTTAGCGCCGCTTTGCGCCGGGTGTAAGATAGGGCCCCTGGACTGTTGCGGTTTCCCCTGCGTTTTGTGTGTTTCAGCTCTTAAGTGAATCTAAGTCACTGATTAGCTAACGATTCCACACACCTTGCTTCAGAGGCCAAAACTGGCTGTGGTTCGAAAGCAAACCACAAAAACTTGTAACGAATGTAGCCCTCGATACATAAGTCACAGTCCAGCCTTTCCACTTAACTACATGCTAACTCCACTCAACAACAAGATTCTAAGCATTCCAGACCAGGTCTGTTTTTTTTCTGGAGAGCGAAATCTTCTTGAACCTTGAAGCGTGTCAACTCTTTTTCAACTGACTGCATTTCCATTGAACCTGACAATACAACTCCTACTTTAATTACACATCGTATGTTGGGTGCCTCTAGACTAGATACATGTTTTAAGAAAATGCACAATGTCCAGAGAGAGCATTGACTCCTGAGAGTTCATTGGCTGATGTCCACTTCCTGCACTTCTCTTGGTGTCTCTGTGCCGATGACACGATCACTTACATAACTGCACTTACAGCACAACTGTACGCCACGTACAGTATAGAAACACTGCTGAAAGGCTTTTAACCCCAGCCAATTCACACCATTCTCTGTTTGCGCTCACCTTGCATGCCAGCGTGTAAAGTCATTTACATTCAATCGCGCTCAATATTACATTGAGATGATTAATTAAGCAATGACCGAGTAGGGGAAATTATCAGGAACATCGGCTGTGCACTAATGACCAAGTGCATCAATACTGCCTCCATCAATACACTGTCCTGTATCCTTCTCGTGTGGGATTTAAACTAAACAAAAATTGGCCTTTTTTCCAAAGGAAAAAGAATCCTGACTCATTAGTGGATGTCATTCTACGTGGTGGCATGAAGTTTATCTCCTGTTGTTCCCATCCTCCCTCCCTGTTGAGGTTCACTATTAATTGTATTGACGGATCTCTTAAAAACATTTGAGATGGGATTTAGAGCACAGCAGACAATGAAAAACAGCACGCACCCCCCCAATCCCCCAATGCAGCCCCCTTTCTCGGGGCTGCGATTGATTTGCACAGAAACAAGGCCTGTCAGAGCATGTGCCACTGGACAGCCAGCCCCTTTAACAGTCCCCGGGACCTCCGAAAGTCCCCAATGTCCCTGCATGTCACCATAGCCTGTCACACAAACACTAATCTATACCCACTCACAGTCTTAATCTAAAGCACGCGTGCACACACAAACACATACACACACCTACACACGCACACACACACACACACACACACACACACACACATATATTGTGGCTTGTATGTGAGATTGTGGGCCTAAGGGTAATGATTTTGTACCCTTGGTGGGACAATGCTGTCACACAGAGCAAGGTGCGTGACCCCAATCTCTGTGGGTAAATAGAACGAATGATGTGTTAATTTAGAAGCACAAACATATAAACCCACTCCCTGACACACTGCTGATGCCAGATTACAGAGGACCGTGCTCAAACCTACAGAGGGCAACACGCCTCCGTTTTAAGAACAGCCATCTGAAAATCAATGAATCCTTAAAGATACACAAGTGCATTGAAAAAAAAGTGAACATTTTGAATGCGTAGAACCCCATGTTTCTATCCTCCATGATTTCAACCACATAAAACCGGAAAACACAAGCTGATCAAAGCTCTGTACCCAAACAATGCCACAGACCTATCCTTGAAGAGGGGTTTCTGTAGGACTGTAGGACACTAAAATGCCACACTGAATTGGAATACCACAGAGTGTGTGAGGAGATTAAGGCACAAACAATGGGATTACAGTGTGTTTTTCCGGAAGATGAATGCAGCAAGGAAATCACGGGACCGGAGGAATTTCCCTCCCACCGTGTGATCACATGGTATTCCGCTCTACGCCCCCCGCTGCTCTTTGGCAACCCCTTGCCACTACTGTATAAACTGGCCAGTGAGATCCACGAGGTCCCTGGCCTTGGAAACTGGTAACAAATGCAAAGCTGCCTGCCTACAACAGGCCAGAAAGTCCAACCTGGCATGTCAAGGAGATGTTTTGGTTGCATGGCAGGGTTGTACAAGTACTATCTGAGTGGGGAGGGGGTTGTTTTTCAGAAGAATACACAATATCACAGAGATAACAATGAAACAGACATTTTCCATGAATGCGGACCCTTTCCAGGAGATTTTATCTGGTTTGTGGGATTGCGAAAAATGAGGGTTAAATCCGGGAGAATCCCAGAATTTCCAGGAAAACTTGGACAGTCCGCAGGCCCCAACTCCCTTGTGGCTCAATCCTCTCACAACAGCTCAGCTCAAGTAGCGTGGGTGGCTTTGCTGTGGGTTTCAAACTGTGGGCCTGGCCTTCCTCTCTGCACACTGAGAGATATGAACTAAATAATTACTAAAAGAATTAAAATCTAAAAGAATTCTAGAAGCAATACTGGAAGTGTGTAATTATTTTTAACTGTTGGCATTCTTTGTTGTATCACTGATTTATTGACTGTTATTGCATTTGTTTTTTTCTATTTACTGAGCTTCCTCTTGGCCATGTCTTCCTTGGAAAAAGAAATGCCTTATCTCAATGGGACTTCCTTGTTAAATAAAAGTCAAATAAAAAATAAATACAAAGGTCACCAAAGAGAACTAATTGTGCTCCTATTGTGTCTCTGAATGCCATATACATGGACACCTTCGTTGACATGTGACTGTTCCTGCAGTCAAAGGTCAATGCATTGAGATGCACCATTTGCTAGTACAAGACACCCATTCTCAAGGAGGGCCTTCTGATTAAACCTTTGGGGCCTCCGAGTCACCTTAGGTGCTAATTATGTAAAATGATGCCATGCTACCAATTAATCATAAATAGAACCACACAGACAAATCATAATTACCTCAATTACAATTATGATTCTTACACCTGGAGAAGATTTTTTAAAACTCATCTCATGAGCATAAATGGGCAGAAGTGCCTTGGGATTATGCATTACTTTATTAGTAGACGTTAACCCAGAGGTCATTCTGTCCCATAAGGCAAGACCTATTGTCTTTTCCATCTAATACAGAGAAATTAATAGTCGAGAAAAGACTGAGCTGAATATTGAAATGATCTATAATTTTCATGGAATTCAAACAAATGCATGTGCAAATAGGCACAGACATTATAGCGAGGCCATATTTAACATTCTGAAATTGTAATTTACATTTTATTCTTGCTTTAATAACCACAGATCTGTCATTATGGCTTTAATTATACACATATATCAGGTCTATCAAGTCTTACAGTTATCTGCACAGTAACTAGATGCAAATGGTGCTTCCCTCACCTTTTTTCTTTCGATTTAAATGTAAATCAGTATATTCATTTATCTACCCTCCTTAAGTATGGCAAGCTGTCTGTAGCAATCATGTCAATTAAAATGTTATGGAACTAAGTGGCCATTTTGTTCTGCTGAAACAAGAAGCAAATCCAATCCCAGATCAGTAGCAATAATACCTGACTCTATCCATATATTCAGATTCACATAAATATTCAGAATTGTGACAATACAATGCGCTTATAAATATCTTTATCCAACATAAAAATGTCACAGTTGATTGATCACATTGTGTGCTTGACAGGGTAATAAACCTATGTAAAATAACATTACATTTTTGTATCAGTAGTATTGCTGATCAATGTGTTTTTGGTAACCTTGTTTTATAATTTGTAATTCAAAAGCCATTTCATCTCAACAGAAGATAGTTGGCTGTGATTAACTGATTATTCATTAGATTAAAGGAAACAAATAATAAGGACTTTGCTGCAATTCAACAATGTGAAATGGACAAACTGAAAAACTGAAACATTAGCATCTACAATGGTAAAACATTTTTTTAAATAACCTTGCAGCATACCATGCACTATATTGTAATTGTAATTGCATTTATATTACATTTAGGTATTTTGCAGACAGTCCTATCCAGAGTGTCTTAGATAAATGCATACAAAAAGGTTGAGGCAATGAAGAGCCAATGGCAAGTCATTTGGGTCACAACTTGATATATACCATAGTAAATACATATAGCTACAAATACCTACATGTAGGAGGGAGACTGAGAATGCAGTGCATCAAGTAGCACATGGGCTTGATGATATACTTTTAGAAACCATAAGTCAGCTAAGATGCCATTTAAACAGGTGTGTTTTGGAAGATCGACAGTGACTCTATGGTCCTGAATTTAGTTGGGAGTTAATTCTACCACTGAGAGGCCAGAGTGAAGAAGTTGTGACTGCAAGGATCTTTAAGGGAAGGCAGTAAGATGGAGCAGAGTGGCCTGGCAGTGTAAGGCTGGGTAATATATTGCAGGTAATAGTGGGTCGTTTGTCTTGCTGCTCCATAGGCTAGAACTAGAGATTTGTATTTTATTCGGGCCACCACTGGTAGCCAGTGGAGGGAGATGAGGAGAGTCATGACATGATTATAGTTGAGACAAGTAATAGCATTCTATTTGAGCTGGAGGGGCCTGATGGCAAATGCAGGGAAGCATTTCCACCAAGTTTGCTGATGTTGTCAAGAAAAAAAACTGGTAGTTCTGAGTGATTGTTGCAATATCAGTAGGAGACATCTTGTTATCCAGGACTACACCAAGATTTTTGGCAGTCTGTGATGTGGTCACTGTTGTGTTTCCAAGGGTGACCGACAGATCCGAGAGGGGGGAGGATGTATCTGGTAGACAGAGTTCCTCTGTTTTGGCATGATTGAATTTGAGACTGATCATCCAACTTTAAATGTCATTGAGACAAGCTTTGATGCATGTGGCAATACATTCCTCTGTAGGTGGAAAGTAAAGAAACAGCTGTGTGTTGTCAGCATAGCAATGGTAGGAGAAGCCATGGGAGGATACAAAACAGATTTTGTGTATAAAGAAAACAGGAGGGGTCCGAGCACAGATCCCTGCTGGACTCCTGTGGTAAGGCTGTTGACATTTGAGATAGAGCCATTCCAGATCACCTTATATGAGCTGAATGAATGGCAAAAATCCCAGACCAGAAGACTACAGAAGCGTAAAGGGGACAAGCAGGCAGGTAGTTGGAATGCTTGCAGGAGATCAGCATTGGTAACTGTTGAAAATGCTGAGTGGCTAGGACGATTTTCAGCCAGAGCAGTGACTGTGTGCTGGTATTGACAAAAACATAGATGATATATTCCAAAGACTGTAGAAGCTTCAATTTTGGTTTGAAAGTATAAAGCAGTGGTCCACAACCCTATTTCAGGAGATCTACCATCCTGGAGGTTTTCATTTCAACCGTAATTTGGAACACCAGATTCTACTAATTAGCAGCTCAATGAGATCTCTAGCTGTTGAATGAAGTTTGCTTTGTTAGGGTTGGAGAGAAAACCTACAAGGACGGTAGATCTCCAGGAACAGGGTTGGGGACCACTGGTATAAAGCCTAAACAGATGAGGCAGCTGAGGAAAATGCAAAGGAGTCATTGTTAATTAGCCAGGTTATTGGTCAGCTTTTAAAATAAAAAAAATATTTTTAAATAATAGAGGTGTCATGATTCTAACTGTTCATGTCACGTTTTATGTTCATTCTTGTTTTAGTTAGATTTCTTGTCATGTCACGTATTATGTTTAGTCTGGTCATGCCACGTTTTATGTTTTATTCTTGTTACGTTTCATTTTCGTGTCATGTCACGTTTCATGTTTGATTCTTGTTACAATTTATTTTCTAGTCATGTCATGTCACGTTTTATATTTGATTCATGTTACGTTTCCCGTTCATTGTTTAGCATACACCTTTTCGTGTTTTTCCGCAACCTTTCGTTCATGCTTTCTCTATCTCTCTTGCTGTTGCTCACGCTTTCCTAATTGTTTCATTCCCCCGTGTCTATTTTACTAATCTACTAACGTTAGATCAGGTAATACTAACATTCTAACCATGTGTTCATGTTTACGTTACGTTTCTTGTACATGTCATTTACTAATTTACTAACGCTATGTCAGGATAGGTTTATTACTAACGATTACTAATTATCTTGTTACCTTGTCAGCCCTCCACACCTGATTTCCATTTGCATGCTGCTCTCAAGCTAAGTGTCTGCACCTGTCTACACCTGCATTTAAGCTCAGTGTTCATGTCTTGTCTTTGCAAAATTGTTGCCTCCTGTTTTCAGTGTACTTTTGAGCGTTATTTCCAAGCCTGGCTTTTTGTTACGATCCAAGCCTGTTTATTGACCATTGTTACCGACTTCTGTTTTGTTGACCACTGCCTGCCTGTACCACGAGTTATTGTCTGTCTTTTGTACTTTTGCCCCGCGGAGCGGACTCCGGTCTCGACTCTTGCATCGTCTTCGACCCCGAGCCTACCTGTACTACTGCCCCGCTGACAGCTACTCTGGTTACTGGACTATTTGCATGGTGTACCGATTCTGAGACTGCCTTCTCCCTCGGTACTGTACTTTGGTTTCGGCTGGATTACCTGTGCATGAACTTTGCTTGTTTTTTGACTACGCTCTTTGGACATTCCCCCATTAAAGCCCTCATGGGACTATCTGCTACCACTGTTTCTGAGTCGTGCATTTCGGGTCCTACCCTCATGCATCCGTCTCAAGAGTCCCTGTTTTATTTCTACTCACTGTGGTCAGGCTGGCAGAACAGCCTACAATCAAAAAAAAAAAGGGATTTTCCAAAATGTGGGGAAAACAAAAACAAGATATTCTTTTGTTTCTTTTGTAAAAAGAGATTCAGCAAGGCAAGGCTCCCCCTCTTTAGCACCCAGAAGCTATTTGCCAGTCACCTACAGATTACCCATTATTGTAACTGAGAGAAACACAGTAGATCAATGTCTGACTTTTCCTGGCATATTTAAAATAGAATAAGAAGAAAAAGTATATCATGTTTGAATTGTGTAACCTTGATATAATATTCTGAGGGAATTCTACATATGGCATTTTGGTTAACTGAATGAGTCACCTTGGTGTGCACAGTTGTAAAGACTTTTACCCCAGAGTGTACCTTTCTAAAAGGTCACCACACTTTCTCAAATGACTTTCTCCTGACATTCAAAGACAGACTCTATTGTCCCCTCTTGAGTTCCACTTGAATCTCAGCCCTGCCATGCACTTGTGTTGGGTTTGTCCAAACATATGCATGACAATCAGAAGCTCTGATTTTTGATCTGGAGTTAGACACAAGGACACACTATGGTACTGTCCTGATACCACACCTCCAAGACACCAGCAAGGAATTTCAGCCTCCGTCAAAGAGAGCAGGCTCCTGTACGCAGAGTCTACATCCACTGTAATGTCCCCTGGCTCCACCCTCCATCTGCCAGTGTGCATAAACACACATACGATGTCAGCCTCCTTGCTCCTCTGGCCTGGAAAATTCACTTGTGTCTCAGAGTGGGGAGGTCAATTCTGTAGCAACATTCATTTCATTCCAATTCCTAAATTGAAATTCACTGCAGGAATTGAAAATTGCCAATTTTTCTGAATTGTTGGAATTTAAATGACAAAATTGACTCATACTCTGGAATTATTCCTAAGAGTGATTAGGACCAAATGCGTTTGTGAAAATTTTGTGGGCACTCAGTTATCTACAGCTTTCTGTCATGGCTGAGTGAGGTATTAAAAGGTTCCCAGATTTTTGAGCACAAATGAATGATTTGTTCTTTGTGAAAGAACAAAAAGTAACTGACAATTAACTCCAGGGGAAGTACTTAGCTGTACGGACCAAGCACACGCAGAAAGGCCCTCGTGAGACAGATTTGTAAAACATTTGTGCACACAAGCAGTCTCTGATCCTACTGTTTATTCAGCTGGTGGAGTCTAACAGTCTCCATAACTTCTGAGCCCAATCCTGCCGGACTCCTCTGGCTGCTGACATTCTTCACAGTGCTGTGAAAGCCTTCCCTTTTCTGACAGTGGAAGACGTCTGACGAACCGCACCGCGCCGTACAGAGATACGTCCTCTCCGGAGTGTCATCGTTGTCCTCTGGAGTTTGGCTCTCCCTTCTCTTTATGTCAGTTTACAAGATCCCTTTGTGACAGGTAACATGTTTCTGTGTGCATTTCCAAAGAAGTTGTCATAGGTTTTGAAGGGCTGATGCCTGGCACATTTTCATTTAACGTCAAAATCAGTCAGCAGTAACAACTACAGTACATTAAACGTGCAGCCAACCCCAAGATTACACCCCGGGATGACTTATTTTGATATATTTGTTTGGAAAAAAGATTTGTCATACCTTATAATATATTACACATTACATACATGTCTGTTAGACATATTCTGAGATCATAAAAAAGAAACATTACAATAAACATTCTTTGCTTTCCAAAGTTTATGGCTGCAGTGTGGACCAATAATGATGTAGCCTTTTGTAAAAACTGCATATTCTGGCTAGTGGGCTTCATATAGGCTCCTATGATTCCTTCTTCAGACTCATTATTTGTAGCAATGAATAGGGTACCTGAATACCTGTATAAAGGCTGAACACAGCAAGCAGACACATCTCAGAGTTCTGTCAAGGACAGCTGTTGTTCCACCAGAGTTTTACAAATGAACCCAGTGCTCTGCTAGCAGCATGACCATCTATTTAATGTTCTCGTAGCAGCTGATACTCATCAAGACTGCTTTGTCTCAACTCTCCACTAGTGAACTACTATTGTGTCGCTTTGCAAAATGCTAGTGACAGCTTTACTGATGGCAGGCCACTAGTGGGCCACTGTATGCTTCATATCAGTGAAGTATGTGATTCTTGGACATATAACAAGTAGTCTCAAATCTAAACAGAAAAGGCCGGTGAAGCAGTCACACAATCGATGCAGATGCCACTTTATCGCACAGACCCCAGGAGCTAGCTTAAACCACATAAATAAACTGCAATATATCAGCTGACGGCTTCTGACTGGAAACATTTGAAGGTTGTGAGTTTCATTTGGAAACAACACTGGAAACAGTATCCAACCAATGATAAAAAGTGAACCCAAGTAGCAGCAGTAAAAATTCATCTGGCACCTTCTCTGGTCTACAATAACAATATGGCCCCATCAACAATCATCCAGCAAGACAAATCCTAGCTAAAATGTGATGCGCTCCATACCAATGACATTAATGAAGATGAAAGGCACAAACAGGAATCTACCGGAAGCTTCAAAGCAAAAAGACCACGCTCAAAGGCTGGCTGTGTGTGCACCCATGTGAAGGGCCAGGATGTGAAAGCGTGGAGGTGGAGCCACAGGCATATAACCTTCTAGAGACTTCTCGCATATTATTTCGATAGATTCTGTGTCTCTAAGAAGTGAAATAAATCAAAGGATGGAAAGAATGAAAGATTTAATTTAAATTGTTACCTCAACAGTTTAGAATTTTGTACCGGTAAAATCACATTTAATCAAACATTTAAATCGCAGTGTGATTTCATTGAACCGCAAAGACATGCATAAAGCAACCCAAGAACATGTGTGAATGATAAAACATAATAACATCTTTGAAAATAAGCTCATTACAAACACACAGTCTAGATGATAATTTAAAAACCAGCTAACAAACTTCCAAACAAAGTGTTTCACCAAGAATAACCATCCGTTTTTCTATTGCCTCTGAGGGTTTCTTATCAGATTAGGGACTAGTGAAACAAGGGCAGTCATGTGTGACCACCACACCCTTACACTGCACTGCACTGCTTCTATCCCACCACTAGGGGGCCTTCAGCTCTAGCATCTGCGCAAACAAAAACAGGGAGCTGCATTCCTAGGCATGTGGTTACACCGTTACGGTCTTTCAAGTAAGGGACTCTGGGCTTAGAGAGAGATCCAAAAAAAGTTCCATCACCTCCCTTGTCCTTTCCCACATACTAGAAGGTGAGACAATAATACTGTGGTTGGAAAATCAAACAGGCAATGGGGTGAATAGGAATTCTTGAAATCCTCTTGGATGGCAGCCTCTCTCGGATCTGAGACATTTTTCCTTGGGTCAGTTTTGTTTCCTTTGCTTAGTTTTCATCTCAGTAATTAATTTCCTAGTCAACAGGTCCAGGATGTCATCTTCAATAACACTCAGCATTCGTAAGCACACACTGTTATTTTTAAGATGCATTCCCACAGGAATGTTCACAGTTCAACACTGCTTTGGGGTTTATTTGATTTCATTGGTGTTATTTCCAAGCATTTATAGTATTTGTGAAAGTGAACTGTCTATATATATATATATATATATATATATATATATATATATGTATATATTTACATGTAGACAATTTATAGACTTCTAAATAGATCTATAACAGTTATAAACTGGGTCTGTTTGAAAAGCTCACATCACATCTTATTACTGACACTCTTGCATCATACCATTCCTGTGGTTCAGAAGAGGTTTCCAACTTTGGATCCATCGGTGACATAAGTATTTGAACCTTCTGAATCTAGCCTGAGATAATATTTGAAATTTAAGTGAAAAACACTCACAGAGAAATAATTTAAATAAATGGTATAATTGGAACAGATTCAGGAATGTGACTAAATTGACCAATGGAAAATGGCAAGCCCCGGAATTTCATGAAGAAAACAGGGTTGAGAATCTCTAAGAAAAACATCAAAGAATGCACTGAAGGGGTGAGCGTTCTCTTCACTGAGAAAAAACAGAAAACCAAAATGTCAGAGATGCAGAATTCCTGTAATGGCTTCCATCTGAGACCTGACCCTCAGTTAATGCAGGATAATGCCTGTATGAAAGTCTTTGAGCAAAAATGGAAGTTAAATTTGCCTCGAGAACAAAGGCATGTGGCGGGTGCACGAGCGGCAACCGCATCCCGCAGAGGTGTCACACTTCTCAGGTGATGTCACACACAGCTACCCTCAAAACCCAAGGTCACGAGACAACGGGTAACAAACTCACCCCTGGGTCAAACGAACATGACAATTACTGTGGAGTTCAAAGCCTGACTGCAGAGCCGTCCTCTCTCTCATTAGCTCAGGTTTGGCGCTGGTTGGGGCTGAACGTCAGCCAAAATAAAGCTGCAGGACTGAGAGATTAGTCCAGATTTACGAGAAGTAGCGTTGAGGTCAATTCCCATTTCAGCTCAGTTAATCCAGGAAATTAAGTGGAAATCATTTCATGATTTGGAAAAAAATACTTAATGTTCTATGCCAATTTTCCAATGAATTATTTGAATTTCAATTAATTTCCTTAATTTACAGTGCTAGTACAGTGATGTTTGTATGGATATTTTCCAATTGAATAAATTAATTTTGATTAATTTCCTGAATTGATAAATACCTACAATGTTCTCATGAATCTAAATGGGAATTGACCCCAGCCCTGACAAGGAGATTACCAGTAAAAAAAAAGTGTAAGAACCTTACAAAATTCACATCAGACACAAACTGATACATTTGAATAACTGCTTTGGCAGCTTTTGTTGACAAGAGTCAGAGATTCTATCAGACTGGATCATGGCAAAACTGAGCAAATAGACAAAATGTCTGATTCAAAGGGGCAAAGACCAAGGAGGCGGTATTCATCTCACAGGGAACGCAAACTACTGTACACAACTGCAGGGTCATTCAGCTGCAGTGTACCAAGCTCCATATTCCTACTGAGTTGGATGTGCCATTCAAGTCTGATAATTCCGTATGTTTGAACTACCCAAGATATACAGTAAGCACCATAATTAATTGGACAGTGACACATTTTTTGTTATTTTGGTTCTGTACTCTAGCACTTTGAGTTTGAAAGGATACAATGACAATGAGATTGAAGTGCAGACTGTCAGCTTTAATTTGAGGGTATTGTCATCCATATCGGATGAACCGTTTAGAAATTATAGAACCTTTTGTACATAGTCCCCCCAATTTTTGGCCATCAAAAATATTGGACAGTTTAACTTAATGTAGAATAGTAAGTAAGTAATCATTTTTAATATTTGGTCGCATATCCTTTGCATGCCATGAATTCCTGATGTCTGTGACCCAACAATATCAAAAGACTTTTGATATCTTATTTTCTGGTACTCTTACAAGCGATACTATAACTTCTCTGCATTTGAATGGATCTCTGGGAATTGGGGGGTGGGACTAGATTTAGCTATAAATTATGCTGGAACAGTATGGAATACATGGTTGGCAAAATGGCTAAAGGGTGTTTTTGTTAACACTGATGAGGGATAAAATGTGACATTTATTTATGGAAGCATTAAATGCTTCATCTTGCTAAACAAATTAGCTAAGGGAAGAGCTTATGTATAATCATAATAATAATAATAATAATAATAATAATAATAATAAAAATAATATATCCAGCATTAAAGCGCGTATCCCTCAATTTCTTCCAAAATACATACAAAACCTAAGAAAAATGACAAAACTAAAATCATTACCCATTTGCCACAAAAAGACAAAGATCATACAGCTTTGCACTAAAAGAATGTAACTTAAATGTTCTCATATTTCTAGCACTGTGGGTGTTATGATATGATATGCACATACTGTAAGTCACTCTGGAAGATAATATTTATCTGCTAAATTTCTCAATTGTAATTGCACTTTGTTATTATACATTAGATAAATATAAATAATTACTGCCTTGCCTTACACAACGCCAAACCGATATCATGCAACACAACGCCATCCCCTCCTGAACATGGGAAAAATATTGCATCATTTACTCTGAATTGCAAAATGTTTTTACTAATATCGACAATAGCATACACCACCAAAATTATTGATAGTGATCTGTGTCACTTATCAGGGTTACTGATGTCACATTTAGCTATGAACAGGGTCAGATCATTATCAGCAGCAAAATAAATAACCCGTAACTCCAGCAAAGGCAAGTCCACACAGTCACAGAGGATTTCACGCCATTCATGACTGTGAAACCAAGGTAGCTTATCATGACAACTAATCACTGCAATGTTTGAAACCAGGGAGCAGTGTCTGTTACCATTGTAGGGTTAATCCATATAGGCTTGCCATCTTTACACTGAGAGTATTTAACTTTATGGTTTCTTAAAATAGCCTGTCACACTTTCTTCAGTACTATTGTTACAGTAAAATCTTATGACTAAAGGATTAGCCACCATGGGTAATGCTTATCTGGGTAAATCCCTCCAGAATGTTAACCATTGGGTAATCCAAAGTGTGGGTCACTGAGCCAACAGTCATCCGGTTTTCAGAGTGCTTGCGTTGTTTCAGACCCAATTATTGAATTCGACAGAGACTGTAGAAAGTTCCTCTACTTCTTTATAATGAATGTGGAAAAAATATTCCTCTCCACCTGCAGATAAACATGATGTGATACATTCTTGTGTAGGTGCTTGTTTGTGTATTTGTGTGTGTGTGCGTGTGTGTGTTTCTGTGTGTTGGGGGACGCGATACAATGAAACAAATGATATTGCAATTGATGTCTTTGAATTAATTAATTAATTAACTCATTCATTCATGTATCTTTTATCGATGCAGATTTTCTCACAAAGATTAAAATGTTTTTTTACAATCATTGCCATATAGTATAAATTATATAAAAAACAGACAGCAAATTGTGTGTCACAGTATAAAATCAATGGTACAAGTAAACAGAGGGATTAAAATAATTCAGACTCTTCAGTTACTATATTGTGGGTCCTGGCTTGGAATTAATTACGGAAATGAGATAGTCAAGATTCAATTTGTTCAGTAACATGTTCGAAGACCATGGAGCGTAATAAGCAAAAGTAGTTTTTCCAATTTCAGTTTGCGGGTTGGGAATTTTATAAAGCAACAATTATGAATCCCAGTGCTGAAGAAGGTAATTTGCTTCTCGCTAACATCCCATTTCATTGATAGGATTACCTTACCCCCAATGAAACAAACAGAACCAATGATAGAGGCTTTGCGATGGAGCCCGGGTCCTCTGTTGCAAGACCCACTTAAGTCTATTGAGTTTATAGAGAGGGTGGGAAGAGGATGTGAACTGAAAACAAAACACTATGGGCCTGATTTACTAAGACCTGTAGAGTGTGCAAAACATTTTAGCACACGCAAAAGTAATAACACAACCAATGACAGGTGCAAAAGAAATACCATGATCAATCATTGGTCATGTTATTGGTTTTGCGGATGCTAAAATGTTTTGCACACACTAAAGGTCTTAGTAAATCAGGCCCTAGATGTGGGGAGAACTGCAGTTTAAAAGAATGGTGGTTGGAATTTGAAAAACAGATTCTGTAATAATTCAAATTAGGAACTGCAGTTGGTAATTTACCCCAGTTTCTGTCTCCATCCAGTTTGTGTGAGATTTATGCATCTCAAATCTACGCAACTTATGTGCTCCCTGTTAGCTAAGCGTGTAAACTTGAATTTTTATCATCATGAAAAATTACCCATTTTCCTCTATTTAATCTCAAAGAGTTACAACAAATACTTGCTGTAGCATTCTGTTTAAACTATTCATGGATGTCCAGAATAATACATATTTCCTATACATTTCTGGAACACTTACCATTTTCTACCTGCAGAAAACATAATTAACCCCCCCCCCCCCCCTATGTAAAGCATACATAGTTCCAATTTCATCTATTTATTTTAAGGGCCTCTCTCTAACACTCACACACACACACACGCACGCACGCACGCACGCACGCACGCACGCACGCACGCACGCACGCACGCACACACACACACACACGCGCACACGCACGCACACGCACGGACACACACACACACACACACACACACACACACACACACACACACACACACACACACACACACACACACACAGGTAGAGAGATCATCATTTCAGAATTTGTCAAAACGATAAGACCCAAGAGGAAACACTGTTATACAGCCAGTAAGATCCCCCCACTGTTTCCCCTAAAGCCTGGTGAGGTATTTTGTATTCTGTCCTCCTATACATTCATACCAGCTGGTCTCTTAGATTAACCTGATTAGCATGCATAACTATATTACAACTGAGTAAACATGGCAACTCCACTAGGATTATAATCCCATAATCTAAAGTAAACAAATCCAATGCAACAGAATCATGCATACGCACCCCACACATACACGCAAGAATACATGCGCGCGCAGTCCCATGCACACACACACACACACACACACACACACACACACACACACACACACACACACACACACACACACACACACACACACACACACACACACACACACACACACACACACACACACACACACACAGCCAGAGGATGTGAACATGCTGCATCATTTCTCTTCTGCGACAACAACCCATGAAATATTTAACTCTCGCAATGCAGCCATCCCAAGACTGAACACATTGCTGAGACCAACATTCGAGGCGAAGGGAAGTGGGACTGCGCACCCCACAACATCTCTTTTACAGCCTCATTCAAGCTTCCCTCTCAGTGACCAGGCCTGCGTTGCGATATCTGAGCTGTGCCGTTTCCCCGCGCGTGAAAGCTAATGTACAGCTGTCACACCCTGGCAGTACAAGTCTTTACATTAGCATCAATTAGCCATCTCTGAAACGACTGAACGGCTGTCAAAAACATCCGAACATCCATTCAGCCGCACAAAAACAGAGAGAACTGTCACACGTTGAGCGGTAATGCAAAAGCAATGCCTGCACCATTCAATTTGTTCCTCGTTTTTCTCTCTCAAAATGCAACTGAACAGATCCTTGCTGTTGAAGTAGTGACAACAGGAGGGGAATTCCACCAAATATTCCTGTCTTTGGCTGTAAGTCAGCTACCAGTGCTTCTTAAATCAGCCATGGACGATGTAGAGAGCTGAGCATTCTTTTCAGATCTGGTTAAATATATTATCTTTATTGTAGCAGGGATTAAATAAGCTGTAATTGTGAGATGGAATATTTCTGATAGAGAGAGAGAACAATGAAATGCACCTCGGAAATGCATACATATAAAAGGATGGACAACATTGCGGCTGAAAGAAAGCATGTCTGTCGGGACTAATATTGTTTTACTGTGAGTGTAACTAAAAAGACTAAAAAAATGCTAGTAGCAATAACTCTGTCCACCACAGCAAAAGGCAAACCACCAAACACTGTGAAGAGAAAGGTAACTGAAAAACCACTGCAGTAAATTGCAGACCCCGAAACAGCACAGTGGACTTCGGAAAGTCCCTCAGGCCAAAACATTGCGTGCAGCTATTGGTAAGATTATCGCAATGCAATATAACTCTTGTGGAAGATGATGGATTCACAACTACATGAACCCATGAAGGAGCAAAAAATCTTTTGTGCATTTCTGGACAGACTCCAAATAAAATTATATATTATCTATGAATCTATCTAAAGACATTATGCACTGATGGAAATCCAAAAAATATTTTATTTCTTTATTATTATTTTACTACTTTGTACCACAGCATGCATGTTATTCAGCATTCAGTGATCATTTTTAGTTGAAAGAACTTCTAAAACTTATTTTTTTAGTGACTGAACATAAGCATACCTACAAGTACAGTAGGTATATTAATTCTTTTCAGGCACTAATACAATAATATTTTAATTATTTTCAGACAGTACTACTACTACTACTACTACTACTAGTACTAGTACTGTTTATAATTTGATGTGGGCACATTACATAACATACTGTATAATATTTTTTCTGACCCACTTGTTTACTATCTAGTATCCAAAACTACTGATGAAGAGGAAATGAACATGCCAATAAAACACTATGGCAGTATGGGGTAATCACACAATGATATTTACTTGCAGATTCACTTGTGCAAATAATGCAAAGATTTAAGGTGAAATAACTTTTTTATCTATGATTTCAAATTTGCTTCTTGAAACTTATATTATTATTATTACTATTATTATTCACATAGAAACAAAAACAGCAGGGACAACTTACTAACATATACAGTGTTTTAATTATGTTTAGTAAATAGCAAGAAATGTGTTACCTGAATGATCCAATGCACTTTAACCAAGTAAATAAGAGGGCATATTTTGGGGAATTTCTGCATTCACTTTGAAACTACTAAAATCTATGGTTAAGTATATCTATAGTAAAATATAAAAGATTTTGTATATATTTAAAGATTTGTAATACTACAATGAATAATAATAATAATAATAATAATAATAATAATAATAATAATAATAATAATAATAATAATAATAATAATGTTAAATAATGCATGCAAATTATATTTGATAAAATGGCCACCCTGAATGAAATACAATAACTATGACCCACTTGGGGCTCACTCCATGCTTTGTAATAAAAACAGTAGATTTTCAATATCTATGTCAAAGACTTCCAAGGACACCATGGCCCCGTTTCCATCAACATTTATCCTTAATGTGAAAATAAATTAACTCAAATAAGTACAAATGATATCTTGCTGTGCCTAGGTTAGTTTTTGTCCCTCAAGTCAATATAAGTGATTGCTGAACTCACCCAACTGTGTCTGTGAAGACAATTAATTGATTTGTTTGTAATAAGTGCATATAAGGACATTTCAGGCTGAATCTGAGTATGGGCTGCACGATTAGGGCAAAAATTATAATTATGATGATTTTAGTCAATATTGAGATCACAATTATTTAACACAATAATTCATTGGTTTTCGGAACATAATACTTTTATTGCACTTTAACATTTTGAATGAACAGAATAATGCTTATATTTTCACATTTTCTAACCCTAACCCTGTAAAATAGGAGTCTCGATTATTCTTGTTTAGTAATTGTGGAAAGCATATATTGATATCATTATTAAAATTAGATTAATTGTGCAGCCCTAGTGTGTCAATTCAGTTAAAGAACACTGTCTTTAACTGATAATAATAATAATAATAATAATAATAATAATTATTATTATTATTCTCTAAATAAATTAAGGATACAGCAGAAAACACTGATACTGATTTTGTATGTATTTGTCTTATAATTACAAAAAGAAAACTAATACTAAGGTTGCCTAAATATTTGTTTTCTTCATATTTTAATGCTCATTTTAGCTAAAGTAATAGTGCTATGAATGATGTGGATTTTTAAAACCAAAATTAAATACAACATATGGGTCAAATAATTATGTAAAAAACTCTTTAGATTCTAGAATAATTTGAACATACTCTTGAAAATTGCTGAGAATTTGTCATGAAGAAAATGTATAATTTGTTTAAAAAATTATGTGGTTCTAAACAGTGGTGGAAATAGATGGAAATTGTCAATAGCTTGCAATAATTTTAGTGGTGCCTAAAGGCTTAAACCTTTTCAAAGGCATTTGCCCCAGGTCTGCACACCAGACCACACACAGCTCCCATAATCTTTTGGTCATCCCTTGTTTACCATGCAGTAGAAACCTGTACCTCTTTCTCATTTCACAAACACTCAAGTGATCCCCAAGGATCCGCCTGACCACATACACACCTCGATTTCACCCAATCCGCATTCTGGGCACCTCCCTCTGCTCTGACACCAAGTGATTATACCAGTGTTCTGATGAGGTGATGTAGGAGAATACACAACAATCCATGACTGTTTCAGGCTGGCTGAAGCAATGCACCACAGACGATCGATCCTTCTTGATGTCCACAGAGGCCACATTCTATTGGACCTAGCTGACGCCAGCCATCACTACGCAGTAACTGTACGTCCCTACCACATTCTCAAATGACTACAAAAACATAGTGAGATGATCTGTGCTTTGTTTTTTCTCTTGGTCAGATTCACATCATGAACCATAATTTTAGCATCCCAAAGATGACAGGCAGTTGGTGCAATAGCATCACTATACTGCATCAGAATACATCTGACTTTGGCACAGCACAGATATAGACCTTACAGCTCCAGAAAAGCAGGTTTAGCGTAACTTCAGTGGGCAGGGGGCTACTGGAAAATTCAGGAGTTGTGAGATGGAAGGTCAGTAAAAGAGACAAAGGGAGCCAGATGCAATTGAGCAGTGTAGTACAATGGTTAAGGGACTAGTCCTGCAATCCACAGGTTTGATTCACAGGTTGAGCACTCCTTTGTATCCTTGAGAAAGGTAGTAAACACAAATGTAATAAATATCCAGCTGCGAAACTGAGTTGGTGGCTAAAAAGTAAGCCACTCTGTATGTGATCATCAGCTAAATGACTAAATGTGAAAGGTGCACATGTCTACAATGGCTCTATATTGATTTAGCTTTATGTAGCTCAAATGGTGGTTTTATAGTCATTTTAAATGCACTTACTTGAAGACATTACCTTTTTAAACCAACTGATTGTAGTAAATGTATAAAACTGCAATTGCAAATAGGGTATACAAATGGGAAGAGACAGAAGGAAAAGGAGAGGGGGAGAAGGACGTTACCTTGGCAGGTGACACCTCGCGATTCGTGGCCGATGTCACAGAGGCATTTTCCGATAGGCACAAGCCACTCCCCCTCCGTGCTGCAGTACATCCGAGGAGGCTCCGCCTCGCTGGAGTTATTGACGCAGGACCCCCCGGACCTCCACCAGTGCCTGGGAGTCGGTGGGCACCGTGTCGGGGAACGTGGCCAGGTTCCTGACCGTGAAGGGGCACTTCTTAAAGTACACCCTCACCGACACCAGAGCGACGCAAGCCCCCACGTCCTGGAAGGCCAGGTAGAAGCCTTTCCGGGAGACGGGCCCCACCTCCCGCACCTCCGTGTTGAGCTTGAGGATGCGGTCGCCCAGGTCCGTCTGCGTGAAGCTCTCGTCGGCCGCGATGGTGTCGATCTTGGAAAATTGGTGCTCCCAGAACTGCTCGCCCTGGTCCTCCTCCGCCTCCATGTAGTAGAGGTTGAACGTCTCCTTGCAGGTCCCCAAGACCAAGGGGATGCTGTTACAGTCCCTCAGGGTGAACTTGAGCTCCACGTAAATCTTCTGGGCAGAGTTACGCGGGATCCAGCTGGTCCGCAGCCAATTGTTCTGGCTGTATTCCATGACGTTGCACACCTGGAAGGTGCGGATCGGTGTGTAGTGCTCGTCCACACCGCTGATCTCTTCCCACTGGGAGCAGGAGAGAGGGAATGTTCAGAGATATTTATAGAGATTTAGAAAGAGCTGAGACATACAGCTCTAAGCATTAATCTGGGCCCACGTTTATAAAGCAACAGAGAGCCGTAGTGCTGATCTAGGATCAGTTTTACATTTTAGTTCACAATGAACAAGGTTCATTATGGACTTGGGAAACCTGATTTTAGATCAGTATTCCTCCTCTGAGATACTTTACGGATATAGACCTGTTGTCCCTTATCCGCTGACCAGTGTTTGAAAACAGTTAATAAAAATGAAGGTAACAGCAACATCGGTCAAGAAACCGATCAGTCACTGTCACAATGTAACACTTACTTTAAAAGGTTGGGCCGTTGCATTTCTCTTCTTTTTAAACACTGTTGCTGTTACCTTCATTTTTATTAACTGTTAATACATGTTCTGCTCCATACTGAAAAGCCTGTGATGTGAGTGGGTAAAGTGTTAAAACCTGTGGGATCCTTCAAAATCTGACATACATGAAGGGAAATCAAAAATTAACTAAGACCATGTGTTTTCCTGAGCACTGTCAGAACAAGTGGGTGTTGCATGGGCTCTTTGGAACTGATAAGAAACACATTGGCTGAGTCAAACTCTTAGAGAAGCTGTTTGTTTCCAGATGGATAAAATGTGCAAAAAGACTGTAAAATTGGCCACTTTAGTTTAATCTTTGCCCTTCGGTTAATAAGACAGCTCAGAACGTATTGTGCTGAGAACTGCCCATTAACAGCGTGTCAATGTAAATGTGCTATGTATTAATTTATTCCCCCAAGAGAGCTGAAGTAATTGTTACAACACTTGGCTTATGATGAACCCCACAATGTACTGTTGGAAAGAAAAATTCAATGTCATGGAGGGGGTTAGTTTAAAAGTTCAAATTAATACCAAAAAAACATAGCGGCTATCTTTACTACTTCACATAAAGATACACAACGTTTTGCCATTTTAACTGTGAATTGCAAGGAACTAGAGGAAGTGGATATACAAAACAACACACAGCTGTATGTATTGATGGTTAGTATTTGTGCATTCACAGTTTATTTGAATTAATCACAGCAGGAGTGTTAGCAGAGGAAAGGCAATTCATCCATAAAACACAACACTATACCTTCTCCCGATCATTCACCTACTTGCTGCTTTTGCCTAATGGGGCAGTGGCACAAATGCTATTTCAAGCCGTAGAGCTAGGCATACTGTCTATTTCCCTCTGGGCGGATATTGCATCATGGGACACAAGTAAAGCCAAAAATTGAGGGTGGCAATCAGACTGATTGCTAAAATGTTTGCCCTTTAAAATATCAAGTATTGGATGTAGAGTAAGAGAGAATTACAGTAAGCGGGAATGACATGTTTCAGATATTTCTTTTTATTTCCATCATCATGGGGTTGACAGACCCAGAATTTGATGAAAAATGTTGTGTTGCCTTTTTTCGTAAAATGTATTGTATTTTTATGTAATAAATGTTTGTTTAAATGTATTATGCAAAATAGCCACAGCAGCAAGATTAAATGCCCTATACATGTTAACATGATTATTAATTTACATATATTATAGTAAATATCACATCAATAAATTGTAAAATCTCCAGCAGAATGTGTATGTGTGTGTGTGTGTTTGTGTGCATGTGTGTGTGCGTGTGTGTCTTTGGCAACTCAGCCCAACTGATAGCACCAAAATGAAGTCAAACGAATCCCAGGTGATAATGTACATTATCAGCATACTGAGAATGTGTAAACATAAATCTCTTTTGCTGAAACAAATGAGGTGCTGTGCATGGGTTGTATTATAGATATTGAACTGGAGGATGTAACAATTATTATGTGCAAAAATTTAATTACTGTCACACACTTGCAGTGCTTTCACTTATAGGTCACCTAGGGATATTCTTAAATACAGTAGGTATCTGTAGTTTACCTTTATGAATGTCATTCAATATCAGTAATGGTACTAGGCTGAAGGAAAGTTAAAATACCCTGAATTTAGTTGTCTGTACCAATTGCATATCAAGTGATTAATGCAAATGTTATGCATAATTTGTTAACTTAAATGGTATGAAAATAAAACTTGATGCCTTTTGAAGCGTACCAAGTCAAATCGCCACATTATATAATCATCAAGCTGTCTTTTTACCTTTATTTGACCATATCGGTCAGCATAATAGTATTTTGGACTCCTGAGAGTAAAACCGATGTTCTCCACTACTGTAAGCCACATAAGTGGGTCTGCCAAGTGATTGTAATGTAATAGATAAGAAGCTCTAAGAACTTAATTATCTTGCCTTGATGAAAAGTGGGTGGGGTACTCAAGGGATTGTATAGCCAATCATATTTAAAGCGGATGATCGGGTGGGCAGACATAGTTGAATTTGTGGGAATTTAACCAGGACAAACACCGCTGCACTTTCGAAAGGGAAAGTTAATATGGAAATATCTAGCAAGACAAACAACAAACAAAAGGAAGAGACAAACGGGATGATGTGTTAATGGTGGGTGTTGTGTAGTAGAGCTTGCGGGACCCTCTTTCTGTTATTATAATATAGGCCAGTGGGTCACTTTGGCCTGCAAAGCCAAAAACCCCAAAGTCTCTGGATGAAACTTTACTTCCTAGTCCAGTAACAAAATACCTCAGACCCACATCTGCCGGTGACTGTAATTTTGTTTCAGCTATCACTTTACAGGAACAGTAATCCCTCCCGGGCAAGGAAAGGCTACATTGATGGAATTATAAAAATCAACAGTTGGTTAAAGGCTGTGGTCCAAAAAGACCACATTCGTACACTCACTGAAAGCATGCCAGCTGGGAAATTCTTTCAAATAATGTATTTCCTGGCCATAGTGAACTATTCAAGACAAATTTTGGTTTCATAAAGATATGTAATAAAATTACCATTCACATCTTATTGATGTTGCATATGAATGACATTTGCTGTATCTTCATGGGGCATCACATACTGTACATAAAGGCACACATTATCATTATATGCACATACACTGCCTGGCCAAAAAAAAAGTCACACACTCTAATATTTCGTTGGATCGCCTTTAGCTTTGATTACGGCGCACATTTGTCGTGGCATTGTTTCGACAACCTTATGCAACGTCACAACATTTATTTCCGTCCAGAGTTGCATTCATTTTTGGCCACGATCTTGTATTGATGACAGGAGAGTCATGCATTGGGCGTTGGACTGTGTTGGACTGTGTACCACTGTTTCACACAGACACAAGTATTTTGTGAGCAACAATATCCATATTACTGCAGCACACCACATACCAAGTGCACATTTCTAAAACATGAGCTTGAAATTGTAGTTCCAGTAGAAAAACACATTCACCCTCATTTCAATGTTTAGATCATAAAAGCTGTTAGACATCATGTATTTTTTTCTTTTTGGCAGCTACTTTAAACATTAAAAGGCTCATATACATTCCCAGGGCTACTTAAAAAACAAATAAACAAGCTTAAAAGCCTGTATTAGCCAATAATAATTATGCCTATTTAACTGAACATGTTAATTAAGAGTAACTGCAAACGTGATTTCAAAAGGGATTTCTGAATAATCTGAAGGTTTAAGTTTAGAAATATGAATTTCAAAAGCAAATGGTCTTATTAGCAGCAGATCGAATCACAAAGAATAGCAAAAACACACAGGGAAAATATTGATGTGGAAAATGATCATGCCCTGCACACCGTACGCCCACCACGTTCACAACAAGTACCTGTACGGCCTTTTTAATGAGAGGGAAACCATGAGACAGTTTACATTCCCCGCTCTGGTCTTGCAAAGTGCTAATCCTCATTTATGAGCCCCATCTGTTGAGGTTTCGAGCACCATTTCAAGATGTATTGCTTTGCTTTTCTGATGAGACTGGTCTATAGTGCCTATTGATTACAGTCAGCCTGTAAAAATAGCATGTGAGTTGTGGGTCTCTACCTAATTGCCTATTTTGTCTCACAGCATTAAATTATGGTATTCCAGACAGGGGATTTGGGAATTTCCAGGCACTTTGGCTTCCAGGAGATTATATTACTTCTTATTTCTTATTATTTCAAACCTCACATGAAATGGAAAAAATCTCACTCACCACCCCCCCCTTCCTGCCCCCCCCCCCCCCCCCTCCTCTCTCCTCTCTCTCTCATTCTCTCTCTCTATCTCCCTCTCTTTCTGTCTCTCTCTGTCTCACATTTTCAGTCCATAAAAGGTGAAGAAATATCACAGTATAGCTCAATGCAATGTAGCTGCACTCTTCCCGTGCTTACGTTTACTCATTACAACAAGTCGTCCATGGTTTTGTTTTAAATATGTACCCAACATAACGTGCCCGATGACTGGTCAAGTTAATGAAAAGTGAGAGGGCTGTGAGTACATAACACTTGTGTAAGACAGACAGACAGATACAGCCTGACAGCACCTGACAAACTCACCCCATGTGACGGGTAGGAGATCCACCCCAGTTCCTCTTGGCTTACTTTGGAATCAAGCAGGTTAACTGTGTGAGAGGAGGGAAAAGATTTTGTCGCATTAGCCTCTGTTGCTTTGGCTCTCGTACATCCAAACCTGTGTTTGTCCAGCTGCTGCTGGCCATTTATGAGTCTATGCTTCTAAACAAACAAATTGTGGATGGTTATTTTGATTACTGCTATAGCCCATTCTTTGCAACAGATAAAATAAAAAATAAAATACAAGATCAAAGAAAATAAAACTGAGACCTGAGGGAAATACAGCAAGGCTATTTTGTTAGCTGTTCGCCCTTTTTCCACTGGCTTGAACTCTGTGGTGACATCAGCCCAGAGATGGGCTTTCAAGAGGTGCTAATCCGCCATTTTATTTATTCAGTCATTGCAAAGCACGTACCCCTGAATTGTGTGACTTGTATTGCTTACATTTAGTAAATGTATTGATATTTTATGCATGTACGTATATTTATTTGCGTGTAATGTGAGATATTAACTGAAATAAAGCAAGCTCAAAGTCTCAAGGTTGCAGAATCATTGCTCTCTAGGAGTGGAACATGTGACCTGCAAGAACAAATATATGAGCCAATTGTTGCATACTCTTTTTAATTGATACCCTCTACAGCAAATCAAAATCAATTATTTACATAAATGACAAGCGTCATCATACCAAAATCCTGAATTTACACTGCGTGTTTCTTTGCTATTCTGACATCTGATGAGAGAGTACTTGGATTTTCTTAGAGTGCAGTGTACCGTGCTGATCCTCAAAAACATTCAGGGATAAACTTATATGTTGTAATTACTGAATGGTAATTAGTCCAATGCTGCTAATTTCCTAAAACGTAAGGCTTCTTGAAAGCTTGGCATTTAAGTCCTAACTTGCAGTAGCTTTGTTCTTTGTCCTCCCAAAAGGCCATACCTGGGTGTACCTTTATAGTAGCCCTTAGGAAGGATACCAGAACCACCTGAGCTGACTGCTAATTAACCTCAGGTGTGCATGTCTATATGGGAGACTGTCGCTGTCCAAGGTCCTGCAAGCCTCCTGGGCTTTAGGGGTGAGTAGGAACAGTCTCAGACACTCCATCTCCAGAGAATCTGGAAAGGGAATTTTCAGTCTCTGCGATTGGCTCAAAAGTCAGCAGTCTGATTGGTAGTGATTATTAGCCAGCTTTGGTTTGGTTCATATGTGAATTTACTGTTACCACCAGGTAATTTGACTGTTTCAGTTGCTTCCTCCAATTTGAGTGCCACATGCATGAGATCATGACCATTATCAAGAACTACACGAGCATTGGTTTGGACTAGAAAAGTGCATCCCTGGAAGTATTAGACAGAATTATCTCACATCAGAGTATCCATCTTGTCAGGCTCATAGTATCGTCAGGATATGAGCCTGACAAGTAAAGTTACAGGAGAGATCAGTGGGAGAGAAGGCCTTTCTACACTCCCAACCCCTCCCAGCGACACAGAGCCAAACATATGAATAAAATGAATGATCAATGAGAGTCACACTTCTTTTAAGCTTTTTTCCCTTTTTCTCTCTCCAATTTGGAATTCCTTGATTCCGCGATTCAGGAGAGCGGAGGCGAACATGCGCTCCCCTCTGAATCATGTGATATCAGCTGCCGCTTCTCATCACACCGTGGTTCACAAGTCGGCCTCGCGCAGGCATGGGTCAGGGGAAGACACTTCACGTGGGGCGCATCAGATGAACTTGCGGGCGCCCCGACCGAACTGGTGCATGATGGGACTCTGTCATCTTGGCTGACTGAAACCCCATTGCATGATGGGACTCTGTCATCTCGGCTGACTGAAACCCTGGTGCATGATGGGACTCTGTCATCTTGGGTGACTGAAACCCCATTGCATGATGGGACTCTGTCATCTCGGCTGACTGAAACCCCGGTGCATGATGGGACTCTGTCATCTCGGCTGACTGAAACCCTGGTGCATGATGGGACTCTGTCATCTCGGCTGACTGAAACCCCGGTGCATGATGGGACTCTGTCATCTCGGCTGACTGAAACCCCGGTGCATGATGGGACTCTGTCATCTCGGCTGACTGAAACCCTGGTGCATGATGGGACTCTGTCATGTCGGTTGACTGAAACCTTCTCATTCCTGGGCAATTCTAGAGGCAATTGTTCACCTCCCTACAGGGCTGCCAGCCACAATCGCGCTGACATGGTCCAGATTTGGTACCAGACTGTGGGGCCCTTCTGCACACTGGACCAGTGCCTCATACAGGATGAGCCACCCAGCAGTCCCATCAGCCATAATTTACCTATTTTATGTATTTCACTATATTACATACACAGATAAATCAATTGGTTGTTATACTGCTGGTTGTAAAAGAGTTGTTATTATTTAGTGACTGGCAATCATTTTTAATGGCCCTGCCGTAAGTGCAGCAGGACCGTTAAATGGTGTTTTAAATTTAGATTAGAGAATATTAAAACTTCAATACATGAAAGCTGAAGTTTAATCAAGTCAAAGATCAGCTCCCGTGTCAAAATGAAACAAAGTGCAACGTCATGTTGTCTGCCGCATGCATTAGACGCAGAGGGAGAGGGCTATAACTCCAGCGAGGCTCTCAAACTCGATTGAAAGCTTGTAAAACGTCAACCAGGTCGCAAGCAGTGGAAATATTTCCATTCGCTTTAGAGCTATCGTTTAGATTACAGCAATTCACCTCCACCAATGGTTCCAATTTCAGTTTCTGAGTGAGCAGAGACCAAGGCGGCCTATCTAGAGTTTGAGAGCAGAAAATAAGACAGCTATATCAGGGAAGTGAATTACCCAACAGCAGCAGAGTGTTTGCTTCTCTTGCAGAGGGGAATGGCATCTGGGAGATCTTGTTGATCTCCCGACACGGCGCACTATAAGGCAAATAAAATTATTAATAGAAATCTGACGGCCTACCACTGGGACCAGAGAGCACAAGGCAAGAACAGGTGAATCGATATGAGGAGAAACAATCATGTAAAGCCAGTAGCATGGGAAGCCCGCGGACATCAGTCTCGGTGATAAATTACCGCCGCCCCCCAATGGCCGATGCTTCCATTTAATCAGAGGGGCTGCTCAATCAAGGGCTCCGAAACCACTGGGGGAAATGTTTTTTTTAAATTAATTAATTTAAATAAAAAGCTATTGTTTTGTGACTCATTCATTAATTAGCTTAGTGACAGTAACCACTAGTTTTAAAAATAAGCACACTTTCAGAAGCGGTGCTGGAATTAAATACCAGCGCATGCATTGCAAAAACCAAATCTTAACAAGCATTTTATTATATATTTTATTTTATTATATTTAGACTTTAGAATCTTATTTCTGTTACTTTTTTTTGCTAAATAAGACAAACTGTCTGCCAGTTGGGTGAGATAGTTTTACTCATTTCAAGATTTGCCAGTGGGGTAAGATAATTTCACTTGTCAAGCAAAAGGTAACTTAAAACAAACTAATATTTTCTACTTTTGAGAAACAAATTGGATATTAAGTCTCATTACAAGACTAAACCACTTGTTAAGACAGACGTTTTTTTGCAGTGTGTGAAGAATTTATTTGCTACGGTGTGCAGTACAAACAATCCATAATGTTATCCATGGTGGACCAAACTAGAAAATGTGATGCATTCCATTGGACTGCCGAAACTATGAAGCATGATTTTGGTCAGTCGGCTTTCTCTTCCTATATACAGAGAGGTAAACTTTTTTCATTTATAAAACCCTTAGAAAGTGACTCCTTTCCCAAAAGAGCCAGCAACCCTCCAGGATATGTTTGATGTCTCTGCCCAGAGATGTGGTGCTGCAACAAAGACAGCTGGACTGGGTCCTGACTGAGTGACTGCTGGACTGGGTCCCGACTGAGCGACTGCTGGACTGGGTTCTGACTGAGTGACTGCTGGACTGGGTTCTGACTGAGTGACTGCTGGACTGGGTTCTGACTGAGTGACTGCTGGACTGGGTCCCGACTGAGTGACTGCTGGACTGGGTCCCGATTGAGTGACTGCTGGACTGGGTCCCGACTGAGTGACTGCTGGACTGGGTCCTGACTGAGTGACTGCTGGACTGGGTCCCGATTGAGTGACTGCTGGACTGGGTCCCGACTGAGTGACTGCTGGACTGGGTCCTGACTGAGTGACTGCTGGACTGGATCTCAGCATTAAGGAGGAAGACCACATTGGCCCTCATGTTGTTGCAACTGCGAAATTCCATTCCCATGATTTGTAATGGAAGGGTATATTAAAACAAATTAATCTGATCAAGAGTATATACATATGAGTTTTCTTCATAATAAATAAATACCATTGTTTAATGTTATTCTACAATCTAAGATACATCATTCAATAATTCTCAGTACACTACTGCCACAGTATAGCTACACAGTAAGCTGTGTCATTTGAGAGGATTTTCTACTGAAGTAAGTGTAAATAATGGAAATGCATTGGGAAATGCCAAAATATATTTTAATGCAAATTAGGGCTGGGTATTGAACCTCAATACTTTTTGAGCACCGGCCGAATCATGTCCATAGCACTGAGTATCGAAAATTGTCAGAGTATCGAAAAAGTATTCGGTGCCAATTTTTGGTACTTTTTGGCAAAAAGTTATAAAATTATCTGTTAAGTACCACATCTTTAGCCCCACCAGGGGAACGCTTTCTTGTTTTTATTCTTGTTTTTTTCTTGATTTAAAGCATACATTTCTTCATTTTATACAGATATTTGAGTTGACAACATTAAACACTGAAGCATATTAGAGGTTTCGGCTTATTTTGTTAAATGAGAAGTTTTTTTTTGGATATTGTTGGAAAAATATCTTTACAAGAAAGATATCAAACACCAGGTATTGGTATCGAGACCGGTATCGAAAAATTTCGAACGATACCCAGCCCTAATGCAAATACGTGCCTTTTATCTGGAGCATTTTTATTTTTGGTAATTTAAAGTAACACTTTGCATGGCATAATGGTTTGGACTTTCTCCATTGTTATCGGTGATGGTAACAGAATCGGGTGATTATACATATTTTTAAAACAATTACAGATTTTAGCAAAATAACTGTCACTAGGCCATTTGTTCTAATTAACTTTTAACTTGATTATGTAAAATTAAGACTTTTTTCGCTCACTTTGAACTGATTTCTTCAGCAAGTTCAAAGATAACGTTCTTTTATTTCTGACTGGCTTGTTATATGGAGATATAACCTGTATGACAAAAGAGTGCATGGATGTTATTTGTGAGTAAAATCAGGACACTAACATGTGTGTTTTTAGATGGAAGGATGAAATAAAGAAATATACAGTTTTATGTTTACAAGTTTTCAATTAAGTTTAATGTAATTCATTTTTAAAAAATTAAAAAAATTAAAACATTTGGCATGAAACACATTTATTGAATACATTAATTAATTGCTTTACTTGTTATATCTATATTTATCAATTTTATATGTTATTTTCTGGATTAAACTTGCCATGTTCCCAAGTTGGGGCCACAGGAACATTGCATACTTTGGGCTCCTAATAGCTCTGACCATTACGGGAGTGATACACCTAATTGTCCAGGTCGAATCCTGGCAAAGCCAGTGCCAACTGTGTCCAGGGGTCCCATAAACCCATGCATAATTAGCCGTAGCATCACGCAGAGCGGGATGGTTCAGTCAGAAGGATATTCTTCACTCCATGGTGCCGTAGTAACTCCTGCTTAACTGGGAGCTCGCAGTCTGCTTGCCTTAGCTACGTAAGTTGTGCAAGCCCTGTTCTCAAGAGTACGCGACTCAGCTGGCGGGCTGCAGAGTGAACAGAAGCCGAAGCGGACTGAATGCATTTTGGAGCAGGTGCCCTGAGGAATTGACAGTGATCATTACAGCAAAAGGGACTGGCCGAAAGATTACAGGCATAATGTGCTGAGCATTCCAAACTAGGAATAAAAAGTTATCTTCAAAATGGTGAGCATAAAATCAACCATAATTACAGCACTATAGTGAACAAGAACAAATAAATGCTAAACCCTAAACCGCCTAACCATTTCGCTCATTATGATGGCAATGAATTGTTCACCAACATCACATGCATTATTCAGCTCAGTCCCACAGCGTCTGATGCGTCCAGTTTCTCAGCCGTCCTGAATACACTGGGAAGTCTCAGTCCATCAGCTACAGCACTGCCACCAAGAAGCACTGTGTGCTGCAAGACTGATGACTTGGAGATGCTGCCAGCTGACACGGGGCTATTTGTAATGCCACGGCATGTGTAAGTATACATTTAGGCTGCTGAATGGGATCATCACTCACAAAATATTGCCCTTCCCCAGTGCGAGCCCAGCGCTCCTTGACACATCGAACAAGCCGCAGTGCCGCGGATGAAAACGCAGCAAAAAAATGAGGGCTGCAGCCAGAATGGAGTAGACGCCGTGCATCCGACCGCCTGGTTTCCCTCCACCACCGACACGTCAACATAATGCAGGAACCTTTCGGGGGTCCAGCGTTTGAATGAAGACTGCAGCATACGTCAGACAGCCCGTATGTCTCAGCACATATAGTTGCCTCTGAGGAGGGGGAGAAGTTGAGGTATTTCTCCTTTCACCCCTTAGTGCCTGTGGGCCCTAGAATGTGGTGCCTGGCAGATGCTTTAGTGCAGTTTGTGACTGTTCGCAGAGCGACATTGAGAATGGCCTTTTTATGTTTCAGCCTCGGCCCTTGAGAGAGTCTATGCAGAGCCCCGCCTCCACCATCTACTTAAGGCATTTACCCATCTGCACTCCACCGTAGGACACAGAGTTTCTGAATTCCAGATATGTCCATTGGCGCTCTTTGTTAGTGGAGAATTTAAACTGTCATGTAAAAAGTGTCCATTAATATCAATAATATTGAATATGTAGGCTATTAAATAAAATAGTGTATGTATGTATGTAGGCCATGTGACGTGAAGCACCAAATTGATTCATATAGTAATTCAAAGGGGAACGTTGTCAGCAACTTAAATGCACAGCATTGTTTTACTTTAAAAAAGTTTTCCCCTTAAAAATCTAGAAATAAATATTTTTTTTCTCAACTCGCGCTTGAGGCACACATCGTGGGTGTCGGCTACTAAAACCATGTGTGCTATCATTTGGGAACATTAAAATATACAACGTGGTCTGTTGACTGTTTTGCCAACGTCATATCGCAGCTGATTTAATTATTTAATAGGCCTAAAATCGTGTCGTTTGCAGTTAAAGTAGCGCAGATATGTAAAGACCATGGTAGTCTAACTGGAATCTTATACATAATATTAATTAAAGGGAACATGAATTGTAATAATTCAGTCAACGGCCGCTTTTTCGTTAACAGAACATCACATTGATAGCATCCAAGTTTTTAAAACTTAAATCTTTTAAACATAAAGAGGGACTGAATTGCCCTAGGCTACTGTGACGGCAAAGAGACATAACGCAGTTAAAAGGCATTTTATCACTATAGCATCGGTCTACCGCGACAAATCAATATGTGAATCCCAGATCCAAATCATGCTATGGACAATGCATTTTCATATTTTATATTTCTCATGTTAATATTATTTATTTATTTATATTTTCCTTGGCTTGTTTTCCCATATTTTCTTGCTGTGGCTGTCAAAAACAAGGCCCGAAAAAGGATCCTTATATCATTTCTCATTTAAACGTCTGCGGCTCCACACTGACACTTTCTGGTGAATCGGCTTGTCCTCATTTACTTATAAGAAAGCAATAAATAAATAAATAAAAGGAAGTTGGCACATTGTATTTATATATTTTTGAATTGGTTTTAATGTTCACATGGAAAATAATAAAGTGTTATCTTTTGAATATGCCAAGTAATATTCCATGAATCATATTGGCCTACACCATGCAATTAGGCTCAGAATGCCTCTATGCAATTATGTCCGTGTGTGCGTGCGTGCGTGTGAATAATGAATCCCGTCGAAATAATGAATCCCGTAAAGATAAGATACCGTGTCTACTTTAGATGTAGGCTATTACTTAGGTAAAACTTACTTTGTTTTAAATATACTTTGGTTTTCAGTGTTATCAAACTGTAGGCCTGTAGACCTATACAACACGGCCCGTACAATTAGCATGCATATTAAGTGGAAGAAAGGCGGACGAGATTTATTTTATTTATTTTGCGTTTGTGTCAAAGCAAACTGGGCTCAATGAAAAGCCGAACAAATAATTTGAAAATAACAATTAATTAATTATTCATTAATAGGCTATTGTTATTACTTGACGCAATATAACTGATTTTACACTTTTAAACTTTCAAAACACAGAGCAAGCGCCAAAAGCATTCTTAAAATTATGAAGAAGAATGCGACAACAAATATGAAATTAGTAGTAGCCTACACCTGAACAGCATTAAGGCTTATACTGAAATTCAGTAGCCTACTTTCGAGTGCAGAATCGCTATGGTAACTTACACGATCCAGGTACTTTTAATGAGTAGGCTATGCTAGGCTATACTGTAATAGCCTAGTTAACAACAGTCATGCATGTATTCAGTTTCTAATTTCATAATTCTCATATTTTACCCCCACTTAGCCTATTTGTCAACGCCCGTATCAAAGCACCCTTAATGTATTGTAGGCCTACTAGTTTTCTACTTTCCCCATCAACATAACACAAAATGCTCTTCTTTTGCTCGCAAAATTTGACCATGGTGTCACGGTCAAAATTTTGTTACAATGAAAAATATGTGTAGGCCTAAATATGGCAATGTCCAGAGAAACTAATAAATAAATCAAAGTTTGACACATTTGATCTAGGCTACTGCCTTCAACCCCCCCCCCCCCCCCCACAAGAGTGCCTTTTCAGTAGCCTATGTAGAACGCAGAGTAGTACTGACTGCGCATATAGACATCTGCACAAGAGAGCATGGTATATTGGATAGACTGCAAGTCCTCAGTAGGCTACCAAGAACCTGTGTTCAAAGTATAGCCTATGGTAATCCTTAACTTTGAGTCAGTAAGCGCTATTAATTGCAATAGGCCTATAAGTAAACACTCGATGTAACTGTTGTATTTATTCTGCTGGGGGAAATAAAACTAAAACAAGAAGCGTTTACGTCTGTCATTCAAAGTTGAATACAAAGCGCATTGCGTTTAGAATAGCGTGTGCGCTACAATCTCTGCAATGGGGGTCATCAGCCTCATAACTACTTGAACCGAATGATAACTTGTACACAATTGGATTCAATTAATAGAAAAGACAACGGCTTACATCTAGTCCTCTGTGTATACGC
This sequence comes from Synaphobranchus kaupii, assembly GCA_029718625.1. Classification (NCBI taxonomy): domain Eukaryota; kingdom Metazoa; phylum Chordata; class Actinopteri; order Anguilliformes; family Synaphobranchidae; genus Synaphobranchus; species Synaphobranchus kaupii. The sequence goes on from CM056383.1 coordinate 18,756,871, forward strand.
GCATAACGCGAACGGCCAGCGCATCTCGACATTAAAAATGACGGATGATTTAGAAGTTACAAATAGCCCCAAACTTGTCAAATAAATAAACACAGCGATTTAAATGTTACTTACTATATTGCAAAAATGCTGTAAAAATAAAGCTCGAATTCGTCACAAAATATATTAAATTAAACTGAAAATACACACGTACTGTGTCCATTTAGGTAAAACTATAAGACTATAAAAAAGGTTCGAGTAGGCTACTTCGTTACCATCGTTCACATCGCCAATCCTAGCCTACGCTACATTGTCTCTTCTTTATGGCATTATTTCCTAATAGTTTCACCGGATACGTCTAAGAATGGTCACATCGACAATAATTGATCAGTAGTGTGACCTATGGTAAATGCATAATAAGTTATAATTGTAGTCTAATTCAACGACACTCAATCATAAAACACTTCAGAAAAGGAATAATAGCCTTGGATTTTTTTCATATTTTTCCTGAAACACGCTCCTCTTACAGTTTGACCTGATTTAACAATCCTGCCCCCTCGCGCTAAATGAGCGTTCTAATACTAAAGCGAGTCTGTGAATTAATCAATACAGAACAGTTTAATAAAGACATAAGGTAATTGGTCCCACACTGTTTGAAGAGCGCGGAACAGACACATGGTTTTAGCATGCTAACACAAGTGTTGAAGAGAGACAAACTAACAGCCCTTTTGCATTCCTGGCTTCTGTATCCGACAGCTCATCCACAGCATCAGCGCTTCGTGGACCACCTTAAACAACGCTGAGCAGCAACTAAAAAGTAGCACACGACTCCATCTCGTTCGTTTCATTACAAACGTTATCATACCTTCATTGGAGTGATGGCTAGTAAGATGTCCTTGGCAAACAAGCGAGAAGAAGAAGAAGAGAATGAGAAAAAGGACGGAGGGTTTGAAATCCATGACGGTAGTTCAGAGGGCAAAGAGAGGTATATAACTCCATAAAGCATGCCACTGATGCGGGATCGCCGATTCCGACACAAGTTACCATTCTCGGCTCCGAGACTGATGTCAAGTTTGACACCGGAGATGAGGAGGAGTCTGCGCGCATTCCCTCTCCCTCTCCCTCTCTCCTTCACAGAGACTGGCTCCGGCGTAAGGATTCCATTTTTCCGTTGGGTCCTACCGAGCAGACTGTTAATTTTCAGACGTTCTCAAGTTCACAAGAGGTCACCTTTCTTTCCACGAGGGACGGTGCGGAAACAACACTTTTTTCTATTTTCAGAACATGTAAAAACGTGCCTTAGTCAGAAAAACAACAAATAATAATAACGATTTTAATCATTTGCATACCTACATAACCATGGTATGTTACAGTAAGAGAGACAGGAAAGGCATCAAATAAGTAGTGTTTAATGCGAAATAGTTTTTTGATGATTCTTTAATTATTTGTTGATGCTTTAACGTCAGTCATGGCATGAACCAGGATTCAGTCAAATTCCTTCCTCTTTTTTGCTGCATTCAGGTAACTTGCGTTGGTGCTAGATCGCAATTGCCGTTACTGTTCACAGTTTGGCTCGTCAAAGTATTGATTGATCCTGGCCATAATCTTAAAACTGATGAAAAAGGTCTAACATGTAGTAGCCTATACTTCAAAGAATCAGAGCTCTGAAATGCATTACCACGTGTGTTTTTTATTATAATTTCGTCGCCAAAATAGGCAGACGCTTTATGAATTATCATGATTTGGAGGGAAGCATGAGGAATAAAATGATCAATTAACTCTTTATGTAGACCTACCTATTTACCTATTTATTTTGCCCTGGTCGTTTTGTGGATGACTTAATCCTCACATCCTATTTTATTTTGTTGACTTACTAAAAAAATACATCTTTTTCATACTTATTTACACTTATATTTATACCCTCCCATTTACATCTGAATAAATAACTATACACAACAATCTATAGGCACAGATATATGTCAGGGCACCATTAATTCAATTAAAAACGTAATATGTGCTAAATTTAATCGAGCTCTGATTCTGCACAATGAATAATGAATAATCGCCAAGCATCTGGCCTCAACAGAAAAAATATATTCCATAATTAAACGTAATTAACTTGTATTCATTTAAAATACATGTTCAGTGTTACAGCACACAGTTGCATTTCAGACATAATGAGAACAAGGCACAATCCAGTATTCTGACACCCTACAGCCTCTATTCAAATCAGTGTTATTAAGTGATTCTGTTCCAATGCCATGACAACATTTTGCACTGAACTGTAGGCCTATAGCTTTCACTGTCATGTAAGCCTAGTAATTCCCCATTTGGAACGGTCACATTCAACATTCACATGCTGTGTGTCCTTGCAAAAGCAGCAATGGAGCAATGGAGGATGAATGGGGATATCGATGAATAAATAAACATGCAAATAGAGTTATGTGGCACAATGTTCTCTTCCATATGGAGAAAACATATGTTTTTTTAGCACTTATCTAACTCCGTGAGGTAACAGTGTATACAGATCCTTTCCAAAAAATTAGAATATCATGGAAAAGTTTTTTTTTTCCATAATTCCATTCAAAAACTGAAACTTTCATAGATTATAGATTCATTACACACAAAGTGAAATATTTCTAGCCTTTATTTGTTTCATTTTTCATAATTTTGGCTTACAGCTCCAGAAAACCCCCAAAACAGTATTTCAAGAAATTAGAATAGTGTGTCGAAAATCAGCATTTACTTCAGTTATTTCAGAGAATAAGTGGAGTGGCTTGACTCGAGGAATCCGACAGTTGTAGCCCATGTCCCGGATACGTCTGTACGTGGTGGTTTTTGAAGCACTGACTCCAGCCTCAGTCCACTCCCTCTGCATCTCCGCCAAATTTTGGAATCGTCTTTGCTTGACAATCCGCTGAAGCCTACGGTCATCTCTTTTGCTTGTGCACCTTCTCCTGCCACATTTTTCCCTTCCACTAAACTTTCTATTGATATGCTTGGACACTGCACTCTGTGAACAGCCAGCCTCCTTAGCGATAACCTTTTGTGGCTTACCCATCTTCTGGAGGGTGTCAATGATGGTCTTCTGGCCAATTGTCAAGTCTGCAGTCTTCCCCATACTGAACCAAACTGAGATAAACTTTGCAGGTGTTTTGAGTAAATTAGATGATAGTGTGACACTCAGTCTAAAACATTCATTCTCTGAAATAACTGAAGTAAATGCTGATTTTCGACACACTATTCTAATTTCTGTAAGCCAAAATTATGAAAAATGAAACAAATAAAGGCTAGAAATATTTCACTTTGTGTGTAATGAATCTATAATCTATGAAAGTTTCACTTTTTGAATGGAATTATGGAAAAAAAAAAACTTTTTTGGAAAGGATCTGTATATATACAACATATGTTAACTGGCATCTTCTTCTCTGGTTAGCCATGCACAACTCTTTTCAGTTTTGTACATTGAATGTTTTTTCACATTAAGACCTATGCTCTTCAACATGAAAATAATGATGGCATGTAAAAAAAAAAAAAATCTAATGCTACATTTGTGTACGGCTTATGGCAACACTTTTATAAACGTGACCCGCCAGTTGCATTTCCGGTGAAATCAGTGTAGCGGCCCCCTTGTGCCATACAGAGATGGGAGAGATTACTTGTGATAGGCACTTCCTGGATGAAATGGAGTGCTGGTGTATGTATGCCCGATGCTGAAATTAGTTTCTGTTCCCTGTTGCGATATGAAATATTTTCGAAAGACCTGGGCATGATCCCAGAAGGCCCGAGGGGACGTTCGAATGGGAGCGAAAGCTCTCTCCGCAGGTGTGGCGTCAGCGTCTACCATTTCCCATCAGATTCGCCATCTAAACAAGCAAATCTTAGGGGCAAGCTGCCACTTTTAGGGAGCGTACTGACATGCTCCTCAGTCTGCTTTGCACAATTTCCATCAGGTTTTGCTATACCCTTTATCCTAAAGGAAAAACGCACAGAAAAAGGTCTACTGTTAAATTAGATTAAATTAGTGTTAATATTAATCCAAATGGGGACAAAGTGTTTCTTGAAGCAAAAGGGTGAATCAGGTTCAGTAAAAAAAATTATAATAATAAATAAATTATATATATATATATATATATATATATATTCGTGCTTGTCTCAGTCTTTCCAGCATTTATTCCTGCCTGCTCCTTGCCTGTTCCTCATTCCTGTGTTACCCGACCAGTTCCTGTTCTCCTGCCTGTCCAGCCTGCTCCTGTCCTGCCTGTTCCTGTCCAGCTCTGATCCTGTCCATCCCCGTCCTAGCCCTGATCCTGTCCATCCCGATCCTAGCCCTGCTCTTGCCCTTCACCCTCCTGTTCCCCAGCTCTGACGGATTCCCGGTTCTGACCCCTGCCTGTTCCTGGACTTCGCTTTTGCTCATTCTGCATTGTCATGTCTGCTGGACATTGACCCCTGCCTGGAACTGACTATGTATCTGCCTTGCCTTTATTGCACTGTTTGCTGGACTTTGACCCTGTTCTGTCGACCTTGAATAAAGCCTATTCCTATCATTCTGGTGTCTGCGATTGGTTCCGATCCGTTCACATAACAATATTGAGCACCGTAATTCATTGGACAGTGACACATTTTTTGTTATTTTGGTTCTGTACTCTACCTCTGAGTTTGAAAGGATACAATGACAATTGAGTATTTTGATCCATATCGGATGAACCGTTTAGAAATTATAAAACCTTTTGACATAGTTCCTCCCCCATTTTCGGGCATCAAAAAATATTGGACAGTTTAACATAATGTAGAATAAATGTAAATCATTTTAAATATTTGGTCATATATCCTTTGCAGTCCATGACTTCCTGATTTCTGTGACCCAACAACATTAAAAGACTTTGATATCTTATTTTCTGGTACGCTTACAACCGATACTATAACTTCTCTGCATTTGAATGGATCTCTATGGGCATTGGGGGGTCGGACTAGATTTAGCTGTAAATTATGCTGGAACAGTATGGAATACATGGTTGGTGAAATGGCTGTAAGTCATCAAGGGTTTGAGGTATCAAACAAGCCTCAAACCATCACTCTGCTGCCAGATATGTAGTAGATATGGATGGGTCACTTAAAGGGTTGTTCCACCTGACAAATTTTCCTATTGAACTCTATGGAAAAATATGTCAGGAGAAGAAACCCTTCAATGTATCCATCCATATCTACTGCATATCTGGCAGCAGAGTGATGGTTTAAGGCTTGTTTAATACGTCAGACCCTTGATGACTTACAGCCATTTAGCCAACCATGTGTTCCATACTGTTCCAGTGTAATTTACAGCTAAATCTAGTCCCACCCCCCAATTCCCATAGAGATCCATTCAAATGCAGAGAGGTTAAAGTTATAGTATCCTTTCAAACTCAAAGTGCGAGAGTGCAGAACCAAAATAACAAAAAATATGTCACTGTCCAATGAATCATGGTGCTCACTGTATATTGTTTTATATTAAATTTTTCACACTTATATACAGTGAGGTGTATAAATTCAGAAGGAGCTCTTGTGGTTCTTCACAGGGGAATGTGTTTCCATTGAGACTCCCTAGGTGCTTGTGAAACTCCTATTGGTCCATTGTCACCTCGGTAACACCACTTACTATACTAGAGTTCTATTTCACAGTACACCTTCTGTATTTCCTTTCCTGTTTTCACTGGATGAACAGCATTGCCAAGATCATCGTTGTCGCTGTCGTACTGGCCTCTTTTTGTTCCATGGCAACACATATGACTTATGTTTTAATATATCTGCCATTAATAAGCCGATTGCATGTATTAACTTGGTTATCTGTATACCAGGCAGTTTCCCCTACGTCTGCCCAAGGCTTCTCTTTTTAGAGGAATAAGAATAGGCAATAGTAATTGGGCACACACAGTATGCAGTAACACTTTGAAATCGACCAGGAGCTTAACTGTAGTATGTAGTCAAATAGATTACAGCAGGGTATTGTATCAACAGTCTGTAGGCAAATGTTTAAGAATACATAAACCTCATTGGAGCAATTAATTCCATCCATTCCACATTAGGAATGAAGTGTGGCAGTCCCCTTCATCACGCCTCCCAACTTGCTACATAGACTGCTTGTTTTAGTCAGGTGGTATATAACTACTGAAAAAGCTAAATGTAAAATGCTAATGTTAAATCAAGTCTGATAGAATATAATTTCCTCTGATAGCACACATTTAATCCCTATTGGCTTTGTATAAACTCTTGGTAGACTTGAATTAACGCTCAACATTTTTAACTGTGTAGGGCAGAGGTGCACAACAAGGGCCGATCCATTTTGGGATTTCATACCAACCTTTGCCCTTAATAATTTAATTAGCCCAGAATGTAGTTGTCCTGACATTATGGATAATGTCAGGAGCTACAGCTGTAGACTGCACATGTATCCTTTGTGAGAATGTTTTTACCGTGGTCTAATATAGGAGTGAAGCATTGGTGGTATATACAGATTTTTAGAAAATTAAGCCAAAATAATTGTTTGGAACAAAAGCCAACAAAAAGTTTTTACAAATGTCCAACAGTATATCAAGCAGTAAATATTATTCATGGTGAAAATCTGGGAGTTATAATGCAAAACGTCATTAGGCCAGTTTATATTCACCATTTTCTTTGATACTAACTGATGAAAATACATCACATTATTTAAATACATTTTTAAATGGATATATTTATTTTTGAGGCACTCTTATTCTTACTGTTATTGTATATGAGTGATTTACAGATATGATGGTAGGATAAGATTGTGTTTTAAATTCAGGTACAGTGGATGAAAATTGGCACACACAAAAAACAATAAATACATTAAAAAAAAACACTTTTACCGTTCATTAGAAATGACCTCTCTGCCTCTGTCGCACACTGAAATGTGTTGGGAAGGGAAGCACCTGAGCTCATTTGGAAATGATCTTATGAGAGCATAATAAGGGGCTGTCAGGTGTGTGATTACAGGCTGCTGAATCGGTGATGTTGCTGCCGTCTTCGCGGCCCCCGACCGGAACGTGGGCACGCAGGAAATTTACACACTCTGAGAACCGCGAAGGCCCCAAACCTTGCCCCTTCGTAGAAAATACATTTAAAAAACCTATTCATTAGCAGATTTCACTCGCGTGGAAAGAATGCATTCGCCAAACGCAGCTCCTCAGTCTCTCCCCATTCAGATGCGGCGTATGAAGTAATATTTAACAGTAACGAATTGAGTGTAAACTGGTTAGAGTAGAGACGTGTCTGCGTGCTGAATGGAAGCTCGGCTGAAAAATGTGAGTTTCAGGGGGTAATTAATGGAACCGAGCGTAATTGCAGCTGTCTCCCTTTGTTCCTCAGACTGCAGTGGCAGGGTTGTGGGTGTCCTGCTGCGACAGCCTTTACTGCTCATTCCAACCCTGGTGACAGGACACTCTGTCTCAGGCTTACATTCATGCTTATCCAATCTAAGTATTTAAGCATTAACTAAACAACAACAACAACAATAATAACAATAATTCTTATTTGCTTTTTATTATTTCAGTGACATTATTCAATTGTTTTTGAAATCATGAAGTCATGATGGAATTCTCTTAAATTCAAAGCAGTTACACAATTCCATTAACATGATTTTAATTTCTGGACAAAGCAGTTCGATACAAGGCCATGCTAAAACAGGCTGTGCCCGAATCACCGCCCTTCCACCCTATTGAGTATGCGTGTTGAGTACACTGGATCAGAAATTTGTTAAGTAGGCGAAACGTTCTCTAAGTGTAGTGTACTTAAAAGCCCTGGAAGATATACTTATTTCCGGGGTTTTGCTGAGCATACTCGGGAGCATACGTTTCAGGAATTTATAAACAGTGCACCGTATGCTAGTACACAGGACGTGGTAGGTAGGGCTCTGATTCGGACACAGCCACAGTGTTAGAAAGACCATCAGCAATTAAACATTTGTTCCCTAATTGTGGAAAATCACATTATGTTCTGCATAAAATGTATCAAATGTATCATAAAATGTATCACACATGTATTCATGTAAAATATGTCATGCTATTTATTTATTTATCTATTTTTCCCACTCACTTTTACTTCTTGCTTACTTACGTACTTAGGGCTTCTATGTTGTCTCCCTCTCTCACAGCCGGAAGTGTATGTGGTACCGTAATCACGCTTCATGGGGAGAGATCGGATAATTATTTTGTCATGTGCCATGTGCCATTACCAGTGATTACCTTCAGTTCCAGTCCAAGCTGATGTAATTGTTTAATGCCAAGATTGCCCACGTACTTTAGGCTGAAATTACGTGAGGAAACTACTTCAACGCTTCTGCGTACACGTTTGCTTAGTTTTATTATCCTTTCATTGGTGTGGACAGAGGAAGTAAATCGACATTATTAGTAAATGAACATCAGATGAACAAAAAAATATCACTCCCATGTAACAAACTTTCATTGAGGAATAAATACAGATGGTGAAGAGGCTACCGTACGCAGTTGGTCTCTGATCATTGATTCCTTTGGCTGTCAAATAACACAAATGCGCTTTTGATTTCATGTCCAAAATGTGCAATATCCTACAACAATTAAGCCGTATGGTGGCGTTCTTACTTGATTGCCCTGCGTTTAAGCTTTGTCAATGTATGCCCCCTTAAAACTTTTCTTTAGCACTGATCTTTATAAAGCCTACTTTATTTGTTGTGTTATTTTCTATGGACTTTGACTTCGCTCATAAACAAGTGATAAAAGGAGGCTTATTAGTGCTTGCATACATAATAAAATGTGATTGTATGAAAACACAATAACACAATTGACTTGGAAAAATGTAAATGCAGATGTTCCAAAAATACAATGCTTCCAAATTTATAAGAAAGGAAAAAAAAGTAAGCAGCGATGTTGTTTTCTGTTTCTCATTTAGGTCAGTAACTCTACTTCTAAAAGGAGAAGTCTAATTAAAGTGGCAACCAGGGGATTAGGCAGCACAACATGTAGCCCATTTAATTAGGTAACATTTTGGAGAAAAATAGGACAAAGTTAGGTGATATAGAGGTCACATATATCTGCATCACATTTTGACTTCAGTGAAGTTCTGTATAAAGATATTTTATTATTCCTTTTATTTTCTTGATGTATTTATATCTTTTCAGTGATTTAGGATCTTATTATTTAAAAGCAAAAATGAGTTAAGAAATAATTATTTTTATAAATTTCAAAACAAAAATATGCTATTTTCATTTGCCATTTAGAAATAAAATAAGGCCACAAAAACATTATAAGGCTACTTGTTGATGAAGGCACATTTGGTAGACAGACCCTATTGGGAGCAGACCAGTGACTGGCAGCTGTGCATTGTTGCTCACAGAAGCAAAGCAAGGGAAAAACATGTAATACAAATAAAACGAAAGTGCCAAACAAAAGGAAAGCATTGCTTCAAACAAAAAAAAGTGCCTTGTTAAAAAAACGCTCGCTTGTCAGTTGAGGGGGATTTTGAAACTTCTCAGCTTGCGTGACTTCCTCGTTCTCGTCCTGGGTGCGAATGCGAGGGGAGGGAATGAAGCTTGGCTGATGTCTGCAGACCAGGCAAAATGGATGAAGCGAAAATGTGGCCGCGCAATCTGGTCTGCCAGATCGACCACGCCCCTCTCCTCGCAAAGCAATCCATTGGCGTGAGTATCTGCGCAGGCAGAGGAGCCAGCACTATATCACGGCAAATGCTCACGCAGGACCACCTCTGGAGATGTGGACGTGCCAGTGTCCTTTACTCAAGGCCTGATGCATTATGCCACAGGAGAGGAGGGGGGTGATGTATTTTGAATATGTAGACTAGTTCCATTTAAAAAAATATTTCCTCTGAGATATTATGGGAGATTTATTATTTTATTTTTGTTTATGTTTTTTAAACTTGATAACCATGATAAAATGTTATGGTACCTCTGCAGTATGTGCCATACTGGTACATATTGGACCCTGTTAGAGTTGAAGTAATACTGGATATTTTACCGTGTGACATTTTGTGTGTAAGGGACCACGTTGAAGGAGTAGTATTGCAGTAGTCATAGTAGTATCGCATTTGTAGTGCACAACTCTACTACTAGTACTAACAAGGCAGACCGTTTCTGTTAACAGCGAACAAATATGGCATTCCTCCACCTCCTCTGAAACCTGTTAATGATGATCACACCATGCCTCTGCCAAGACTGACACCTCATGTGTGAATGCATCTGCTGCCTCTATCTTGGAATTAACAAAGATAGTAAAACAGGAAGGCAAGAAAGTTGAAAGTAGTCTTCATTGATTGATGCAGTTTGAGTGCAAGCCAGGATAAACTGTTACAATGTTGCATTTATTTACTTAATTAACATAATTTACCTACTTATTTAAATATTTACATATTGAGAAAATCAATAGAATACTACATTTTGTCCATAAGTATATAATTACAACAGCAACTTGCAATATGTTTTCATATGCCTGATGTTTAAATTTCTAAATGAGATCTATTATTTCATCTGATTGAGAATGAAACACTTTTGTTGTACAGTAAACTGCATAGGAGATTATTGGTGGGATGGGGGAAAGCGGAACAGTTTGGGTTAATCCTGTTTTTCAAAGGGACCTGGGTGGGCCAGAGGCGAAAGAAGGAGCTCAGGATTCTTCTATCACCTTCTTCCCAGTATGTCTTTGATGTCCCTTTGCACAAATATCAAAAATAACTCAAACCAGGCAGTTGTGAGTCACTTGTGAACATATTTTCAACAGATGCCATGGCCCAGTGCGATCTCTCATATAGAGGAGTTGCGTAACGTCTCCGCGGTCATGTTATTCATGTAGGCAGCCATTCATCCGAACACAGCTGTTTACATATCAAGCTGTCCTCAGGAAATGAACTCTGCTCATACAATGTGCGCACAGCCTCTACAAACCGCCTGACAGCACGCCACCATAAGTCATTACGTTTTGTTGGTGAGGGGTTGATGGACTGGTGCTAACATATCTCAAAACGTTGAGTTCAGAGGGCTTCTTTGTGGAGGAATTATAGATAATGGGCTATAAATAACAACAACGCCTGACACCTGTTCATTCTGTTTTTCTGTTCTGTGAAATAGGATGGTGATTTAGTGTATTTCAAAACAATGTGCTCTGCAGCCACAGAGACACATAGAAATGGGATTATAGTATTTATTCCAGGGCCCCTCACTGGGTGACAAAGGCTCAACTCCTGATTGGTGGCTTCATGCTGAAATATGTGCATTTTATATCTAACTGATAAAGTATGGTACAATAATATTATGCATTTATTATTTTTTAAATTATTTATTTTCATTGGTATAATTTTGTCTGAACGCATTGTCTAAAATGCTCTAGTTTCATCATACTGTGCCCAGCATCACCCCACATTCTATTATACAATATCTTCTTGGACAAAAAAAAAAAACAGCTCCATGATTTTCTTTTTTACCCGATAACATCCTCTTATAGATACAATTAACCACTTTGAAATGTTTATTTTTATTTTTAACAACACAATCAATAATGTTGCAAACAAAGCTAATTGAAATGAAAGTGACAGGCATATTTGAACTAGCTAAGTGCTAAATTGAACTTGAAGCAAGTATAGTGAATCTACTGTAGCGTGAAGTCAGGGTCATTAGCTAGAGTTGTTAGCGGGCTGGCCTACATGTTTTCATTAGCCATTGAACTATGGGGGGCCACTTGCCACTAAATTAATCAATGAATGCAGAGAAAACATTGAACACATGGTTCGTTCCGTGTTTGAACACAGACAATTAACTGAAAAAACTGCAATTATCAGAATTAGTGGAACAATGTGTCTGGTAAATGGACAAAGCCTTTTCCTGCAAAAAACAACTAAAACTGTTCAACTCACAAGAATAGGGCAGCCCAAAATTTTGACATTTTTGGTTAACCACATGCAAAAGGTATGTGTATTAATGTGAATGTTGATATGCCTTGCGAGAAAGACCTCTAGCTAGAACGAATCTAGCACCAATTTAGCTACTGTACCTAAAAAGCCATCATTATTTTCTGAGCAGTCTGCCCAAGTCTTGTGCTGAAATACCACAGGACATCAATTTAACAACTTAAGTCATATAGTCTAAGGTGATTATAAGCATTAATAATTGCTTTTCTCCGTATCTAAATGCTGTAAGTAAATTTGGGACTGAAGTGAAGTTAGTGAACATTTCAGCAAGCAGTGTTGGATCTCATGAGCTTTAAGGAACTGCCAGCAGCCAATGGAAAAAAAACTACAAGTAATACAATGTGACAACTAGAAGCAGCTGTTTTCTCTGAGCTGTTCGCATAGAACTACTGGAACACACAGGGAGAGTTGGGGAGGATGAGCGATGTAATATCCGAAGACATGGCAATACAAAAATATTTGCTGGACAAAGGCAGGAAATATTGTACTTACTGAGCTGTGGCAGGGGCTCAAGGGCTTATTTGATCCCCACTCAGAAACTTATTGTGACAACCAAAATAAACATGATACTGCAAGTGGAAAGAAATAACCAGGTAGTTGGAGGGAAAATAGTTTTGGGTGCCATGGAGTTAACTTTACAGCACATAATAGTTCTAATTATATTTATGGTTTTGTTCAGTGTGTCTGTGAGCATCCTGCGAGGGTGATTTCCTGGTGTTTTCCCATTTAAATCAGGAATTCCAAAATATTTCCAGAAACTGCTGTAAAATGAAGACCCAACTCTTCCTCCAGACAGGGATTTTCCAATTCAAAGGAAGTATGGTGTATGATTTATAGTCACAAGAAACAATAAAATACCAGAGGTATCTGGAAAGATCACTAGTAGTTGACTAAAAGTCTTCGATGCGGCGGTCCATTTGTTTATACTGCCAATTGGTATGACAGCAATACTATTGCTCAAGAATGTTTTGTGTCCAGGTTGGAAATTATAAATTTTCCAATTCTAAAGCAGACATTTTTCACTCACAAACTGCACGCACATATCCCTGACACTTCTCAAACTATACATAATTTTCACCTTCTGGAGCCGTGTGTGTTTCAATTGTTTATATTGATTCCAGTAGAGAACAGAAAATGTATTTCATAAGAATTTGTACTCTCAGACAATGTATTGTTTTGCACATAATTGGATATAGGAGTATTGATTATTTTCAGGACATGTAAGTATAAGAAGCAGAATGAATTATGTGCATGTATGCTAACGCTTGTGATGTTTTGTTCTCCAGCCATTTATTAACTTAATTTTTATGGGTATACATACAATAAACAGGATTCCTATTTCAACTGTGCAACCTAAAAAAGTATAAGACGAAGCAAAGTGGTTGAGCCTGTAACATTGGCATAGCAAAAATCTTTCTTTCTCTCTCTCTCTCTCTCTCTCTCTCTCTCTTTCACACACACACACACACACACACACACACACACACACACACACACACACACACACACACACACACACACACACACACACACACACACACACTTCTTCTGTATTCATTCAGAGTTGAGAAGGGAAGGTATGGACAGTAGGAGGAAGAGAAAAGAAAAGGACCAGGGAGAAAGAGTCAGACTACAGGATGATGTCTCAAGGGAGAAGAGTAGAAGAAGAAACAGGAGGCATGAAGGGAGCAGAGGGAGGAGTAGGGGAAGACGAGTGTTAAATGTTTCCCATTTCAGGTTTTGGCAGGTTCATCCCAGCTGAAATGTCATATCATATTCATTTCCGCTCAATGTTATCATTGCATATGGCGCTATGGAATCCTCTATAGCAAGAGAGCAGAATCATCCTACTTCTCTCCAGTTGCATTGGCTAAGGTAAGGAACAGTAATTACAGAGGAATAATCAGAGTGAATGAGAACAAGATATGCTGATCATTCATCTGTGTTAATATTTTACGTTAATGTTAAAGATGCACGGAAGTAGTGATTTAACATAAATCTCTGTATTGCAAAATTGTGATAGAAGTTCTGGTGCGACCTCACTCCAGTGCAGCAGCAGCACACACACACACATGATTATTTATAAGCAGAGAGAAAGTGGGTGGACACAGTTCTTGATCCTGTTTGACGAGCAGAATAAAGAATGGAGATGGAAACAGAGAGCTCTGATGCGGGGTTGGAATTGGTGGATGATTCACAACCTTCATCCTCCATCCTCAGACAGCCATTTGTTAAAGGTGAGCGGATATATCAGGCCTACTCCTGCGATCAAGAGGCGGGTGGGGCGAGGTCTTTCTCGTGAGCATACTGAACATTTTAGGATGGTGCATGCTAATTTGTGAAAGCTAAATTGTGTTAGCTAACTTGAAATTTAGCTTTGCCTGTTTTTCAATTGTTTCTCTGGGTTTGGAGACACATTTGTTTGATTCTCCTTTCCCCATTAAAAAGACAAGTGCGTGATCTGTTATTTATCAATCCATCCAAGATTAGCTAGCAATCGATATGAGTGGTGAGTCGAGTAGGGGGCCTGGGAAGTTGCTTTGGGCCAACCAATGTTGGCTGGCTCAAAATCTTTCACAGCAGCAATACATCACAAATTTGTCAAATTTTCTATTTGAGAAGAAATAGGGTAATTTCTGACTCTGAGCCAAAATAAAAAAAGATTATTTCACTAAAAATGTAATTTACCGGGATAATCCCAGAAGCATCATAGAATAGCAAATTATATTCATTTATTTTTCCCCATTGAACTGCATCTTTAAACATACTGTTTATCTGTGCTTTGGCAATATAAATATTTTCTTGTCATGCCAATAAAGCAATTTGAGTGGGAGAGAGAGGGAACAAAAAATGAATGAATGCAATACCTTTGAGAATGGGAGCAGAATTCATAGAGACGAGACAGGATGTTCACAAGGCATTTTAGAAAATATTGCTATTGCCAGGGAGGATGTTCTGAACTGCATGTGGGATATGACTGAAATTAGAAGCACAGCATGCTGGGGCAGGTCTAGGCCATCTTCATCAGTGGTTTTCTGTGTTACTGTCCCCTCCTCATCTCTGACCAACCCTCACTCCTGTCACCTGTACCTCCACTTCTTTTTCTGTTTCTTCCTCTCTCCTCTCTCTCTCTCCCTTCATCTTCCTCCTTTGCCTGACTCCCTGTCTGACCCCCTTTTCACACAACCCCACTCCCCCCGACTCAGCATATTTTTCACTGTGGATACCTGCATCATTCCCACCCTGTCTCCTTCTCCACTCCCAATTAAGCTCCAGACTGAAGGAATGTACTGCCTGGTATGCCTGCACGCTTTGAAAAAGCCGGCCTTACGACTGTCTCTCGATTTATTTTATAAAAGAGACACATACATAATCTACGAATGGGCCTAAATTGGTTCGCAACATTACACGCGCATGCGTAGGTCCCGTGACACTGGAAAAAGAGGGATTGGCAGTATTTCTGATACATGTATTCAAATGCGTATTTGAAACACAAAATACAATTTTGTATTTCATGGTGTAGGAGAATATCTTCACGTAGTTTGTATCAAAATACCCTAGATTTTTGTATTTTCAAAATACTGAAAATACATTTCCCGCCCATCCCCCAAACTATGCCTGTCAGTGCGTGCGTTCGATTTGCAGCCCGGATTACGCCGTTTTTTAAAATCTTTGTCTTTAACATTCTTCATCAAGTTTAAATCACTCCTAAGTGGCGTACCCTGGACTGCAAATCTAACGCTCTCATTTGCCCAGTCTCTTGTCAGCGAGTGGTCAGCACGGAGGTGGATAAAGTGAAAGTGTAATGGTTGACCCTTTTTCTTTCTCATATATTGCTACTCAACTAATGTACTAACTGTAGCTGTTGTTAACAGTGGACATTTAAAATTAGTTTAAACAGATATACATGATCAGTAATGTCCCGTATCACATACACTACCTGACTACCACATATGATGTGGTAATGAGCTGCGTGCTTCACAAAAATGTAAAATTCCCCTCAAACCCGCTAAACAGCGGAAGTATCTGAGTGGTAAAGCTTGTGTAGCCTACAAGGATAATAACAGTTATATCAATGTGTATCTTGTGATGGTTCTAGTCTATAGGTGAGTGACTATGGGGTGCAGATATCCTTAATTCTATGTGTATGTTAGGACCTTAAAACTGCTAGGTGTGTAGTGGTTAAAGTCAAAGAAGAATGCCGGATTAAAGTGAACGCAATTTATTATACAGTATGACAGTATGCAATGGTGCAAAATGAGAGTATAATGAAATGGCTGTACGCAAGTGTCGTGCAGGAGCTTGTGTTGCCGAGTCTCCTGGAACCATTCCACTTTTCTCCCTATATACCCAAGGATCAAAGGAAAACCCCGGATCATCAAAGAAAGATCCAATCACAACAAAATGGCAGAACAACAATGACCCGTCTGTAAGTTTATCACATCATGTTTACCATTTGTGGCACAGCTGGCTGCGGACTTCTAGGTAATTTGCATTACCTACTGTTCAATTTTGAATATTGTTCTAAGACCTTTATTCAGTGTCCCCTGTACCACACCATCAGTGACACCAACTTGTTCCCCATAACGTAGGCTTTCCAACAACACCAAACATGATCACACTGTATATGGAAAGCCTAAGGTTACATAATGCTGTTTCAGTTTCAGTAGTTCTGGGAATTCCACAGCAACAGCAGAATGGTTGCAGCAGTGCTATTGGGCAATAGCATTGTTCCTTTATCAGACCTTGCTGAGTTTCTGTCAGCACTGTGAACACAGTCTGTTCTATTTGGGAGGTCAGATAAGGTGCCAACTTCTGTGGACCACCTACACAGGCAAAGAAATGATTTTCTATGGTAAGTTTCACCAAAGGAGAAACAAAGTAGAAGTGCATAAAGTTAGGTTAGTGAAGGTCCTTTTATCCATTCCCCAGTGCTTACTGCGAGGTTTGTGAACCAATGATCTAATGTTCGCCAGGAAATGTATGTTATTGTATTTTTTAAATACAAAATACCATATTTTATTTTGATACATTTTTTGGTTTCAGTATTTTGTAGTTTATTTTGATACATTTATATTTGGGGAATTTTGTATTTTGTATCAAAATACATTTTGATGTATTTTTGCTGACCCTTACATGCACCTTCATACGGAACAAAGCCTTAAAGTATTAATTACCAAGGCATTTTGAAATTATTAGCAAGAAAATGTAATAATGTTGACATTATATGAAATTATTGTTACTATTTACTATCTAGGGTAATTCATGCAGGAAATAATACATGGCATATTGTATTGCACACTAGATTTGTGTATAATTTTATGGTGGAGCAAGTGAAATACAGCAAAACAATAGCAGCAAAGATATAAAACAGGAGAGAGGGGAAAATTGCAGACATATATCCTTCCATCAAACAGTTCTTAGTGCCAGTTGAAGTGGGAGTAATATCTGGGCTCTTGTCCGAATCTGTAAGTATTTCATGGAAACTTCTCAAGTAGAAAACCTGGGCAAGCAATGCACGAGTCACTAGCTCTGCATACAATTTCCCTGCAGGGTTAAAGACAGTGAACAAAAAAAAAGGCTGCTTTCGCCCTGGTGAAATTATTTCTGGGTCATTGTCTTGCATTGAATTAGCACATGGATATCCTGATCCTGGAATATGAACTTCCAGCCACTGTTGCCCTTTGCTGATGCTGTCTGTCCCTCAGAGATCCTTGCTGACATCACCTTAGACACAGTTGCTTGGTAAAAATCTGCTTGTTGAGCTTCCTTGTAAAATGGAAGCTCCAGCCAAATGTGCCCCAACAATCACCACTCATTCAAAATCACTGAAGTCTGCTCTCAAGCAATAATTATTGGCAATAAAGCCTGTCTACTATTTACAGTGCTCACCAGAATTATTGGCAACCCAGGAAAAATTTATCAGCATGACTTTACGCTCATAATTTGACAAGAATCTTATCTTTAATTTAGGTAAAATTATTTAAGGAAAACAATATTCATAAAAGAACACCTGAGTCTTTAGGAACTATTATACAGTCACTCTCAACTTCCGGTTTCACTGGGGTATAAATATGAGGTGACACATAGGTCAAAACCCCTTAATAATCCATCAACCTGGGGAAAATCAGGGAGCACACAAATTAAATGAAACAAAAGGTTGTTGACCGTGATAAAGCAGACAATGTCTATATGAAAATAGCTTACAGTTACGCATTGCATTCAACAAGAAGCTCTGCAGTGTTTTCATTGTTACGCATTAGCTTCAGAAACAACCTATTTCCACCATTAGGGCAATAACTAAGAAGTTTAAAGCTGTGATGAACCTGCCTGGAAGAGGACACAAGTGTAGTTTGCCCCCATGCTGAGTGAGGATGATTGGACGGTTGGAGAGTTGCAGAAATTAGTTGCATCCTGGGGGTCACAAAGTCTCCAAAAGTACAATAAGATGCCAAACAATAAGATGCCAAAATAAGATGCAAACGGAAGGGCCTCGAGTTTTCTAAATGTTTCTGAAATTTAGATTGGAACTGGGTGCTATGGCCAGATGAGATGAAAATTGAGCTTTTTGGCAATAAATACTAAAGATTGGCTTAGTGTAATAAGAGGCATAGTTATGCAGAAAAAATACTTATCCCCACTGTGAAGTACTGTGGTGGATTTGTGATGTTGTGTGGCTATATTTCCTCCAAAGGCAATGGGAAACTTGATAGGACACATGGGGCCCTATCTTACACCCGGATAACCCAAACGCAAGTGTCTTTGCTATCTTACACCCGGCGCACCCGGTAGTCGTTTAACTACCATGTATTTTTGCACCCATTACAAGTGAACTGGGCGTGTTGGTCTTAAGATGAGGAGTGGCAACGATTATTTTTGGCATATTGCTATCTTAAGCCAGCAGGAAGCGCTTGCGCTAGAACCACCACAAACCTGGTCTAAAGTCATGTCACAGTTGTTTACATGTTATTTTAACGGCGCATATAAGTGCGTCTACATAGGCGTGTGCACAACGCGTGCACACCCTACAGTCTGTTACACACAGGGGCGCGCACAAGCATGACTAAAATATCAGCATTACAATGTGAAATATTATTATTGTGTAGGCTATATCAAAAAATGCATAATAATAAAAGGGTCCATAGGTCAAAAACCACATACCTGTCCCTCAGCTCATTCCATCAACATCCAGGTGATGTGCGATTGTATGGGACAATGGCTATCCATTAAAAAGGAGCTGATAACACCTATATCAAGCCTAATGCGCAAATTGTCATTTACACCTAATGCGTGAATTGTCATTCAATGGAAAACTCGTGCCCTGCAATAGACGGACATTTGAGAAAATGAGGTTAAGGTTTCTTCGATAGCCTATGGTTAAAAAACGGAGATAAATGTCACCATGTTAACTGAATTGTAACCTTAGCTATTCTTCGTCCTTCATATTTTTTTAATTACAGTGACAAGGTTTCCATACTCTCAGCTTATTAAAACCCCGCTGATTTCACCTGTTATTCCATAACGGAACAAAATATTTTAAAGCTATTTAAAGCTTTAAAACTAAGCGTCTAATTATAAACTAAAACAAATTTGCAGCATGTTACACAATTCATTTACCATTCATTATCTGCATGTGCGCTTTACAGGAGCAGGTCTGTTTCCCCTGCTGTAAAACGCACTTCTCACGGTCTTCCTGGGAAAGGGGATCGTTTTAAAGCATTACGCTACCAGTAAAACAGGCTGGTCACATTTCCATAAGCAGGACATTATAAAACAAGGGAAAATATGCTGAACCTATGGGTTGTCAACCTGACATCTTTATTGTATTTAGAGTCATCATTAAGGCAAAATAACGTTATTTATGTTATTAATCAAAATTTGAATGCAGGTAGCCTAATGAACTTCGGATGATAGGCTATTATTGATCCATGTCACGCCCAAGACACACCTATAATTAATGAAGAGACTAGGTTCAGCCAATTTGGACGTTGCGCCGTGCTTAGCGCACAATGAACCCCATGGGGCTCTATCTTGGCGATCTTGGCGCTTGGTCTAAGCGCATGGTGTAAAGTCTATTTAGGGCGTGTCCAAGTCCACTTTTGCTATTTTAACGGCGTGTTTTTTGGGCGCTAAGCACGGCGCGGCGTGCAAATGGGCTGAACCTAGTCTCTTCATTAATTATAGGTGTGTCTTGTGCGTGACATGCAATAAACCAATCAAAATGTCATATCCCATTCCCTTTAAAAGCCTGCTTTTCCACCTTGGCGGATTGCTTATATGATGGCGAAACAGACATGCTCGTGCGTGTTTAGTGCGATCAAGGAATAGGCTATATGGATCAATAGTAGCCTATGATAAATATTATTCAGTCAAACCATTATAAATTCCCGGTAATTCCCGACAGTGCTGTTATTTTACAAAATATATGCGGTTAAATTTTGTTAAAGGTACCTGCAAAAGCTGAGAATAAGCTACCAATGGCTTCTGTCTCACCTTAGAAAATGCCAAATTAGCCTGCTTGTTTAACGAATTTCGTTTGATTATGCAATGAAGCAATGAACTCATGTTCAAGCTTCATCCGAAGTTCATTACCTGCATTCTAATTTTGATTAATAAAATAAATAACGTTATTTTGCCTTAATGATTACAATAAATACAATAAAGCTGTCAGGTTGGCAACCCATAGGTTCACGCATACTTTCCCTTGTTTTATAATGTCCTGCTTATGGAAATGTGACCAACCTGTTTTACTGGTAGTATAATGCTTTCAAACAATCCATTTTCCCAGGAAGACCATTAAAAGTGCAATTTACAGCAGGGGAAACAGACCTGCTATAATGGGGCATGACATGTGATGTGGGAGGAGCCAAACGCAGCAAGGGGACTCATTAAGCCCTTAGGCCACTAAGGCGGGAAACCCCGCAGATAAGGGAAGGAGACAAGACAAGGAAACACACACACACCACAGCTACAGACCGGCTCACTGTTACACACGAGAGCCAGAAATAAAACGCCCTGTCTCGATAACGAGACGCATAAAAACAGGCGAGTAGCACAATGGCACAATCAAAACACACAGCAAACAAACACAGAAAACGAATAGAAATTAGTATACCAAGAGGCGAAAGGAACGGGGATCTAAAGTTCCAAGGCTACTATTGAGGGCTCGCAGTCAAACGCAAACATGTCCACAGCATCGTCCAAGCTCCATATAAGGAGGGACACACCCGGGGAGCGAACAGAACTACAGTTCCAAACAAAAGCGTCCCGCAGGTGAAAAGGACGAACAGGACAGCAGCACCGGACATCACCGGCTAAAAGAGTAACACGAGTTAAATAGAAAATAAATACCGCGCCTCTTGATAAAGAGGAATGTAATGAGGCGAAGGAACAGATATAACATTCCATAGGTAGTTTGATAGGCTCGCAGTCAAATTCAACGACCAGGAAGCAGGAACAGAAAAGCCAAGGGAGAGGAGTCCTAATAACTACACCTACATAGGCAAATACGCCAGGGGGGACGAGTCCTAATAGCTACATCCACATAGGCAAGTCCCGCATTGATCGAGAAAACGTAAAGGGGTAAACACCCGATCTCCCAGGAGAGAGAGAAACATTTTACAGGCGAGCCGACGGAGCACCGTCGTCCCATAACTTCACTAGCAAACATGACTAATGCAAGCTTAATTGAAAACACACGCCCTAGCCTCTAATAATGGGAAATGTAACGAGGCGGAGGAACAGAGCTAACGTTCTAAGACTATTTTCAAAAGCGCGCAATCCCGCACACACATGTCCATAGCATCACCCAAGCTCCATATAAGGAGACTCACCCAGAGAACGAACAGAACTACAGTTCCGAACAAAATCGTCCCACAGGTAAAAAGGGCGAACAGGACAGCTGCAACAAAAGACCAATGCAACTTTAACAGAAAATAGCACGCACTGCCTCTCAATAACGGGAAATGTAATGAGGCGGAGGAACAGAGATAACGTTCCATGGTTACTTTCATAAAAACGCGATCAAACACAAACAGGTCCATAGCATCGTCCAAGCTCCATATAAGGAGGGACACACCCGGAGAACGAACAGAACTACAGTTCCGAACAAAATCGTCCCGCAGGTGAAAAGGACGAACAGGAACAGCTGTAACAAAAGACCAACGCAAACTTAATCGAAAATAACCGACCTGCCTCAAAGAATAATTAAAACCCTAAAGTCAGTATGATACAAACGCCCTTAGTAAAAGGCAATAGATCTTGGTAAAAACGACAAACAAAGGACAAACCAGAAAGCGGAGACTGAAATGAGCACACCAAACAGGAATTCAACCTGAAGCTCAAAGCACAAAGGCCAGTACCGCAAAACTCCAATAAAAGCACAACGGAGCAAAATGGTCTCCTTAAAAACCTAGATCTAATCATACGTTTAAAACTTTAAAAGGGCAAAATAAACCGTACACAAAACAGCACAACTAATACCAGAAAATACACCACAGATCAAACAATCACAATGAACAATTAATATCGAAGCCCAGAACAAAAGGAATATGGGCTTAAATAGCTCACCGGCAACCATGTGCAGCTGTGCAACGTTGATTACTTAATCCGTGGAAAGAAGGGACGGAGCCAAAACTCCACCAACGGAGCAGCGCCCACGTGTGGCGACCGAGGAACACGACCGCAAGGGAAAAAGGGTCATAAACCATGACACCTGCTCCTGTAAAGTGCACATGCAGATAATGGTATTAAAATTTATTGTGAATTAATTGTAACGTGCTGCAAATTTGTTTTCGTTTCTAATTCGACGCTTCTCTTTAAAATCTTTTGTTCTGTTATGGAATAACAGGTGAAATCAGCAGGGTTTTAATAAGCTGAGGGTATGGAAACCTTGTCACTGTAATTAAAAAAATATGAAGGAGGAAGAATAGCTAAGGTTACAATTCAGTTAACATGATGACATTTATCTCCGTTTTTTAACCATAGGCTATAGAAAAAACCTTATGCACAGTGAATCCGCTGTAGCCTAGGCTATTTGAAAAACAATAAAAGCAATATTCACTGGACAAGGTTTTGAACTTTTTTCAGTCACAAACCATTCTATTTACTTACAGGCTGTATTCCTAGATAAACAGAGCTGTATTGTAATGACACCTGAAGAGCATTTTCAGAACTCAAATGTCCGTCTATTGCAATGCGCGAGTTTTCCATTGAATGACAATTCACGCATTAGGTGCAAATGACAATTCACACATTAGGCTTGATATAGGTGTTATCAGCTCCTTTTTAATGGATAGCCATTGTCCCGTACCATCGCACATCGCCTGGATGTTGATGGAGTGGGCTGAGTGCAATGTAATGTGGCATTCCCTTTCACTGAGGGAAAGGTATGTGGACCTATGGAACCTTTTATTATTATGCATTTTTGATATAGCCTACACAATACTAATATTTCACATTGTGATCTAGATATTTTAGTCATGCTTGTGCACGCCCCTGTGTGTAACAGACAGGAGGGTACCCGCGTTGTGCACACACCTATGTAGACGCACTTATATGCGCCGTTAAAATAACATGTAAGCAACTGCGACATGAATTTAGACCAGGTTTGTGGTGGTTCTAGCGCAAGCGCTTTCTGCTGGCTCAAGATAGCAATACGCCAAAAAGAATCCTGGCCACTCCTCATCTTAAGACCAACACGCCCATTTCACTTGTAATGGGCGCAAGAATACATGGTATTTAAACGGCGTGAACGCAAGGCGTTATAATGAACCATTCACCGGGTGTAAGATAGCAAAGACACTTGCGTTTGGGTTAGCGCCGCTTAGTGCCGGGTGTAAGATAGGGCCCCATGTGTCCTATCAAGGTTCCCAGGGCCTTTGGAGGAAATATAGCCACACAACATCACAAATCCACCACAGTACTTCACAGTGGGGAAAAGTATTTTTTCTGCATAACTATGCCTATTATTACACTAAGCCAATCTTTAGTATTTATTGCCAAAAAGCTCAATTTTCATCTCATCTGGCCATAGCACCCAGTTCCAATCTAAATTTAGTAAAAATTTGGTATCATGGACTCAATCAAATAACAAGAGATTTTTGCCCAAAATCTGGCTGCCTCTTCCAGAAGGCTAAAAGTGGGTCGTGGTTAGATCTTCCAGCAGGACAACGATCCAAAGCGTACCTCAAAATCTACACAAAAATGGTTCACTGACCACAGAATCAAGGTTTTCCAAAGCCCATCTCAGTCATGTGATCTCAACCCCATTGACAACCTGGGGGTGAGCTGAAGAGGAGAGTCTGCAAGCGAGGAGGACCAAGGATCTGGAGAGATTCTGTATGGAGGAATGGGCTCAAATCGCTTGCTATGGGTTCTCCAACCTCATCAATCATTACAGGAGAACACTCACTGCTGTTATCTTGCCAAAGGGATGGCGCACAAAGTATTAAATACAGGGATGCCAATAAACTTCAAAATAAAAAAATATTTTGCATAATGATTTGTTTTTCCTCTGATCAATGATATCACAAACTAAACACTTTTCACATTTTTCAGAGCATAGAAGATAAACAATAAACTGAATTTAATTCTTCACTTTTTGTGGCTACACCAGAGCCACATAATCACAAACAGAGGGAGGTGTTTGTGGAAAAGATTTACTTACATTTATATGTGAGTTAAATTTAAATGCAAATCTTCTAGGACTGAGTTCACATAATTTTGTTCCATTATAAGGAGTGTGTCAAAAATGTATCTCTCAGACCATGCATACAATAACAGTTAAACATCTCTGCCTAGTTAACTAGAATATATATGATGAAAATGTGAATCCAGGTGCAAGAACATATGCACTTACTTAAGCAACTCATTTCCAACACCAACACACATACGTATTAGCTATAGAATAATTTTTTCTCAAACATAGGGCTGAAGTAGGTTTGTCCAAACCACATATGTTCACTTGTTTATATACACTATGGTGTGTGTTTGTTTCTCATCCATGTTTTGTGGGTATTGTTGGCCGGCATTGTTGTTGCAGCTGGGGCCGGTCTGTTGTTGTTTTTGTTCCTCGTTTGGAGGGAGAAGTCCTTCCGTCTGGGGAATGGACCTGGCCACTGCCAGGGAGCACCTGCTCTGTTGCCAAAGAAACAGCAGGTGTGGTGTGTGTGTGTGTGTGTGTGTGTCTGAGTGTGTGTGTGTGTGTGTGTGTGTGTGTGTGTGTGTGTGTGCGCGTGCGCGTGTGTGTGTTCAGAGATCGGCATCTCTCGAGACCACCCTGCGATGTGGAAGAGCTGGACGTGAGTGAACTGCAAACGTATTGACAGTGCGGTTGCTAGGTGTTTCTCTGCTCCAGTGCTAAAGTATAGAAACTCAGAGGGCAATAACTCCAGAGTTTCCAACTGAACAGAATGGAGTGTTTATGCATGCTTAGCGGAGTTCAAATTCCTAAAAGTGTGGGACTTGAAGATTAAGAACCCACATACATCCACATGATTTTGTGATGCTTAGAAAAAACTATTAAAATGGTTGTATAAAAGTTGTATAAAACGTATGTATAAAAAAAGATATACTGTACATTGCTGGATATATACAAACACATATTTTAACAGGTAGCCTATATACACAGTAAAAGGTTCAGGGAAAAAAATTTGGTTGAGTCTATTCTGTTTGATTCACTGTAAATTTTCTCAAAAACAAATGCACTTTGCATGATGCATTTGGAATTAATGTAATTTTTGTTTCTCTTTGGAATTTTACAGAATTTTATTCTACTTTCAAAATACATTGATGTGAAATAATATAATACTCATTATTAATTATTCATAATCCATTCATTGTCCTCGTTATCATATAATTATATGCATTATCTCCTCATAATCATTTCCCATTGAACTACTGTATATCTTAAATCATATGATATCGTCATACATTATATCACTCTAAAATCTATAATTACACCATAAGAATGGCTATATCTGTCCCATTTGGAAGGTAAAACATGCAAACAAAAATGTAACCACGTGTATCAACACATATAATATTAGAGTATTCACAAGAGATGTGTTGATGCCTCCACAGCACCATAGCAATTCCTCAAGTGATAAATAAAATGACAATGAATTTAAATAAAAAAGAAGCATTACCGATAAAGATAGATTTTTAATAGTTTTTCTCATGCCTATTATAAACATTGCAGAGCTTCCTGTTGAATGCAATGCGTAACAATCCACATTGTAAACTATAGAGCCACAATTAGCATAGATAGCAAAACGACTTTGTACAGTATCTTGAGGCTATATTCATTACCAAGCACATTATGATCCAATCAAACTGCACAAAGTTATATTCATTACTCTCTGACAAAAAGCTCATTTGTTTCAGGCTCTCTCTCTGTTCTGGTGCTGGGCTAGTGGCCAAAAAACTTGACCGAATGGGCTTTTGGTTAGGGAAGGTGCTCAAAGATTCTGAAGGTGAAATTATAAGCAATTTGTTAATAGCACTCAAGTGCTACCCTCGTAAGGGATAAAGCAATATTCTCATTTGTATTAAGTTGTAAGCTCACAGGTGTTTTTTGTTTATATTGTAAAAAAAAATTAATTGAGAGAGAGAGAGAGAGAGATCCGCCCTCAAGGAGGTCACAAGCAAAAAATAAAATGAGGGTAGCGCATTATGCATAAAGCACTAGAGGGATTTATGACTAATAATCTGGTAAATTATTGTTTTATAGAAAGTGAACAAACACTATATGAAATATAAACTATGAATATGAAAGATCTGTTCAAACTAGTAGAAGTTATATGTTTTGTAAAGTCACAGAGCAAAAATGCCAGTGTAAATCTAACACGGCTGGTGTACATTTAACGCCCTAGGGTGTTTATATGAGACCACAGTCTCCTATAAAAACCCTAGGGTGTTTAATGTACACCACCATTTTTGCTGTGAAGACGCGATGCTAAAGAACTTGAACATATTCATATTCCAAGTGCAAAAATATATTAGATCTAGCTTTAGCTGACAGCCAACATGCTGGTAAATTACATTTACCTCAATGTAAATTGCATTAACATTTTCAAGATATCGAGTCTTCCACGCACATTATTATCAAACATTACAAAACTAGTGGCTCGTTTTGGAATGAATTAAACATAATTAATTACAAAGACAGCTCTGCGGAAATAGATGGGTTTCTAATTTTTGGGTTTATTAGGTTGGGTTTCGTTTTTTATTGCATATCTTTTCTCACAAACCCCAAACTTTTCCATCCCTATTTCCAGTGTCCCTATCCCACCTTCCACTCAAGTGAAGAACCTCGTGTCATCCTTGACTCCACTCTCTCAATTGAACCTCACATAAAATATGTCACCAGATCAGCCATCTTCCATCTCTGTAACATATCAAACTCAGGCCCTCCCCATCTTACTCCGCCACTGAAACTCTAATCCATGCCTTTGTTACATCTCAGCTGGATTACTGTAACTCCATTGTGACTGCCATTCAGATCATATCAATCAGCAAACTTCAATTAATCAAAAAGGCAGCATCAATAATTTTGACCCACACAAATTCATGATCACATCTCTCAAATTCTGTAAAAACTACATTGACTGCCAACACCGAATACAATTCAAATCCCCCTTGCTAACCAACAATGCACTCAATGGTTTAGGTCCAGCCTATGTTACTGACCTTCTGCTGTAATACTCACCCACTCGCTCGCTCCGCTCCTCTTCTGCAAGACTTTTAACAATCCCCTTATACCCACAATTCTACTCGTAGGGATCAGGCTCCCTTTGTTTTTAAGAAACATCTAAAAGCTCACCTCTTCACAGTAGCATTCTCACAAACAGGAGCTATAACATAGCTATCCTATTTCTTTTTTTTCTTTTAATGTATGTTATCTGTATGTGTTATGAAACTAACTAGTGATGTCTTCTCTCTCTGTATGCGTTTTTTTTTCTGTTTCTTTCGTTTTCCTTTTCTGCTCCCATTTTTAATACCATGTAAGGCAGAGGTGGGCAACGAAGGCCGCATCCGTTTCTGGTTTTCATGCCAACTTCTGGCCTTAATGACCTAATTAGCCCTAATATTTACGCCATCTGACATTTTAGCTACAATTCTTAATAAGTGCATGAATGACAGCCGAAGACTTCTTGTGTCCCTATATGAAACATTTTAATGTGATCTAATCAGTTCATTTAGCTGGGGTAATTGGTGGGAACAAAAACCTGCATACACACCGGCCCTCCAGGACTGGAATTGCCCACCCCTGATGTAAGGTGACCTTGAGTATCAGAAAGTCACCTGACAAAAAAAATGCATTATTATTATTTTGTGCGGATATGCACAGGATATGCACAGTAGAAAGTCGTTTTTGGAAAAAAAGGTCTGTGGATGTTCGTAACCGTGTCATTATATTTGGAAAGAAACATTGCTGTTGATTTTTTCAAATGTATATTTTTGGCGCTTTGAGCACCACAAACTTTGGACCCATTGACGTCCGTTCTATCAGGGTGATATCATCGTGAACTGCAGCAGATATCTATAAAACTAGTGAAATCTCAACGAAACTATCTGGATGGATAGATAGCACTCTGGGTATATAAACACATATCTTAATTTTATCTTTTGATGAACTGCCTCTTTAAGGGACAATTCACAATGTTTGGACTGAAAAATGTGTACCAGTGGAACCACCAAATAAACCTGTTAAATTCTGATATTGAGGTTGTCAAAATACGTCATTCTAAGTTTGTGTTCCGATTAAACCTATTTCATTGATCGTGTGAAAGTAAGGGGCAATACAATTATAAACAAAGAAAGAATTATCAGGGGCAAAGACTTATTAACTTGCTGCTTTCAAACTGAGTTAGCAGTGTTTATATTGAAGCTGCTGGGTGTCTGTACCGAGCGGGGCGGGATCAAACCGCTCAAAGCGCGTACCGGATGGGCAGTCCAGGAGGGGGCACTGGTTGGCAGAAAGTGGAGCCTGTTCAATGCCCCACTAAATCTAACTAAATCTAACCTGCTACCTGGGCAAATTTACAAAAACAGAACTTTGTCTGAATTACATCATTCAGATGCGCCTTTCTGTCCAGAAGTCTATCAGCTTTTTCCGGGGACAGCGTTGATGACATAATAGAACCGGTTGACACTGGACAATAAGAAAACAGAAAGAGCACTTGGACAACTGTAAGTAAAGGAAAATAAGAATGCATCATGCACCTCTGTATGTGAGAGTGCCATTTTATTTCAGTATTAATACAGACCAAACCTGGGTCAAATAATTATTTGAAATACGATAGCTTAAGATAGCTTCCTTAAAGGTTCCTTGTAGAAGTGTTTTCTAATTTTATCACCCTTTGAAGTTATTGTATTTAAAATACATAAAATACAAGTCTGATAGAGATGCCATCCACTGTATGCCTTTTGTAGTTTCACTTCTCTTAAAATGTGGACTACTGGGCCTTTGAATACTAATGAACATTACAAAATCAGGAAAACAACAGTGTTTCCGTTTGGCTGCAATTGTACATAACAAAGGTCAATGCTCACAAGGTCTTGTTAATAAACAGCACTTAAGGTGTGACAGGACTTGTGCCCCCCACCCGGCCTTCCCAAGTACACTGACTCCTTCTGATGTTTACAAGCCTCAACAGTTTCCAGACACACGCACATATTTAGCCACTTAGCCCGCTGTGAGGACAGCAAACAATCAGCCAGGGCCACGGTGGTTAATAAGCCAAAGCAGTTTGAATGATAGGGTTCCCACTGCAGCCAAATTTATATTATACGTGACTTTTCACTGGCATGTTAAAGATAAATTGTAGGATTTTGAAGGATTTGTTTGTGCTGTTATTGCCAAGGCTACTTCAGGCACATTACCTTAATAATATTGTGTGTTTACCAAGGCGCAGACTTCACTCTCCAGTGACGATGGCATTTGGTCCTGGAACTAATATACAAAAAAGTGCACTTACTATTGCAAGACTTGATAGTGACAAAGCTTGTGAGTAAACAGGATGACTTGAGGTGTTATTTTCATAGTTTTCTCTAACTTAACAAAGACACTAGATATTTGCCCCTTTCCGTGGCGTTTACATGACATTCCAGGATACAGATATTTTAAAGGAATTCCTAGAACCATGTGAACCCTAAAACTACCATTTGGTTGAAGTGGGGTGGATGGGAACCAAAGTTTTCAGGGTAAAATACAGTCGAGTATACAGAGTCAAGCCGGTCTGTGGGCAGAAGTGCCACTAAAGCCCTGCTCTGAGGCTAAAGCCCTGCTCTGTTCTCCCTGACCCAAGGTTTACACAACCCAATGTGCGATTAGTGGGGACCCCTCAGCGCCTACAAAAACACCTCATTGTGATGCACACTTAGGAAAGCAAACAGCATTTAAATAATAATAAATTAGGTAATCCAGGAGCAGAACCTTTTTCTCCTCAACCTTAGGACCCTGGACTGAATGTAAAACTGGGCCTTCCACACTCTTTTGTGTCAAGCTGGACCCTGGCTAGCTAAACAAGGCGGTGAATGGGAAACACATGTCCGACTCAGAGCGGAAAGCACAAATCATTCTTTCATTCAACGGGAATCGGGCTCACTGAGAAACGTCAGCCTGAGCCAGTCCCTGGAATAATAGTTCCTAGTGCTCTTGGGTACTTAAGTGGGAACCTCTTCCACCTTGGACCTATTTGCTCATTTCATGCCGGTAAGAAATGCTGTGGAATAATTCACTTCGTCCACCTTTTCTGGGACATCTGTGTGGTGAAAGCATTTCTTTGAGCAGGTGTCTATATCAAGGCAAGTCGCGTACACATCAAGCGGAGGTGTGTGCCATGCACGAAAATCAATAGCGTTCAAATGTGTCTTCTATTCACTGTGCTTTCTTTGGGAACAGTGTAGCATTGTAGAGGTAGTTGCTGAATTTCATTTTACAGCAAGGAAATAAGCAAGAATGCCCATCTTACCCATTGGTCTCAAAACTAGTTTGGTTGCATGTTGTTTACGTTAAATAAGTAATTGATATTTTACAGATTACTTACGCATGCATTAAGTAGCCATTTGCAGGTGTGACTCAATATTTCAGTTCAATGTGGTATTATTTAGATATTTTGTTTCCATTGAACAAAATGTAGGTTATTTTTACATCGCAAAGTTATCACGTTTGTATCCCTTTATACATCGCTTTAAAGTGAAAGCCACAAACATTAGCTACAACCAGCAACGAATACACCAGTTAACAAGACTGGTAAAATGAATAACAACTGTTGAAGGAATAGGTTAATTTAATAAAATGTAGTACATGCAATGTAGTACATGCAAGTACATGCAATGTAACAACCAAGTGTATAATGCAGATATTAAGGCAGTATAAATGAAGGCTATGACTTTTCATCACAAAATATGCATTAATGTCTATGCTCCAGCACATATTATATCTCCAGAGACGGCCCAGTAAATAAATAAATCATGTTTAAAATGACACAGGGCTCTGGCTTAAAAGTTCAATATGCAGGGTACCTTGGCCCTGTTTCAGCATTTGTGGCTCAGTTGCCTGATGCTCTTAGTATTCCAGTCATGCTTGACCTGTGACCATGTAAGTAATGCGAATGAGTGTTTGAGACCAGTACAAGCTCTCTCATTGACCGTTTCTTTTTATAACAACCAAGTTGGTGGTCAGTTATGTTTTCCTCTGAGAGCTAGCAGTTCCTTTGCAATCCCAATTAAATGTGACAATATCCTCATGGTACTGCAAAGCGCTCATGGTGGACCATGGATATGCAACTTGAGAAAATGTGCATAGTTATAGGATCATTTTATTTAAATGGATCTAACTGAGACAATTTTCCAAACACCAGTCAGATTGTAGCAATGAGAGAATAAGAATTAAGTCTCCTGGGCATAACCTGCAATTAAATAGTGTGCAATTACGATTGATTGGACATGCATTTTGTTTAAGTGACAAATGTTGCATCATGAACCAATAGATTTTTTTTACATATTGTCTCTGGTTTATTCATATGTCAGTGTCTATGTTTTGGAATTTGCACAGCTCATATTTTGACATATTCCCTATTTACGCTGCTGGGTATTTCCAGAAGCAATTCAGCACAACAGCAATGCAAGAAAGTATTCAAAATACATTATTGCAACCTCTGAGTTACAAGCCCAGTCCTTTAACCATTATGCTACACTACCAGTGTAATCTGACACATGCATTCTGCTGAATGCCGCTTGCTGGAGTTTGAAAAAGGGCTGCAGTTGCACGTATCTGGGGTGCTTCGGTGTCAGAGCTGATTTTCTTTCATCCCTTGCCTCATCTGGACAGTGCCTCTGCCCTCTGTCGTCTGCTATGGCCAGCTGCTTCCTGTCTCCCATCTCTGGCCACCTGCTGCCCGTATGCAGTGCTCCCCTCCCTTGATCTCCACTATGGGGATATTCCACTAATATTCACAACATTAACTTTTACTGATAATCTAATTTTATCATTGATGCTAGAGTTAAACCCCTTTACACCAAAGATGTCAAACTCCAGCCCTGGAGATGTGTTTCAGTTTAAGTCAGTGATTGGCTGAAGCAGGGGTTAGGCAACCGTGGTCCTGGAGTGCCAGAGACAGTCCTGGTTTTTGCTCCATTTAAACTTATAACTGCATAACTGAAATCATTTCAATTAATCAAGTGTAATGAATGCAGGTAAACATGTGCTGGAGGCACTCCACGTTTCACCATTCAGAATATTCAGGCTCAGACTTTTAATCATCCCTCAAACTCTTGCGAAGTTGAGCTCAACAAAATCCAGAAAGGTCACCAGCACCAGCGCGTCCACACACCAAGTTTCTCAGGGCTAAATTGGCTGCAGATTGAAAACACTCTAAGACTGGAGCTAGAGACCACTGCTTTGCAGCTTGTTGAATATGACTTTAATCTCTTGCATTTTGCACTGAGTGCAACCAGTTACCTGTATTGCATGCAATGCCTGGATGTCTTTATAGCATAGTACAAAATGTAGGTCAAAATGTTGATTCTTTAAAATGCCAGTATTGTGCGAAATTGCTAGAACTGCTAACAAAAGGGCAATCTTGATCCAAATGTATAAATCAGTGTTGCTTTATTATTTTACAGCCCAACTGTTGTCCAACTGCTTTCATATTTTCGTAGATGGCATATTTGCAGAATAGGGTGATTATGAAGAAAAATGTTTCACTTTGTCTTTCAAGTACCCCATTATTTTTAGAATAGAATATAGTACACCCTGCGGGCAAGTTTCAGTTTCTATGTATGTTGGTAGTTTTTTTTTGAAAAAAAGAAATCTGAAAACAGGACTAGTGAGAACTAGAACACCCAGGAGTGTGACGAGGCAGAGCTGAGCTTGTGAAGAGCAGGGAGGATAAGTCTTGAGCTCTGCGTTCACACTAAGTTTCTTTCTTCGCACCAGCCCACCCCAGTAACACTGGGGTTTTTGAGAGCCTTGTTAGCTGTAATTAACAGCATCGGGCTACATTGTTTTGGCCAAGTAATTTTCCCCCACTAAATACCTCAGAGGCTGCCAGGGGGTTTTCATTTCCATTGCTTGCCTCCCAAAAGCTCCTTTAAGTCGATGAATTTTCCCATGATACCGCAGCGGTTGCTGGTGGGATGGGACCCAGGCGGGCCGAGGAGTGTCAATGTAGGGCTCAGACAAGAGGTCAGACCTCGCGAAAACCTTTCACAAACAAGACTCTGAACTCTATTACGGATGCAAATCCAAGCTCTAAGTGAGGATTGTTTCAAGGGCATAATGGAGCCAAGAAAACCTACATAGTCCTACAAACCCCCCCCCTCCCCCCACTTTCCCCTGCCCTCCCCCCCCCACCCCTCAACCTCCGAAACTCCAACGCCGTTCAACCCCACCTCCCTCCTTAGCTCACAGGTTCCTTTTGTGCAAATTTCTGCTGCCTGTTTAAACTGCCGCCATTGTCCCGGTGCCCTTGTTGATTTCTCTCCCTGCCAACACTCCACAATGCCTTCGTAGGAACAACTTTGTTACCGCCATTGTACTGTATATCAGAGCGGCGCTGAGGCAGATTGTGCCGAGTGGGAGGAATTAGACCTGCAGAGCACACACTGCCAGATAATTGTAAGGATTTACATCTCATTTTGCTTGCATCTTTTGACACAAAAAATGCCATCCGGAGGAGGTGGCAGGAACAAAAACAGGAACAGGACTCAAATGTGCGGTGACAGGTTAAAATAGCGTGTGCTGCCATTCCATTTTCCAGAAGGGGGGGTTCTAGTGAACTATCCTGTGACCTGTCAGTTGGAGGTATGTTTCACAGCTAGGTGGGCTTGCACACAATGCCTTTGCTAAATTAGCAACACAATGGATATTAATACATACAAATAGTTCAGCTTTCTTTTAGAACTTAAGACTGATAAAGCTCTGGACAGTTTTTGATAAATATGAATATGAATGAAATATGCCTAATGGCATTATACACATTGACTACAATGATCCCATTAAGTACCCTCCATGACAGATATACAGCCCTTTTACCCAGTGGTAGTTTGCACAGCATCTTCCACACAGGCCTGTCCTCATCCTAGTGGTCCAGTTTCTTCCTCCAGGGTGTATCTACCTGACTGCCCAGCACTGCGTTATTCAGAGTCTTGACATACGCCCTGTACAAAACCTTCCCCTTCACGTCACTAAATGTCTGCCCTCACAGGCCCCTTAATGAGAGAAGAGGTCTGAGAGGAGACAGAGCCTATTCAGTCTGGAGTCAGTTCTCCAGCCCTGCCCTGATGCCTCCGGGGTGTGCCGCAGGGAAGGGACTCAAGCGCCAATAAGCCAATGCTGTAATGCAGGTGATGCCTCCGTTGAAACATCAAGAGCCAGGGGAAGGCCCATGAAAGAGAGAGAGAGAGAGAGAACAAAAAAGGAACGAATGCAATACTTTTCGAGGATGTCGAGGATTCATAGAGAAGACACAGGATGTTCACAAGGCTTTTTAGGAAATATTACTGCTTAGGAATTTAGAACTTAGGAAAAACGTCTGCACTGCATGTGGGATGTGTGCGAGAGAGATGTGAACACAATGTGCATTCCTATGTTACAGATTGCAGGCTGCTTTGAAATATTTGTAAAATGCAGTAACCATACTATAACCTTTTATTTGGGGCCTCATTACTGAGTTGCATTACTGACTGCGAGTCAACAACTGTCAAGGTGTAAGCGTCATACACTCTGGAAATATGTGAGTTACTGTGAATGATACAAATAGGATGACAGCAAAACACTGATATAACCACACTACAAACCTCCCAAAGAACAAAGTCTCCCTATGTCTAGTATGATGAACACTTGTTCAGGTATAGAAATGAATCTTAAGTTTTGCATTTAATGCTATGGGCCCAACTTTGAGGATGCAAACGCAGCTGACAAACAATCAAATATATGTTTGCACTAGTCTCAGTTTTAAAGCTCGTAATCTTAAAGGAAAGATTCTGTATTTTTGAACCCAAGGCCCTATTTTCAGGTAGTCTTGTTGATCGTGAATAGTAGAGACCACAATTTTGCTAATTGCTTAAAAGATTGCGTTGATACCACCTATCCTCTGACATGGCTCCAAAAGGAATACATTGGGGCACATTTTGCAGCCTTCAAAACCCATGATAAATGCATTTTCTAAAAAGCGGGAAGCTTGCATCATACGTGGCATACCATATACTGAAATTTTTTTTTGCAAACAGAGCATTGTGTCAGAAGTTATGGGCTTGGGAAGTTATGGGCCTGCATTCTTCTGGCTTGTATTCTGGCTACATCCATGCAGTTAGCCATCTACCTACATTACATACCCCAAGTCCCCAACTGCTGTCTAGTGGTGCTGCAGCAGGAGTTCTGGAATTAATTTTCATGTGTTCATTTTTGTTCCTTTGATGGTTGCAAATAATCACCTCCATCAAAATGATCACCACACACCCGATAGTCATCTGAACGAAGATCATGGATAGGAGTGTTAATATCCACCTGTATTACAAGCAGCCAGAGCCTCAGTCTATCATGGTCATAAAGTGGAAGCTTGTGAAAAGTGAGTTTAGAACCAGTGTACAGTTTGCTAGACAGCTCTTAGCTCGTTTGAAAACTCTTTAGTTAGTTTGTGATGATGAAGCACACGCCACACCGCCAAGCTAGAAATTTACAGCTGGCTGGGAGGTATTGCTTGGTTTGAGAAAAAAATAGTTTCAACTGAAATAGAACATTGCTCTTGTTCAAAATGATTTCTGAACTTATAAGTTCCGAGCGCTATGAATATACTGTGGGCTTCCCATTTTCAAAAAATACATTCGTCATGGTTTTTGAAGGCTGCAACATTTGCCCTAATGTATTTGCCCTAAACATTTGCCCTATTTGGAGCTGTGCCTGAGGATGCAGCAAAGTGGTATGGAACTAAATTTTTAAGCGATCAGCGGACGTTTTGTTCCGGAATATTCACAATCATCCAATACCATCTGAAAATAGGGCCTGAGTTCAAAAAACAAAACATATCCTTTAAGTCTGCCCATCTTCCAGGGACATGCCTCTTCTGAAGAATCATGTCATCCTGTAGGTGGCATTCCAAATTGGAGGAAGCGATTCAAACTGGAAACCACATACCAACCAACCCAATGCTGGCCATAACTTGCCATAACCAATCAGACTGCATCATTTTTTGTGGAAACCTATCAGAAATAGAAACTTTCCTTTCTAGATGCTTTTTATAATGGCAGGGCTTGGGACTTTCCCAATTCAGTTTTGGCGTTTCAGCAGTAAAAATAGGACCCTAAGTGTATAATTGAGCCATAGACTATTGTTGTCTCAACTTCACAAATATTAGAGTGAACAAAGACACAGAAACCTGCAGGCTACTGTTTTCTGTTTATGAATCACGGTATAATATACATCTTGCAATGCTAGTACTCCCGCACAAGCTCTGGTGAATAAACCTTTACTCAAAATAATAGTACCTGAACTTAAGGTGAGTCATCAACCTAACCCAACATCTTATTTGTGGCTGGCAACAAAATAATACATTATGCATTCACAGAGTGCAATGCAAAGCATTATGCAAATTTAAAACAAAAACTGTCTGTTTATGCCATGCTATGCAGTGTTGCATATATCTAACACTTTGCCTGAATAATAGAGGCTGGTTTTGTTGAACAGACACCCAAAGAAATCAGCTCTTTATTACTGGGACTTGTCTAATTTCTACTAATCCATACTTTTTATATAAAGTGAATGTGTGTGTGTTTGTGTTTTAATTGGGCAATCACCTGCTGTGGGTTTGGTTTCAAACAGCAGCCCTTTGTTGTCCACATGGGAGAACAAGATACGTTTTCTGAGCTAAAGACCAAAGATTCCAAGTTTAGGAAACTAATCACACTCTTATTTAAACGCCACACAGTGATGTCAGCTTCTGTAGGCCTACAAGCAGCATATATCCAAACTCAGAAAATATTCAATATCACATTACAACATAAGTCATACCAACTCATGTGCGTTTCCAGAATTAACATTGTCAGTAAGTTAACCATTCTAATATATTTTTAAAAAATTCTATATTAAACAATTAATACAAAAGAAGAACAATACAGTGGCTTAATAGGACCCAAATAAACCCAAAAAACATTCAATAAAAATGTGTTTCCCTCTTGTTTTGAAAAGGGCACATCTATTTTTTTTTTTGAATGAAAGAAATGGTATTATGGTCAAAAGGCACTATATGGTCAAACTAGCATGCTATACAATAAAAGCATGTTAAGCACCAAGGGGCCTTTACTGAAAACGTGCTTGTTTAACCTCCAGGAAAACAGAGGAGTTCTTGACTGGGCCGAGGGGGTTATTCATTTGCACAGGAACCGCAGGAGCTCAGAGTATTCCCTCTTTAGGGAAAACAGGCCTACTGCAAGACCTGCAAACAAGCAAAAATACCAGGCCTGGGGGAGGCTGAAGTGACTCTTAGAGAAGTGCAGTGGGTTTTTCATCGTTGAGTTCGGTGTTAATTATCAGCCCTTTGAATTCATCGTAAAACCCTGAAAAGACTCAAATGAATGGCAGCAAATGTTGAGCACTTTTAAGAGATTGAGTTGTTTAATTGTCAAGAGGCAACATTTTTAGGTCTCTTTCAACGGTGAGATGAGGGCAATAATGTGGTCTTTCTTTCCAAAATGGAGGTATGAAACATACATTAAGATTAGGACAAGATTAGGAAAATGTGATTTTGATTAATTCTAGTGGGAAGAAAGCAAACACAACAAGCCAGCTAGAGCTCTCTCTGCTTGTCTGTGCTTTAACCTGTTGGTTTCTATGGGCCTTTGCAACATTAACAAAGGTTGCATAACATTGATTAGACCAGCCTCCCTTGTCTTAATGTAGGGTCCCCTGGAGAGAGATGCTTGGCTGTAGGTTAATAAACACTGTCACTATGATTTTGTTTCTGGTTCCTGCAGTGGGTGGTGAAGGGGGAATGTAATGGTGTTAGGTAATGAAAAATGACAGACAATTATAGCAGTGGGTGACATAGTCCCTGCATAACCATACAGATTTGTGGGAATACTGCCCAAGCTGGGGTCCAAAGCCCAGCTAGTCCTAATGAGGGCCTGGTTTGTGTATAGGATAGAATATAACTAAATGAGATAGAGAGTAGATTAGCATGAAATTACTTTATTGTCCAATTAGATTAGGCTTCACTGCCTACCTTGACATTAAATGAAACAATGAACATACATACATACAGACCTCCATTACATCACATAACATAATGGACTGTTGTACAACAGTACTGGTTGTACTGTTCTTTGCATCTGTAGGTACGGACAATAAAAAACACTGACAATTCCTACAAATGCAAATAGTTGACGAGACCAGAATAAAAAAGCCAATAGCCACACTTTCACAGTTCATCCAATCAAGTTGATATAAAAGCAAAAATGAGCAAATTTTCACCTAAATCCTCATGTGAAAGATTTTGACTGCTGCCCTGCTCACTGGCGGTCCTCATAGGGGCCAATGTCTCTCTAAATGTTGCCCACACAATACCGCCTTGGTGTTAATGCCATACTCCCATTGAAGGTTGAGTAGGATAACCCCACCCTTGACCCGATTGTGCCCCTTTATCCCAAAAGGTTATTAACCGGGCCAGAAGCACAGTCTTGAGGCACCAAGAAGGTATGAATGAAGCACCATTGTGGCCCAGTAGTTTGTGTAGAAAAGCCGCGAGCACTGGTGTGGACAAGCTCACCTGGCCGTTGTAGCTGTGTAAATTCGGCTATTGTATTTCCCACTGAGCACCTCCAGACATGCTATAGGCTGAAGCATTTGACAGCTACAGAATGCTCCGGAAAGAGAGACCAGTGTTCATACAACTCATTTCTCTGAATTTACGGCCTGCTGTCCCGCTTTACAGCTTTCAGTAAACCCCGGTATAAATGCGCACCAGCAACGGCCTTTCTATTGGGGTTTATGGTGGGAAAAATCACCAGGCCAGCTTCCTTCTTTTATTTACAGCTTCATCCTTTTCTCAGTTTGTCACATTTTGTGCTCGCACTATTTTTTTTTTTACCTGCTGTCCCTGGCCAGTGAGTTTTCTCTAGTTTTTTATCTCACCGTGTCATTGTAACAGGTTAATTATCAGTTTGTTGTTTGATTACACAACAGTCATGGTCAGTCCTCACCCAGGCTTGGGTTTTTCTCAGATAGAGCAGTTAATCTATGTGATTCACAGAGAAATAAATAAAACACACACATGCACGCACACACACACACACACACACACACACACACACACACACACACACACACACACACACACACACACACACACACACACACACACACACACACACACATCCTATTTAGACACTGTTCGAATATTTACACGGCCCCGTGGTCTCATATGAAATGCAGACTCTCCCAGTACCAACTGTGGCCAGAGTGGGAGGGAATACAGGAAGCTAGGATGACCATGACTCATCACTCACCAGTGATCCCTGCTGGTGAATCAGGCACCCACATTCTGCTTGCTCAGTCAGCATGTCAGAAGCCTTCCTCCGATTCATGTCTGTGCAAGCTCAACTTGTGGACTGAGGTGTGGACAGAATCATAAGTGCAGACCTTCCGCTTGTCTGTGCTTAAATTAAATTCATAGCAGAGGTTACAGGAATGCACTTTTGAGCATTTCAAATTTGAAAATAAATAATTACAATCGTTAAAGTTAACATAAAACATACAATACCAAGCTTACATTATTAAAATAAGACGCAGTATATTCATTGTTCTTTGAGAGAGATAATAGACATGAGACTCAAAAGCTCCATTACACTGGTTGATCCTCATTAGCCTGGAATTGCTGACATATTGTAAAAAAAAAAACAACAAAAACAACATTGTGTATTCAAAACAAAGAATTCAGAATTCCCAGAATTAAACAGGAAAACTTACACAGACGGAAGTTTGATTGAAGACTGAAATGTATTAACATTAATATTACATTCAGAGAGAAAGGAAAGTCGATTAGATAGAGATAGTATGAACGTGTGACTGCCCGTGCATGTCTATCCACCTTGTAGTCCTTACTAATATACTGTGCATCAGAGGGTTTCTATAACTTCATTTCATGTTTTTGTTATTCTTCAAAAAGGTAATAATTCACAGCTGAATAGGAGTCATTCCATCAGGATTTTGTAATATGGCGAAGGTCATTTGTGAATTCACATGGGAGGAATATAAAAAAAGAAAAATGAATTGTCAGGTTCAGAAAGCTGTACAACATTTATTTGAATGGGCATCTTTATCTCATTAGCTTCAGCAATTGTGTCTTTCAAAATTGGCACTGCGTTTTAAAGTGTTCTTTGTGCAATACTATTGGCAGATTTGGAATGTTGGAATGCGTGCAGACTTTGTTTTGTTGAATACATTAGTTTTTTATTTAGAGAAAAGGTTTGTGCCATGCATATCCGTATAACATGACATGACAACAAGGTAAGGGAAATTTACATGTGAACATTTTCAAACTTATCCAAGATAAGGAACTTAGAATTATCACGGTGCCAAAGAGCTTTTTTTATCGTAAATGTATTGTGTTAATGTAGTGAGATTCAGCTGAGTTCTAATAATGGTTAAGCATGGACGCATTGGTATCACCATATATTTTATAAATGAATGAAATTCAGTACCTATTCACAAGCATGTTTTTTAAACTGATAAAAAAACAAATAAAAACTGAAAAGCAAAAGCACTAGATGTGTAGTAACACACGGAACACAACCAAACAGTCAGTGTTAAATCCACTAGGGACCACATGTACTGTATTAGACTTAAAAGTACTCTGTCAGTTTTGATTTTACCTTGAACATTTTGCAGTATAGACACATAAATGGAAGATCCCCACAATGGTGCCATCTGTACTGTTTGAATAATCACGTGTCTATTCCTCCATTGAATAACTTCCATTACAAGTGCTGTCTAGGGCAACACAGTGGACACAAAGATATGTGTGTGATGGCTGTTCTACTGAACAGAGGATATTACAGTTACCCATAAGTAAAGAAATTGTTTTGCATTATTGTCGTATTCTAAAAGTTTCCACTGCAAAGCATGTGATCTGTTTGTGACAGGCGTAACCTTGCTTCTCTTGTCAGTTGACAGATGAGAAAACACATTTTATCTGCAAGGCCTTTTTTCGTGTTCGTCTCAAGTGTCGGTTGTGACAGCGTCTCCTCCTTTTCTCCCCGCACCTCCGCCTTCCAGATTTCAAAAGTGTGCACACCTTCATGTACGTCACAAACACGCACGCGCGCACAAACGCACACACACACACACAAATCCACACACAGACACAAACAAACACTCACGGTACTCAATGCCATTTCGGGGCTGTGCAATTTGCACCAGCGCCAGACACGTAGATCGGTTTGCATCTCAACAACAGCATTGACACAACACAGGCGATGAAGATGGAGAGATAATAGCCTCTCAGGGAGTTTTTCTGGGAGTGCGGTCCACCAGAAGGAGACATTAAATATGCACCATCCCCACCACTCCCCATTGTTTGTGCTCCTGGTTACAGCAACATCAATTCTGCAGCAGCACTGAAGCATGGCTAACGGTCCAGAAGCTGTATTCTTCAGGAAAACAAGTCTCTTTCAGCCCCCTGAGAGTGGAAACAAGGTTAGATTGAAAGGTAATGAGTCTATTAATTAGAGGGCTTTCACAGAGGCCAGCCTGGCATAGTGTCCTCTCCTGCAGGCTTGGCTGTTCTCTCACACTGTCTCTCTGTAAGGAAAACAGCACTGTGAGAAGCACATTCACACACACACACACACACACACACACACACACACACACACCCACACACACCCACACAAAATGCACACACATACACACAAAAAAAACACACACTTACAAAAACACATTCACGCACGCACATTTTCACTTGCCAGCACACACATATATACGCATACACAAACACACTTACACATACTTTCACATGCACACACACACACAAACTGCATGGGCATACACGTAGAGACACATAGACAAGCTCACACATGCCAAACATAGGCCCGGTCTGTTCTACACCACTCAGTAACAAGTTCATTCAGCTCCAGGACAGCTCAAATTATCTGCAGGAATCTCCTTTAAACTCTCAGAGTGGAATTAAGCTTTCATTTCGCTGCACAGGTGTGCAATCTTTGCCAAATCGTTGCATTTAGTGTGTAATTAATTATCCGGTAGCTGCTATCCTTATAAAGTGATTATACACATCTCTGCAGGATACAGGATATATCAGTAGTCAGTAGTTGGCTAGCTGGAAAACTGGTTAGTACTATATTATCCATTTTCTTTCATTATGATGTGAAAGAAACATTAGCATTGCTTTCACTGAGAATACTGATTGAGTTCATGCTTGAGGTATGAAGTATTTTTGGATCATCAGTAGGTTGGATGTAGACATTATTGTTGATACTGAGGCTGACAATCACCAAAAGACCCAGCAATTAATTTTGGGAGGAACATTAGCCAAAATATATCACAACAAATCAGAAACACAGCCAGTTTATTTGTTTTCCTAAGGCAGAATTAGCTTACTGAAAACAACATGAAATCCTATGTGGGAGGATAATAAGCTGAAGGGTGCTCTTCAATCACACCCTAGGCTATTTGTTCAGAATTTTCTGCAACAAATGAGCGTGTGTTTCTTGGAGTATGTTTTTTAGCAACATGTTTGAATTCAGCAATCACCAACGTTAATTAAGTGAGAAATACTTCTTGATGTGCTATTTGGAGTTCAAGTCTTTGAGCCATTCAGTACTAAACAAGAGTACTGAATAGGTCAGACTGACTTTTAAAGTGCAATCTGTGTTCCTGTCATACCTTGTATGCCACAGGTTTAAATAAATCAATAAATAATCGAGAACAAATCGGTAAAACCAGACAAGATATTTATAAAATTTTCACACAACTCTCTCACACACAAGGTCTCAGAATTGAAGTGTAAAATATTAATGGTATTCCACGTATGCACATTTGCGGCCATTGTTTGCACCTTGACGCTGATTGTAACTTTGC
Source organism: Synaphobranchus kaupii (assembly GCA_029718625.1). Lineage (NCBI taxonomy): Eukaryota > Metazoa > Chordata > Actinopteri > Anguilliformes > Synaphobranchidae > Synaphobranchus > Synaphobranchus kaupii. The sequence continues at coordinate 18,800,393 of CM056383.1, forward strand.
CTCTAGTTCTGTGCTATTTGCTCAGCAGGTGTAATGCACTTTTGCAAGTCACTTTGGCCGAAAGCATCTGCTGAATGACGTAAATTGTACTTGTATTTTGTGCCGTGTGTTTATGCTGCTACTTCTTGGTCAGTGTTCCCTTGAAAGGGAGATATTTTTATCTCTGTGACTAATCTGGGTAAATAAAAGATGAACAAAATAAAATATGCATTAATCACCATATGACACTCAGCTGTATTTAGTATCACACTTGGATGTGTTTTACTGATTAACCCCACAAGCGAGCACATTTACTCATAACGGGCCTCGTTTATCATTCATGTGTACCATTCAAACCTGAGCATAAAATGTGCGACCGTTTTTATGCAAATGTCCGGATTATGAAAAATGCCGTGGTGTATGGTACAATGATATCTCACGACAGCTCTCGACTTTCCGTGCGCTTTTTTCCAGCGGCGATGCAGTTACATTGCATGCAATGAACAGCAAAGGCACAATATTGTGCAATCTAAATAACAGAAAAAATGGCTTTTGTTCGGATCACTGTGGAGTCAACAGGTGAAAAAAAGGTGCTCTTTGTAACATTTAGGTTATGTGAACTTGAAAATCATTTTCCCGCCTTAAATGAGTAGCCGTTGCGGCTCTAGACGTAGGCTACGTTGTGTAGCCTAATTGGCAAAAATAATATCTGAATAAGTTGGTTTTTAATAAGTTTATTTTTAATGAGACAACGCTATTGGTCATCACATGTAGCCGAAACTGAATGAAGGATGAGCCGGTTAAAATGATTCAATCAGGAAAGGATTTATTGGGGACATATAATTATGCATCATCAGTGGTGTTGCATGAAAGATGCAAAAATGTAACCTTTTTCAATTTTTTCTAAGAATGGCCGATCTTGCTTTATTAGTCTAGAAGACGTAGCAAACGCTACACCCCGGCGTGAGAGAACCTTTGATGCCTCCAGTGTAAGTCACTGTCGCCATCTTCTATCACCCCCCTTCCAGGGCCACTTTCCCAATGATATCCCCCGTCCTGTCATCTGCAGGTGAGAGGTCCAGGATGCCCCTTCCTTCACCTGTACCCCCAAACCTTTTTTTCTGAAGGGTTATTATTTTTTTTTTTTTATATCAGCCGTAGTTTGCTATTCAGAGGAAGCACTATTTACAGCCCTGGTTATCCTCTGCCACATAGTGGCTTTTGAGCTAGGCTGCACCGCACTACTAACACTCTCAAAAAGCACAAATTGTTTTGCATGTTCATTCAGAAGCATTTCAATTTCACCCTCACAGAACAATTCTTCTTTGCTTCCCTGTTGCACGCCATGAATTATAATACTGAGAAAACTGTGTTGGCATGTGCATTTTAAAATGGGTGGCCTTGCCAAATATAGTGTGAGTATGGTATGCAAGTATGGCGTGTGAGTATGGTAATTCATAATGATGTTTACGCGCTTCCTAATATACGATCAAGTCTAATTTATCAGCCTGCGAACACACTTACGCTCAGATCAGTGGTTTACGCAAGTTTGAAGAATCACACGTGACATTTTCGTATGCAAGTCGCAACGCTCAAATAGCCTATATGCTCATTTTTATGACCATATTGGGAAATGAGGCCCAATGTTCTTACATTTACATTTCCCCAACAGTTAATCTACAATGTCACAAAATCAGCAAGGTTAAAACAAATTAATAAAATGACCGGATGTTGTTATTTCCCTCATTTGATTTGTAGGCTCTGCTCAGTACTGCGTATTTCACTGCTAGATCGATGAGTATTTCAGTGCTCTGCATGGAGGCTGTGTGAATTGTCCAAGACAGGGCACTCCAGCAATAACACACAGGAAAGAGAGAGCAGTGTCACTCATGGTAACCTGGGCCCCCTCTCTACGTGTCCCAGTGAGTTTTTCAATTGCATCCATGGTTGAGATTCAGAGATTCATAACCATCCTGCCTGGCTGTGAAAAATGTGAGCTTTCTAAGTTCCCCCTGATAAGGACATCACCTAAGCACAAATGTAATGTAATGTGCCCTATCCTCTGCCCCGAAAGACCTATCAAACCACAGGCAGTGGTGAAAATCATTAGGCTGCAGGGGGAATGCCATTTTACTTCTCCAAACTGATAGCATGAGCAGTGTGAATGTAAGGCAATATAAGGCATGGGTAATTATGTTATGCAGTTAGTTAGTCTGGAAAAAAAGATATAAAAACATCTCACAAAATACTAATACTGCATTCAAATATAAGCGCAAGAAGATAAAATGCCATATTAAATGCAAAGTATGGGACAGTGACACATTTTTTGTTGTTTTGGCTCTGTATAGCATATACCACATAAAACAATGAATATGAGGTCAAAGTACAGACTGTCAGTTTTAATTTGAGGGCATTTGCATTCATATTGGCTGATGCATGTAGGAATTACAGTCCTTTTTATACATAGTCCCCCCATTGTAGGGGAGCAAAAGTAATGGGACAATTGGCTGATCAGCTGTTTCTTGGCCAGCTGTGTGTCTTTGCATCATTAGTTAATGCACAAGAAAGCTAACAAAAGGTCTTAGGAGTTAATTCTAGGTGTGGAATTTGTCTTTTAAGTGTGTTGCTGTTGTCTCTCAACATGAGGACCAAATAAGTGTCAATGCCAGTAAAGCAGGCCATCATGAGGCCAAAAAATCTGAATAAATCGATCAAAGACATTGCCAAAACATTGAGGGCTCTATTTTACGGGCGTCACATGGTGTGTGGCAAGCCGTCACAGTCATTGGCACAGTGAACAGAGCACTGCGCGTGGCTACTAAATTTAGCTATTTTTGGACCAGACACGTGGAGCGGACGGCAGTGGAAGACGATAACATTATATCTATTTTGCATTGATATTGCAAAATAATGTATATTTGTTTCACAGGGGAATGCCTAATATCACAAACTAAGTAGGCCTATACTTAATCATTCCTGTTTTAGTCCTATTGTTTTTTTATAGGATATGTGGTGCAGTGATTGCATCAAATTTACCTATCGTTAAGTCCCATCCAAGGGGCCAAAACTTTTGTTTTGAAGCTCATTTCCTGGTTGGACTGGGAGCGGCAATTTTGCCGTTGCTCACTAGCGCCACTCCGATTGGCTCCAGTATAGGTCTTTCACCATGTAAGTCAATGGCAGCAATGTGGTCAAAATACTCAGTCAATAAATTTTTCCCACAAAAAAATGTAATTGCAATAGGTGCCTTTCCTTCATCTAATGCCTCTGCATGTGCTGATTTTTTAAAATATTGTGTCGTTTGGACAGGGTATTCACATTTGTTCAGGACCAATCACAGGGACCGGTTTGAGTCCTCTTCGGCTCCACAGAGCAGGGACAGTTTGTACAAACGGGTGGCGAAAAAGACATCCGAGCTTCAATTCAGTTTTTACGAGACCGTGGAAAGGCAATGGGTGACAGTGGCTTTGTCCATATTTTTATACAGTCTATGATACCACCCCTCTTGGTTACTGTTGCTAACTCGGACAAACAATTGATTTCTGTCAGAACTTTACAATGTAAACAATGGCCACATTGGCACTTTCCAAAAAACGGGTAATTGATATGTTTTTTTGGAAAAACAAGAGAGTGATTTCCTCAAGAAGCAGGCAGAAAGGTTTACAATATGGAATAGAGTGGTATGTGCAAGAAGCAAAAGTGTGCAGAAATGAAAATGTGATTAGAATCCAGGTCAATTAAAGTCTACGTTAAGTTACCATTGGAGAAACTGCACCAGTTGATTACCGATGTTGCTGATACGCAACACCATCGAGGAACAGTGTTGTTCCTGCACTGCAGGTAAGATTAATGAACTAACCTAGTTTATTTACATTATGAATATAAACCTGGACGGATATTTTCAGTCCCAAAAGAAGAAATGAGGACGTCTGGTCAGCCTAGCTAACGTACCTAAAGTTAACGGCAGCTAAATATAAATAACTTGGCTAAAAGTTGGCTATTGTTCACATCAGATATGGTGGTAATGTTGCTGGTTTTGGGCTTCGGAAGAGGGACACAAATTACTCCTCCCTAAAATCTTTTACTGTAGCGCTCCGTACTCTCGCCCCCTCCTATCCCTGGCTGGTCCCGGAAGACTGCCGGAAGCCATTACCTGCCCCCACTTCGTGATCTTTCAGTCACCCTTATGATGATATTATGGCATTGTATGGACCAAACTTTGACATATATGTGATACAAAGTCCATTATATACTCACCACCACATTTAAATCTAATTTGAATTGTATAATTAACGGAGTTTGAGAATCATAACTACATTACCCAGAATCCCCGGTCGTACATCACCGGCTCCTGCTTTTGCTAGCTACCGGCCGCTCTGCTAGTGAAAATGGCTATCACTCGGTCTGCTCTTGTAACTTACTATGGAAGTAGCTACCGGCCAAAGTAGCAGCTACCAGCCGCTCTGCTAGCGAAAATGGCTATCACTTTGTCTTATTATGGAAGTGAAACTTAGAGTATCACCAAGTGCGAGAATCACTATCACTCTGGCCATGTCGAAAGTGTCAGCTTTATGGCTTTCGCTTCAGCAGTGCGAGCAAGTGAGTAGACCGGATGTTGTATAGTCGTTTTAGTTGTTTTTTTGAAAACGTGTTTGTTGTTTATTTGTTGGACATAATTTCAAATTACCAATTTTATAAATTGGGATGGCAGGTATGCCATCCGCCAAGTTACGGCTTGGCGGGGCATGCCCCATACCTATACAGCACCGAGAGTTTGGAACTTTTCAGGGTTTCCTACAGAAGTAACCACAATGACCATAGACACACAGCCCTTAAAAACATGAACTTCTGTATGTTCTGACCTCATGTAACCACACAGCATTCAGATACAACTTCACACATCCACACAATAAAGCCCCAAACTTGGGTTATTTTGCCGTTTTTCTCCTTCCTCTTCCGCTTCTTCTTCTTCTTCTTCTTCCCATTTTCCTGCCAAACTGCCTGCCTCCGTCGCGATGTTATCCAATGGGGAGAATTATTATTTGAGGGTATGGTCCGTATACCTGCTCATCAAGCTTATCGTCCAATAAAAAGGCTTCACACTAATGTTTTTTAATGTTAATTTAGCTAATGGCTTCATGCTTTCCAAGAAGTTACTATGGCTTAGTGGTTAAGACTGCAGACTCTCACACAGTGGATAGTGGGTTTGAACCCAGCAGGGCATTTATATTTTCCACAAAAACAATGTGCAACTGTTAAGTACTTTTCATTTCTTAGACTGTTATTATTTTCACATTGACACATTAACGTATTTTTATTGCAAAGGCAAAAGAGTTTTACAATATTAACTGTTCAATGTTTCACTTGTATTATATCACACCCTCCCCAAACTGGACGCTCGCTTTTGTCTGGTTTGGGGAGGGTGTTACGGTCTGCTCTTACGGTCATGACTGTGGAAACCCCTTGCCTCGGCCAACCTTTATTTATTAATTAATTTCTTCACTTCAGCTCTGTTCACTTTATCCTTTTGCACATAACACAAGGTCACCATAAAATTAACTACGAGGAAAAGTAAGAATTTACGATAATAGCCTACATTAAAAATTGAGGATAGCCTCTTTTAAACTACAAACCTTTAAGCAATCAAATTTATAAACCGCCACTTCGCCAAACATATCTGATTCATGGTTAGTCACTTTAAAAGAAAAAAAAACCAATAGCTTCCGAATGTGACTCTAGCCTAGTCTACGCTACTCTGCAGATAATGTAGCTGCAAACACTTTTAATTTAACTACCGGAAAAAAAGGCAAAAGACGTTTCCAATATTAACTGTTCAATGTTTCACTTGTATTTCACTTGTACTGTATCACACCCACCCCAAACCGGACGCTAGCTCTTGTCTGGTTTGGGGAGGGTGTTACGCTCTGCTCTTGCGCTCATGACTGACTGACTGTGGAACCCGAACCTGAACATATCCTTGCCTCGGCCAACATTTCTTTATTCATTAATTTCTTCACTTCAGCTCTGTTCAATTTATCCTTTTCACACATAACACAATGTCACCATAAAATTAACTACTAGGAAAATTAAGAATTTACGATAATAGGCTACATTAAGAATTGACGATAGCCTACTATAAACTGCAATCCCTTAAGACATCGGATTTATAAACCTCCAATTCCCTAAACATATATGATTCATGGTTAGTCACTTAAAAAAAATTACTATAGCTTCCGAACATTGCTCTAGTCTACGGTACTCTGCAGTAGTGGTGTGTCGTTCGCGAACGAGTCGGCTCTTTGAGCCGGCTCTTTTAGGTGAACGTTGGGAGCCGGCTCGCATATCTGAAGAGCCGATTTGTTTTGTAAATTAACACAAGACAAGTGCTTGTGGTCTTGGTGGAACTGTAATCACAGAGAATAATTTTTAGGCCAAAAATTAATAAAACCACTATAAGAAAATAACATTAATAATAATTTTAAAACAAGTTTAATTGTTGGTCAGTTTAATTGTTCGGATACTGCAGTTTTGCCATTTATTTTTTTATGCATTTATTTATTTTTCTTTGTTATGACGCAATATTATGTTCTATTTTATGAGTCTCTCTTTTGTTTTGAAATGTTCAACTACGCACTGTGTTTATTGTGCTATTTATTTCAAGACGTAAAAATGCCCTACTTTCAATGCACATGTGTAATAGCGTCTTACTGTTTTTTGCATTTATTTAAATAGTTTTCATAACAAACAAAATGCAAAATAATGTTGTTTTGGTAATTAGAAGGTAGAGTAAGATTCCTTTGAACAATTTAAGTGATAGATGTGCACAAACACCAATCATAGGTCAAAATATCGCTAACTTTGGCCGATTTTGAAAAACTGGAAATGCTACTGAATGAAGAGCCGTTTGGGTGCCGAAAGAGCCGGCTCTTATTGGTGAGCTGAGCCAAATGATCTGACTCACTGAAAAGAGCCGGAATGCCCATCACTACTCTGCAGACAATGTATTTTACTGCAAACACTTTTAATTATAATTATAATCAGAAGAATAATCTCTGGTAGGTTACTTTCTTAGTTTCTTACTGGCTAAGATACCTGGGAAATATGCGTTGTCCAATTAAGCTTGTTAGCCAACGTTAGTTTTGCCAGAGAAACGTCAGTCAGCTGCTTGTCAGGAAGCAGGTACAAGCTAAAAAGGTAGCCAACAAGCTTTTTTTACCTTCGAAAGAAAACTGCGAAGGTATTATGCTGTGCTTATGAAGTTCGGCAACTCGTAGCCCAGACATGGAAGCTTGAAGTTACGCATCCAACAAGCCAGTGTTGAATAGCCTAACGTTATTTCTATAGAAAAGTAATATGCCTATTTTACAACTGTATTTCCATATTTTAGGCTGTATGTATTTCTTTCAGCTACAATATGTTTACATCTAGCCTATTGTACATGCATGTCTCCATATAGATTTGGTTAATTAATTTACATGCTTCTTCATGATCCATAGTTCAGGTGGTGCTGTTCATTGTATTCCATTAGACATTAAATACAGCTCATCTACAAACTCTTTTAATGTAATTGTGGGAGAAATGTTATCATTCTCGTCAGTAGACGGCGTTATGGTTATGCAAATGTCTGCATGCATTTATTTGGACTGCATGTAGGCTACTATTCTGTATCCATGTCTCTCTCGATGTCATTATCTTCATGCATTGTTCATCATTAGTTAGCTACCAAAAATAAGTGATATCTGAACAAAAACGTCTCCGACGTAAAAAAAGCCAAGTTACTCACGCATAGCTTACAGAGCGCTGTCTATAAGTCCTTAATTCCAACTTGCAAAAACTAGGCCTGCCTATAAAAGTATTGATATCAAAATGTGGCCAAGTTACAACTAGCAATATTGCCTATCGTAGCTCACACTAAATGAACTAGCTCTATTCCAAAGCAATGCTATCCAAACTTTCTTAAATTATTTAATGCAACTTGGCCCTGTGTTTCTTCATCTTACCATCTCAAGAGAATGTGGTCAATGAAACTGTATGTTCCACATCAAACTGCAAAATGAGAATAATTTATAGTGGAAATACTCTGATTCAGATGTGTTAAACAGAAATATTACTACACTATAGGGCATGTTTGAATAATTGTCTGCATCCACTGCTTTTGGTCTATGAAAAGCACAGAATGAATAAAATGTATTATTATTATTATTTATTGATTTATTTATTTGGAATATTTGGATTTCTATCAAAACCTGTGTGGTCCTACAGAGCATAGATATCCTTGTGTTCCCAAAATTCTGTTTGCAAATATAACTATTATTATGTTAAGAAAATTAGTACTATTACTTATTTTCCATCATCTGACCCACAAACATGTCTGGATACGTTTGTAAAAATGCTATATGTACACTATTTTACAAATATTACTTATTTTTATCTACATTTATTTATTCATCCCCCCTTTCTCTATTGTACATGATGTTTCTTGTTATAAATGTCTGCTTGTGAATAGTAAAGAAATCTGTAGCAGCAGTTTTAAAACCTGTACATTTTCTAAAGTAAACTTGCCAACAAAGTATAACCGTATCCTTTCTGGAGTGTAATTTTTCATCAACTGTTAAAAACATGAATTGAAATCATGTTGTTCCATGAGGCACAATCTCGTCATATGCTAAAATGAAGAAACACAGGGCCAAGTTGCATTAAATAATTTAAGAAAGTTTGGATAGCATTGCTTTGGAATAGAGCTAGTTCATTTAGTGTGAGCTACGATAGGCAATATTGCTAGTTGTAACTTGGCCACATTTTGATATCAATACTTTTATAGGCAGGCCTAGTTTTTGCAAGTTGGAATTAAGGACTTATAGACAGCGCTCTGTAGGCTATGCGTGAGTAACTTGGCTTTTTTTACGTCAGAGACGTTTTTGTTCAGATATACATATACAGTGCAGTCCCTAAGTATTTGGACAGTGACACAATTTCTGTTGTTTTGGCTCCGTACTCCAGCACATTGGATTTGAAATGGACCACTGACTATGAAAGCTGAAAGTCTGCACTTTAACCTCATAGTCACTGTTCCATTCCAAATTCAATGTGCTGGAGTACAGAACATTGAATTTGAGTTTGTGTCACTGTCCAAATACTTACGGACTGCACTGTATACTCATGTTTATACCCATTATATTTATACAATATTTACAGGAAACTGGAAACTTTTAAGCTACATCTCTTCACAATGGCCATTTACTCTCTTGCCATGTGTGAAAAAAGTCTCAAACTGTCATGCTAATATAGTACATTTGGAGAATGATGAGACAATCAATACTCTATTATTCACTCGTGCCACACGCTATACAGGAAAGATGAACCCAGTAACAGGGTTTCAGTCCACATGTGTCAGGTGATGTATTATGGTTTTCCGGGTTGCCACTGGGTCAGAGGAACCTTAAATAAATGAAAGCCTCTGGAAACTTGTTCAAGGTTGTCAAGGTGAGTGTAGTGGCAGACTAATGGATGAACTCTTACTGTTCTGTCACTGTGAAAGGAGGGAAAGGTTATACATAAAACCATTTTTTTCAAAGGCGTTGGCGGTTATCAGTGGGTATTGATTGATAGTGGAGAAGAAAGAAACACTCCTGGACAGTTCTCTGTGTGATCCAGACCTTTCTTCACCCCAACTGCGATACATCTATATAAACTAAGAAAATCTGGCAAACTCTGGTGCTGAGAGTGCTTCTGCTGCACTTTCTTTCTATGAGCAATGAGTATGAGTATGGACTTGAAGTTAAGCATGAAGCCAGGCCTATGTTCAAACAGAAATATACTAGAAAAGTCATTGAGTACATACGAGGGGTTAGTAAGGCTAAAATAGTATTTCATTATTATTTGATAAATACAGAAATTGCCACTACATTTTAATTATTATATTGGAGTTTTCCATTTTCTTCTTCTTCTACCTGTTCGCCTTTCCCAGGTTTTTTTTTACCTTCGGAAACTGTGTTAATGACTTAAAAGGTTACTTTCTTTTTTCTCACCATAATCCCAAAATAGAAAAGTCAAACTCGCAGAATTTTTATTTGCCTGGTAAACTGACAGATTGTATGGTAAACTGATGTCTAACTTTTATCTGTGTCCAAATGTGTTGTATTCAATAACCATTTCCTAAGTTTGCCTAATAAATACATAAATACAACTATGGATTAGCATATGCCTCAAGACCTCAAACTTTGCTAGCTGATTTGGAAATAATAGAATAGAATAACGTTTATTTTCCCGTTAGGGAACTTCAGTTGTAGTTTCCAGCAGTAAAACAGCCATAGACAGTGGGGCAGACCCACAAACACAAAGAAACATGTTCAATAAAGACATTCAATTACATGAATAAATAAATAGATGAAACAACCCTATCACAATAGCTGTACATAATAGCACATGCATAATTTCACATACAAAAATAATAATAAAAAAATAGTCCAACCTTATTCTCAATGATGAAATCTTTTGATTTTCTGGAACCAAATCAAAAAAAAAAGAATGAAAAACATTGGAAATGTCACCTACAGTTCATATGCATTGACTAGATAATAGAGAGTAAATGTAGTCATTTTAGTATTTTCCCCCCTTGTTTTATTCATTGTGGCAGTGTATTCTGGTTTGTGTTACATTTCAAGCCTTGTACTTCAGATGTTCCCAAAAATATACTTCCTTCCCCTGAGACACACAGCATCTGTCTTCTCTCAGGTTATCTCATATACCACATTATTTGAGAAGAAAAAAACCCCACTTGAATCAACTTAGATGTTATAAAGTAAAAATCACACAGAACAACAACAACAACAACAAAAAACACATCTATTTCAGCTCCCTATTCAGAGTTTAAAGGCCTGGCCCAGCTGGTTATATTTCAGAAAGTAATATTTCTTTAAAAGAAATGAAATATTAACTATGGCTTCATATGCTGTGTTTTTATTATTATTATATGGCCAAAGGGAAAAAAGGCAGAGCAATGTGTCATTGAGCTGTCAGGAAATGGATGGGTGGTAATTTCTACAGAGTTGAGGAATCTTTGGTTCTTTTTGTGGATGTGAAAGTATTTGAATGGATTTTGATGCTGAAATAGTCATTTTTTTTGCACTTGGGAAGACATGGTTTCTGAAGCATGTGCAAAGTGTACATTTCGTCACATTGTTACATTGTATGCACTGAATTCCTTCCTTTTGCCATTTTTAAAAGCAACAAGGAAATATTACTGCCTTCCTGCTTGAATGGCAGTACTGAAAAAAAATTCATTAATTAACGCCTCACATTTATATAGCACTTTTCTCACACTCAAAGTGCTACAGTGATGAGGGGAAACTCGCCTCAACCACCACCAGTGTGTAGCACCCAGCTGAGTGATGCACGGTAGCCATTTTGTGCCAGAATGCTCACCGCACATCAGCTGGAGGTGGAGAAGGAGAGAATGATTTTTGCCCAATTAAACGTGGGGATGATATATCAAATATCAAAATATTGATTACATCTTTGTTTTTCATGAATCAATGAGTGTTCAGTTTTCATTTAAATGCCTACCACTCCAGAACAGAGAACCATTGATGCATAATGCATAAAAGGTATTAATACATTTATGTATATAGTAACTTCCATAAAAAATGTCAGTAAATAAAAGCAGAAACTGTAAATAAGCTGTATAAATATGCTTATAAATAAGTGAGTGTATGTATGTGTGTGTTTGTGTGTGCATGCATGAATATACAAAGTAGGAACAATTCGTCCTAGACAAATATAACCTCTAACATGCATTACGGCCTCCAAAACAAGAGAAGAAGTCCATTAGCTCTATATGGAAATCATCCCGGTTCGAACCCCCTTGATCCACATAAAATCCTTTAGGGTCGGCTTTGGATTTGAATACGTTCAGTGATGCCTGTAAAAGGAATGGCATGAGAAAATAAGGCCATAAAAAAAAATAATAATATGGGAATCATGGAATGGCGGGGACACAGGAACGACTCACCAGGAGTGACAGAGAAGATATAAAAAGCTACTCGTCACACAAATCATTTGTTTCAAGAAATGCAAATTGAAAAAGGAAAAATTGTTGCGCTCAGTACATAACAGTTATCACAGGTGCATCCAGGGAATGTCAATGTAGAGAAGAAGGTGTCAGGAGCACTCCGTGGATATAGAATCAGACACTGGCATCTAGCAAAAAAAGTATTTATTAGGACAATTACCTAGTGCAAAAAAAAATGTAATAAACAAGTGCTCTTGAAAAGGAAGGAATCGACTAGAATAGAGCAAACATTTGAGCTACATGCTTTCTTCAGTGCTTAGAAACTTGTGACACAGTTCGCATATAGATTTCTACTAATGAGATAATGATGTAGGTGAAGTAGTTAGAGGGACCGCATTTTTTCAAGTTAATCTTAATTTACACAATAAACCAATAGTTAAAGTTACATGAATATTAGTAAGTAACGCAGTTATCAGAGTAGAATCTTGTTAATGAGACGATATTCAGATATTCAGGTGAAGTCATTTGCAAACCAGATTTATTTAGTCTTAATTAACATGATAGACCAATTAAGTGAACATTGCATGAATATCATTAAATGAAAATACCTGAAAGATGGACAAATAGTTAATGAGAATGTATCATTAATGGCATGCAGGTGAAGTAGTTAAACACACATTAGTTTTAGGCAGAATTACTCTGCACAATAGGCCAAGTGAAATTCACAAATTGCATGGATATCAATGTTACATAGAACATTAGCAATATCTGTTAAAGAATTTCATAAATTATAAAAATGTATAAAAAACAACATGTAAGGGCCAAGTCTTCATTCATGCCAAAAGGAACAAGAGACTTAAGCTCAAAAATCCAAAAGGCTTCCCTTTGGAGTAAAGTAGCATCACGGTTACCCCCACTACAATGTACAGGAATCCTTTCAATACCCAAAAAGCATAAATCTGTAGGAGAATGTTTAGCCAATTGAAAGTGTATTGAAACAGAAAATTTGTCATCACACCTACGGATAGAACTCAAATGCTCTATGATTCTAGTCCGTAGGGGGCATGTACTTTTGCCAATGTATAGTAAAGGACAGGGGCACATGAGAATGTAAATAACATGAGTGGATTTGCATGTAATCAATTGTTTGATATTATATGTTTTAGATGTTGTAGGATGAGTAAAAGAATTACATTTCATATATAGGGAACAGGAGATGCACTCCCGACAGGGGAAATTATCTTTGGCATTAGATAGAGTTGCAGAGGTGGTCGGCCCAAACCAGTTTGTCTCTCAACCTATGGCCTTTAGAAAAAACAAACATAGGAAGATCTAAAAACAATTACTGTAGCTGCTGATCACTTTGTATTATATGGCAATGATTTAAGATCACCTTTTTGACATAATCTGTCATGGTTTTGACGCCTTTTTCAAAAACCATGCCTTTTTTCGCCGTTTTCCTCGGTAGCCACGCGAGGGCGCTGCCATTTTAGTGGATGTTTGCTCCGCCCCGTTTTGATTGCGGAGCTTCTGTCAGCATCCACACCTGTGCGTGGTTACCTGGGAGTTATTTAAGCCCATGTTTTCCTCCGTTCTGGGCTTCGATATTATTTTGTATTGTCTGGCATTATTTGCACCGTTTTGTGTGTGGTATTATTTTGCCCTTTGATTGCTTAGCCAGTATGATTAGGTCTAGCTTTTTTAGGAGACCCTTTTGCTCCAGTGTGTTTTATTGGAGTAATGCAGGACTTGCCTTTGTGGATGTAGCTATTAGGACTCTTCCCCCCCTGGCTCTTTTCTGTCTCCGCTTCCTGGTCTTTCCTTTCTTCCTTTGCCTAGACCTTTTGCCTTTTCTGTCTCTTCCTCCTCTCTCTGTCTGCTTTCTTCCGTGAAAGCGAGAGGAGTCTTTGTTTGTGGGTGTATTTGTATAGTCATTTCTTACTAAGAGACAGGGCGTTTTTATCGTACTGACAGGCAGGGCTTTATTCATTCTGAGAGGCAGGGCGTGTATTTTCTATTAAGCTTGCGTTAGTCATTTAGCCGGTAAATGTCCAGTGCAGCTGTTCTGTTCGTCCTTCGGTACCTGTCTCCGTACATGGAGCTTTGGCGATTTTGTTCGGAACTGTAGTTCTGTTCGTCCTTCAGTACATGTTTTCCTATAGGGAGACTGGGCGATGTTGTGGACATGTTTGTGTGTGACTGCGAGTCTGAGAGTAGCCTTGGAACGTTAGATCTGTTCCTTTTGCCTCCTCGTATACTATTTCGTATTTTTTTGCAGTGTTTGTTGGCTATGTGTTTTATTTGTGCCATTACGCTACTCGCCTGTTCTGACGCTTCTCGTTACCGAGGCAGGACGTTTATTATTTCTGGCTCTTTCTTTAGTCACTTAGCTCGTAGAAGAATGGGCCCTCACATCTCTGCACTATTCGCCTTTCTATGGTCGCTCCTTATTGAGAGACCGGGCGTTCACGCTTTTACTTAGTTACTTAGCTCGTAGAAGTATAGGGCAGCAGTGCTTTGTTACATTCGCCTTGTTTGGTTTTCTTACTGAGAAACCTGGCGTTTGTGCTTCTACTCATTGGCGTGTGACAGTGAGCCGGTTAGTAGCGTCGGTACGTTTGTTCCCTGTCTTGTCTCCTCCACTTAATTAGGGGGTTTCCCGTCTTAGTGGCCTTAGTGCTTAATGAATCCCCTTGCTGCGTTTGGTCCCTCCTACCTCACACGTCACGCCACCATTACATCATCACTGAAAGGCGTATTTGTACTTTTGAAAACACAGGAAAAAGTTTTTTTAGGTTCAGAAACAGACTCATGTAGTGTAGTGTTAGGTAAGGAACGTGCTTTGTTAAGAGTGATATTAAGCCAATGACGGGGGTAACTACGAAAGCAAAAGTCATTATATACAGTTTGGGCTTGGTTTTCAAAATCCTTCAAATTAGAACAAATGCGACGAAGACGCACAAACTGACTATAGGGTAAACCCCTTTTCAAAGAGGATGTTGGTCGAGAACGGAAGACCAACGCGACAGGAGGTTTCTAAAAGCAAGCCCCCGAGGAGGTTGCCACAAGAGCGGATATAATCCGCGAGGAAAGGGGGGAAATACCTCGGAAATAAAAATAGACACGGGTCTACAAAGAGGTACAGAAGAAATTAAACAAAATAAATCAACCCAGTAATTATAAGGCGAAAAAACTCTTGACTAGAGTGTGAAAATTAAAATAATTCTCTCTCGACACAGGAGAGACGATATTTTAAGCAAAAGTAGAACTTAAAGCAACCGAAAATCTGGGTGAATAAACTAGTACAAATAGCAAAAGACTAATAGGAAAAGAAATCCTCCAGTTAGAAAGCGCAGAACGCAGAACTGAAGAGGAAATCAAAACAAAAAAACAACGGAAGGTAACGAAAAGAGGACTAAGAAAAGAGTAACTAAGGGAGCAGACAAGATAAGAAGATCTAACCCTAACTCTAATTCTTAACCGGACGACCTGCTTTGCTTATTTGTAACAACAAGCAACGCAGAGACCGAATCCTATACCTTACTGGCTTATGTGCAATCGCAAGATAACAACAAACGCCGGAAAGCGGAAGTGCGCGGTTTAAATACCTGCAGGTAACGAGAGCGAGGAATCCCTGACTAACGGTTTTATTAGACCTTCCACCTCAACTGATGGTGTAGGTTTTTTCTTTGTGAAAGAGAAAGATGGGGGTCTAAAACCCTGTATAGATTATCGAGGCCTTAACGACATCACCGTTAAGAACAGATACATTACATTACATTCATTTAGCAGAGGCTTTTATCCAAAGCGACGTACAATAAGTGCATACAGAGACATCATCAAGGTCACTACAGAACAGACAAGACAAAGCACATCCTTCTCATAATGTAGCAGCTATCATTAATATAATGAACGTTGACTGTAGTTCACAGTAAGCTGTGGGTAAATCAGCTATACTACACTTCCATTCTAAATACTATTATAAACTATAACAAACAGACAGGAAAACACAGGGAACTAGTACCATGAGGTCCTAGGTTAGAATATCAGTCTGAAGAGGTTTGTCTTCAGGCCTCGACGGAACGCAGGCAGGGTTCGAACGTAGAGGAATGGGAAGTTAATTCCACAACTCTGTCTTCCAGGCGCTAGTGAGGCTGAAAGGCATCACCTGGTACTCATAGTGTCGGTGGTGTGTGTTGAAAGCAGTCTTCCACTCATCGCCCTCGCGCATGCGCACTAGGTTGTAAGCATTACGCAGATCGAGCTTAGTAAAGACCGACGACCCCTGCAAACGCTCGAATGCGGAGTTCATGAGAGGAAGTGGGTATCTGTTCTTAACGGTGATGCCGTTAACACCCCGATAATCTATACAGGGTTTTAGACCCCCATCTTTCTCTTTCACAGAGAAAAAACCTGCACCAGCAGGTGAGGTGGAAGGTCTAATAATACCGTTAGTCAGGGATTCCTCAATATATAATTTTATAGCTGTGCTTTCTGGAGCCGATAAAGAATAAAGGGATCCTCTGGGCGGAACAGTACCTGGGTATAGCTCAATAACGCAGTCATATGGCCGATGCGGGGGCAAGGTAGTAGCGTGTTGCTTACTAAAAACGTCTGCAAGGTCAGAATATTCCCTTGGTACATTGGTGGGCAGACGAAACTCGAGCGCCCCTACTACCTCCAGGGTCTCGTAAGGAACTTCTGATGACATTTCCCACTCAAACTCCGAAACGGAGAGATTATCCTCCTCCATGGAGCCCCCCTCCGCAAAGGGATCCCAGGACAGGCTGTCCACTTTGCTTTCTGAAAAGACGGAGGAAGTCTCCTGGTCGAAATGAAGCTCCGCTTCCTCCAAATCGCTAACTGAGCTGAGTTCAGAATCCTCAGGAGCACAGCCCCGAGCAGAATAAAAAACCGCACGACAGTGTGATTGACAGTGGGGTCCCCACTGGCGGATAAGATCCCTGTCTCTGCCTCAGCTAACATGTGGGTCTTGAGCAATAAGCCATGAATGTCCCAGAATGAGAGGATAAGATGGAGAATCAACTAAAAAAAATGTAAGCCTCTCAGAGTGCCCCTGAAAGGAGGCGCGCATAACCACGGAGCCCATTATCTCAATAATGGTGCCGGAACCCAGAGGGTGGCTATCGGGTAGGTAGTTGGAGTTTAGGCTCCCTAAGGGTGAGTGACAGAGAAACGGGGTTTGTGGGTGCTTGTGTGACTTGAGGTGGATTTACTGTGACCATTAATAGCCGCATATTCACTGTCAGTTCGCACAGACAGTCTCCCTGGTGCCGCAGCTGTTCCATCAGTTGAGTCTGCTGCATCTGCAGGATAGAGACGCGTTCCTCAACATTGCCCCCAGTAGCGCCCTGATTGACCAGCGCCTCAGTGATCTCCTGGGATGTCGCTGGACTTTCCATTTTAACGGCTTGTTGTTCTGTGAGGTGGTCGAGAACGGAAGACCAAACGCGACAGGAGGTTTCTAAAAGCAAGCCCCCGAGGAGGTCGCCACAAGAGCAGATATACTCCACGAGGAAAGGGGGGAAATACCTCGGAAATAAAAATAGACACGGGTCTAGAAAGAGGTATAGAAGAAATGAAACAAAAGAAATCAACCCAATAATTATAGGGTGAAAAAACTCTTGACTAGAGTGTAAAAATTAAAATAATGTCTCTCTCTCCCTCGACACAGGAGAGACGATATTTTAAGCAATAGTAGAACTTAAACAACCCGAAAATCTGGGCGAATAAACTAGTACAAATAACAAAAGACTAATAGGAAAAGAAATCCTCCAGTTAGAAAGCGCAGAATGCAGAACTGAAGAAGAAATCAAAACAAAGAAACAACCGGAAGGTAACAAAAAGATGACTAAGAAAAAGAGTAAACTAAGGTAGCAGACAAGATAAGATCTAACCATAACTCTAATTCTTAACCGCACTACTTGCTTTGCTTATTTGGAACAACAGGCAACGCAGAGAACGAATCCTATACCTTACCGGCTTATGTGCAATCGCAAGATAACAACAAGCGCCGGAAAGCAGAAGTGCGCGGTTTAAATACCTGCAGGTAACGAGAGCAGGTGCAAATACTAAGTACCTGGAGAAAATTAGACCCATATCGATTATGAATTCTGTAGAAAGGTCATTGGTTGTTGATCAAGAAAATATTTAACAGCCACCAAACTTCATCATGGGGAACATTGGTATACAAGGAAGTAACATCCATCCATTTCAAAATGCAAACAGGAACAACTAAGTGCCTAGATGCTGGAAATAAGCTTGGACCATGTGAGAGTGAAGAGTTTTTCAGAAAGCATTATTTATGTATTTATTTATTAATTATTTTAATATAATAATTTAGAGCTCAAATGGACATAACTGAATGGAAACATTTATGTTATATGTGCCAGGTGTTGCGTAAATGCTGCATGGTCCCCTGATCAATGTGAATATAAAAATATGATTCCAAGATTTCTTCAATATCCTCATATGATATCATTTAAAAGTATTTTTTATTTGTTTCAGGCCAAATAGGTAGCATGTGCAGTCACACATTTGGCAGTACTCTAGCGGGTTCAGTACTTCAGTTTGTTTCTGGAAAAAAATACTACAAACCCCCAATTCCAAAAAAGTTGGGACAGTATGTAAAATGCACATAAAAGCAGAAAGCAGTGATTTGTAAATTCTCTTTATATTTAATTGAAAACAGTACAAAGAAACTACATTTAATATTGTACCTTATCAACTTTATTGATTTTTGTAAATATATGCCTAATTAATTTTAATTTGATGCCTGCAACATGTTCAAAAAAAGTTGGGACATTTGAATGGATCTCTATGGGAACTGGGGGTGGAACTAGATTAAGCTGTAAAATTACACAGGAATAGTATGGAACCCATGGTTAGCTAACTGGCTGTAAGTTATCATGAGTCTGAGGTATCAAAACAAGCCTCAAACCATCACTCTGCTGCCAGATATGCAGGAGATATGGATAGATAACTGGAAAGGTTTTCTTCTCCTGAGTTCAATAGGAAAATTTGTCAAGAGAAACAACCCTTTAAGTCAGTGGTCCTCAACCCTGGTCCTGGGGACCCCTGTGTATGCTGGTTTTCGTTCCAACCACAATTGCAATACCAGAATTTTAACAAGCTGTTATTTTTTCTTAATTAGGTGTTTTAATTGTATAGAGAGGACACTTTAAACTCTTTACTCTCTTAAGCCACATTATGTTAGCAATAGCTATGCATGCTTTGAAGAAAAAAAAATCCCCATGTTTCATTATGCTCATTGTGTTATATTGCAAACAATTACAAAGAAGAGGTAAGAACTCAGGTGAATAGGCTCCTAATTAGGTAATTGAACACAAGTTTAAGTTCCTTCATAATTTTTTCCTTAAACTTGTTAACACAATGCAGGTTTGGCTCGTTATCATTTGCTTTGTCTTTGAATTCTTCATTATTTACCAAACGGTTAGTTTTAGTGGCCATGTGTCCACAATTTCACCAATTATGAAGCCAATTGAGTCACCTCAGTCTTTAATTTGATAAATTAAAACATTTTTTACCTCCTTTTAATTGTTTACAATACAGCATAATGTGAATATTGGACTTTTATTCTTCATGGCATGCATAGCTATTACTAACATAATGTGGTTTAAGAATGTAAATAATCCCTCTAAACATTAAAAACACCTAATTAAGAAAAATTAACAGCTTGTTAAAATTCAAGTATTGCAATTGTGGTTGGAACGAAAACCCAGCATACACAGGGGGTCCCCAGGACCAGGGTTGAGGACCACTGCTTTAAGTGATCCATCCATATCTACTGCATATCTGGCAGCAGAGTGATGGTTTGAGGCTCGTTTGATACCTAAGACCTTTGATGACTTACAACCCTTGATGACTTGCCAACCATGTATTCCATACTGTTGCAGCATAAATTACAGCTAAATCTAGTCCCATTCAAATGCAGAGAGGTATATAGTATCGCTTGTAGGAGTACCAGAAAATAAGAATATTTTAAGAGTCTTTTGATATTGTTGGGTCACATACATCAGGAAGTCATGCATGCAAAGGATATGCAACCAAATATAAAAAATGATTACTTTATTCTACATTATGTTAAACTATCCAATATCGGGGGGGGGGGGGGGGGGTTATATGTACAAAAGGTTTCTATAACTTCTAAACGGTTCATCCGATATGGATGGAAATACCCTCAAATTAAAGCTGACAGTATGCACTTCAACCTCATTGTCATTGTATCCTTTCAAAATCAAAGTGCTAGAGTACAGAACCAAAATAACAAAAAATGTGTCACTGTTCAATGAATTATGGTGCTCACTGTATATGAGTAGGTTTTTAATCATATTTACTAATACAGTAACTAACACTGTAGTTCAGGGAGAGGGCCCAAGCTCTCTCCCAGAAGCAATAAATCTAACCTTATTAACCTTATTTGGGAGACCAGTAAATTGTAACAAGTTATGATTTTCTGGACATGAGTGATGTGATATGTATGATATACATACAGTTGCAGCCACTATTATTGCCCCCCCCCCTGTAAAGATGAGCGAAAAGGGTTATAAAAAATTCATCGTTTGGTGAATTAGCTTAATCTCACACTGAAAAAACAAGAAGAATCCAACCTTTAATTGAAGTTAATTTATTATGAGAAAAAAAAATCCCTCATCAAGAAATAATTATTTTTAACAAAACCACATTGGCCACAATTATTGGCCCCCCTGCATTTATATATAGAATAAAGTAATAATTTTTAATATTTGGTCACATATCCTTTGCATGCCATGACTTCCTGATGTCCTGTGACCCAACAACATCAAAAGACTCTTGATAAGCGATCTCTATGGGAATTGGGGGGTGGGACTAGATTTAGCTGTAGATTATGCTGGAACAGTATGGAATACATGGTTGGTAAAATGGCTGTAAGTCAATAAGGGTCTGAGGTATCAAACAAGCCTTAAACAATCACTCTGCTGCCAGATATGCAGTAGATATGGATGGATCACTTTAAGGGTTGTTTCTCCTGACAAATTTTCCTATTGAAACTCTATGGAAAAAATAAGTCAGGAGAAGAAACCCTTCAAGTTATTCATCCATATCTACTGCATATCTGGCAACAGAGTGATGGTTTAAAGCTTGTTTGATACGTCAGACCCCTTGATGACTTACAGCCATTTAGCCAACCATGGTGTTCCATACTGTTCCAGTGTAATGTACAGCTAAATCTAGACCCACCCCCCAATTCCCATAGAGATCCATTCAAATGCAGAGATGTTATAGTATCGCTTGTAAGAGTACCAGAAAATAAGATATCAAGAGTCTTTTGATGTTGTTGGGTCACATGACATCAGGAAGTCATGGCATGCAAAGGATATGTGACCAAATATTAAAATTATTACTTTATTCTATATATAAATGCAGGGGGGCCAATAATTGTGGCCATGTGGTTTTGTTAAAAATAATTATTTCTTGATGAGAGATTTTTTTTCTCATAATAAATTAACGTCAATTAAAGGTTGGATTCTTCTTGTTTTTTCAGTGTGAGATTAAGCTAATTCACCAAACGGTGCATTTTTTATAACCCTTTTTGCTCATCTTTACAGGGGGGGGCCAATAATAGTGGCTGCAACTGTAAATACTCAGAGGGACTGCAGCTCTGTGGGACATACCACTGACTCCCCTTCTGCAGAATAAAGAACACTGATTATTCCACATCATATTATCCATAATTCTCAATCAGCACTCCTCCTCTGAGATACTTTATGAATACCAACCCTGATTTAATTTGTCTGGATTCATATGATTCCACGCTTTTTAATGTTTTTCAGAAACATTGGTGCTGGAAACACATTTACCCTCGTCAGAAAGACCGTGATTGGTCCTCATGAAGTGCCATCCTCAGCCTCGTTTTGTCTGCGATCTTAAGTGGCGGACAC
This sequence comes from Synaphobranchus kaupii, assembly GCA_029718625.1. Lineage (NCBI taxonomy): Eukaryota > Metazoa > Chordata > Actinopteri > Anguilliformes > Synaphobranchidae > Synaphobranchus > Synaphobranchus kaupii. The sequence goes on from CM056383.1 coordinate 18,822,344, forward strand.
AGAACGAAAATACGCTGCGGCCCGCCACCGCTTCGAGTCTCAGAGGAGAGCGCGCGCTTGCCCGCAGCCTTCTGAATTGGCAGGTAGAAAAACAACGGTGAATGTAAAGAAAATGAAAGAAATCAATCATAGCGAGGCACTTCCCATCGACTGCAGCTGATACTGATCAGCTGTGCGCTCTGGAGAAACCAAGCCAGATGCTGAGGCACGGCTCACATGAGCGCAAACCATCCAGATGGCAATTGACAGCAAATAAGCCACAATTTTACATGAAATGCATAGCCACACAAGAGTGAAGCGATTTCTCATTTCAACAGTTGCTCCACAGTACAAACTCAATTGACCATAGAGAGTATATTTGTGTCCAGGAGAGCAGAAAGTGAAAGTCTTAAAAAGAACTATTGGCTCTTAGCGAAAGAGATCACTGAAAGACAATAAACATAAATGACCTGTAATGAGGGAGCGGTAGAGGGAGCAGAGAATTAGGGCTCATTTTTTTTGGCCTCCAAACCCGGAAGTCTGTCAGGCAGAAAACCCAGGTGCTGTTTCTACATTAGTCACTGCAGAGTTACACACGCAGCAGCTTGTATGGGGGATTCTCCCTCCATGTGAACACAAAACTCAGGGCTATTTTGTGTAGACGCAAAAAAATGTATAAGCGATAAGATGCAATACTCCTTCTGGAGTATTTTTAATTATTATAATTTGAATGCTTTTATATTTCATTTGGGATGTGTTAAGCAGTTATTATAAGACCATGATAACAGCAACGATTTATTTTTTCTTCCTTGTAATTGCCCCTCAGACGCACTGGGAAAATAAAGAAAAGAATAATTAATTCTTAGTGTACTTCATTCTCAAGTCTTTCCTGGTTTATGGCATCATATTGCCCCTGCAAGAATATAGCTATTTTTACACACATCCATGCATTCAGGCATTTAAAAATATTTTTCTCCATTGTCAGAACCTTTCACCTGGTGCTGCCCAGAGTCATGGCAGCCCACATTAAACATGACCTTTTTCTCCAATGTCTGACCCACAAGATAACCTTCTCCAGACCACCCTATTATAAAGCTCTTCCTCATTTCCCCTCGTGCAGAGCAACAAACAGGGAGTGCTGGTTCAGCAGTAAGGAAACTACTGCTCTGCAACTGAACAAGCACTGATACCCCACCATCCCAGGGCTTCCGCTTTCACTGCAATTTTCACTTGTAATGAGACTTAAAATCTTTTTTTTCTTCTCTCAAGTAGAAAAATATTAGGTTGTTTTAAGTTACCGTTTGCTTGGTAAGTGTAAATTTTCTTACCCCGTTGGCGGAATCTTGAAATGGGTCAAACTGTCCTCACCTCATTGGCAATATTTTTGTCTTATTTAGCAAAATTAATTCATTCTAAATATAAGACCTAAAATACTTGTTGAGATTGACTTAGGTTTTTGCAGTGTTTGGAGATGGCATAATAGTGCCTGAGCTAGCACAGTCAGTACTAGTAAAAACACAGCGGCACATTAAATGCCATGTGTTAAATATCACTGACAACACCCTGGAAATTATGATAGAGAATTTATTTGATTTTGGTTAGGACATGGAAGAGCTCGTTTGAAATGGTCCTCCTGAGAAAAATACAAAACAAAACAAGATTGCTCAGTGTCTCTTTCTGAGTGTAAGGGCTTGAGAAATGAAACGTATACCAGTGATCTGCAACCGTAGTCCTGGAGAACCACACAGTGTGCTGGTTTATGTTGTTACTCAGACCTTTATAGACAATTAAAGTGGTTGTGTTACACAGTTAACTGACCTCACCTACTTACTAGACCCAGCAGACCCTGCCGCTCTCCAGGAAACAGGGTTGCAGAATCATGTACAAAATAAATTATGAATTTTGTCATATAATGTGGCCTACGATTTTTAAAAGTTACTGTTGGATGGTTCCTCTGAAAGCATCCCTCATAATATCAACAGATCGTAATCTCAAAGTGCTTTACATTGAAGGGGGAAACTCATCGCAACCACTGGCAATGTTTAGCTCCTGCCTAGCTGTTTCAGAAGGACAAAATTTAAACTTCTGCTGGTGCAGAAGTCTCAATAGCCAGATAAAAAGTACTCTATAAGTGTAATATAGCCTACTTTCCTCTATCAGAGCTGACTTTCCACTTACTGTTAACTGTCAATGAGCAGGACAACTTTCCATTTAATTGAAATGCCACTGCCATTGTGGCAATTTTGCCCTGCTATGATTGGCTGTTTGGACTGTACTTTTAAAACTTTACCATAACAGATAAGTAACATTTATACCATAATGAATAACTAGCATATTAAATGTGGTACAAATATGTTCAAACGGCAAAGCAAAATTGAAAATCAATCACATTAATAGAGCATGACAACTCTATGCATTTGTTGACAGAAAAATGGAAAGACAAAGCGAATGAGGCATTAGAATCAATGGGGTTTCATTCAAGAACTTTAATCAGATTGTGTGAGTTTACTGGAATAGGTGCCCTTCCTTCAGGGCTTTGTGTTGTAGGGTGTTGGGGAACACCAATCACAAGAGGCCACATACAACAGAGCTTGACACAAAGCACCAATCACGATATGTGAATTTCATATGCACAATATACAAAGATACATAGGCAAGAGGTTTCCTTGCACTACCAGGGAACCAAACCCCACCACACACTGTTGCTTTTTTTTTTTTTTGCTAGCGCAAGGTCTAATTTCGGTTTATATGCACTCTCAGCAGTGGGTTGCAGCTGTATCATTTTCTCAATTCCTACCTGTGCAAAGGTCACAAAAATATTTCCAGTTGAACTCTGTCAGGTCCTGGAGTCCCCATTTCTCATGATTTATGTGGTGTTTCGCAACCTCGGATACATATGCGGAGCCTCGCTAATAAGGGGTTCTCTGTCATTGGCTTCAAAGCAGCCAGAAAAGCTCACTTTGTACACGTTGTCCCCCGCAGTAACAAAGCAAAATGCAAAGAGGTGGTGGGATTAATCACACCGTGAGCTCATCTTTATTTCCACTGCTGGCAGGCGTAGCTTAGTTCTGGAGCTAATTGGTGAACACTTGCAAAGTGTTTGCAGAAGGGATTCCTCACCAATGACAGCATCTCCTGCTGTGATGCATTAGCAAAAAACCTGTGCGGTGTAATTCTATTTGAGGGTAGCCTTTTTGTGACCTTTGAACCCTTATGACATTAATCATTTGTGTACTGCAACTCCTAATGCTGATAAATGCCGCATCAAAGACATTTAGTTGGTAATTTAACATCGTAAGCATTGATCTGAAGGATGCGTTCATTGCCATTTGTTTATCCAAATTAATTTTTATTATAAACTGTTTATCTTCTTAGTCTCAAAAGCAATGAACTGTCAGTTACTTTGTAGAAATACTCCAGAGGCAGTCTCCCAATTTTATGCTTCTTTTTTTTTCAAAAGTTTTGTTATCATTGTGAAATACAGCCGACTGTTACATTACTGTTGGTAGACAATCAAACCACTGAATCAGTAAACCTGTGGTATTGTGTACCATAAAAATGCATAATTCTCGGCAGAATTTTTATACAGCTTATTCTGAAAAAACTAGAACAATGCAGACAAGATGCAAACAACAAACCATATGAACACATCCCCGTGCCATGTTTTTATAATTTTCATGGTTGTTTAGCAATTATTGATATGACATATTAGCACATACATTATGTTTACTTAAAATAGTCTTCACCATAAAGTATTGGCATCCTCTACACACTGTAAAAGATTAAACATTTGCAGTTCTATATAGGCAAACACAAATTGCACTTCAACTCGACAGCCCTGCCAAAGCTGTTGCTGTGCACTGCACTCAAGTTCTTTTTGGTTAAAAGGATATAATCCTGTCATGAATGAAAATAGGATTTATTTTACATTTCACACTCTGCAGCTTTAATAGAAGTGAAGTGATGAAACCACAGGGCTCTCAGGCTGCGGTCCACATGCCTTGCCTTGCAGAAGATAACTCAGGCCTGCCTGGAATCCCAAGCATGGACAATGAGTGAAAAAATGCCCATCTCTGGGAAAAGGCTGGGTCATGCTGGTCTCTTTAGAGCAAAAACAAATAAATAAATAAAATAAATAAATCCCACCAATACACAATAAAAATCTTATGCCAGCCAGAGGTTCATTGAACATTTCTAGCAATAAGATGGTAGTATATTATAATATATAATTTTTAATTTTTATTATAATATATTATTAAGTGCAGGGTTCAACAATCCAGTCCAAATTAATTTAATTGGGAGTTGTTGAATTGTGTTATTTTAAATTGTTTGGCATTAAAAGAAGGACGCTTATGTTCAAAATAAATAATACCTACGGTGCTACGGTGAAATATGCTCTATAAAACCTAAATGTCAGTTACTAATTGAATTGAGTGGTTGCAGCTTACAAATGGAATGTCATAAAACTTCATAATAAGTTATAAAACTCAATTAAAAGAGTAAAAAAGTCCTATTTAAAATTCAAGTGAATACTTCAACAGATTAAGTTGCCCTACTCAAATGGTTCAAGGCAATCAGTATCTTCAAACCATCTGAATCAACTGAACTCTTGGTTTTTACAGTGTGTTGGTGGATATTTGATTTCATGGGGTTGTTTTGTATAAAGCAGTCATGGTGCTCTTATTACAGTCAATGGAATCATGTGCTTTAGCAAAAACCTGGTTCCCTCTGTCAGAAAGTTCAAACTTAGCTGTAAATGGAGCTTGAGGACAATGATTCAAAGCATACCCCAAAATCAAGTAAGAAATGATCACCTATTTTGCAATGGACATCTCATTGTCAAAGTAGAATATTGTCCAGATTTGAGTATTGCATTATCCTCCTTAGACCTGGCAGACCTTGTTTTTTTTTTTTTTACATAATACAAGTGTCTTGGATGACAAATACAGTAAAGATTTTTATTTTATCCCTTGTAGTGTATACAGTATAGTTCTTGAGATTAAGCCCAGAGACTCATGCATGGGAATTAATTTCATGGCCGTAGGAGGATAGTACTTGTTTTAGTTATTTCATGCAGTGTTTTTGTTTATCATTATCAAGGGTGTGACATTTTTTGGAGGGTACTATATATAGATCAAATACCTTTATTATGAGGGACTGTGAAGGATATACATGTATCTAACTCGGACACAAGTTTTACTTATCGTGTCAACACATGTACATTAATGTACTACATAACATGTATGAATCCTCACCTGCATTAAATTCAAGAGACTTAAAGACTTTGCTTCAATCTGTTGAATTTTCTCAAGGTTTTTTATCTTAAAAAATAGATGTTCTGTTTGTTTATGTGTGTGAGAAAGAGAGAGATAGAGAGGGGGGGTGGGGGGGCGGGGGGCAGAGTCATGCCTGCAATCTCTTTCTAATTTGATGCACCTATGCATCAAAGGAAGCGAAATATTTATAAATAAATATGTACACACAATACAATTTTAAATAATAATTGTGGGAGTTCTTCACTCCTCACACCTCATAAATCCGTCAGACTGTCCTCTGCTTCACCTCTGAGTTCATTATTCCTTCATCCTCGCTCGTTACCTTTAATACTCTTTTCAGTCCGGAGAAGCATTCGGTGGTGCCAACTATGGTGAGTAGAGCTGGCCTACAGAGAGACGCGTCCCAGAAAAGGGGGTCTGCTTCACGGATTATAAATAAATATTCTCTCCCCGTCCCTCTTTAATTAACACTTGTTTATCAAGGTGATCATGAGTTCAGCGCTCTGAAGTTTCCTACTGATAGAACAGTACAGCACAGGCTGTGCCAGTAATGAGCACTGGGCATCGGTGGGAGGGACTACAAGAGGTTTGTTTCACTTTAATTGGGTGCCTGACAAGGTACCCGTTCGCCTCCATGGCAGTTCCTCAGGTGTGATCAAACTTTTTTTTCCCAGCGAGCTTAGAATCACTAATGGAAACTCAAGCAATGTGGGAATGCGGTTTTGTTGGCAAAAAAATAATACTGTGATATAAATGATGTGTGTGGGTGTTTTCCTTTAGTGCCTCCGTTGGAATATGTTAAATTCTGAATTCTGGTGCATATGATGTTCTTATTCAATTCTTCGGATATATCAGAATATCAGATGTTGAGGTCCGTGCAGTTTATTTATGGTTGATGCAACGTGTTGAATTGCGTATTTTGACTGACTGTATTTTGACTGACTGACCTCTCCCTCTCTCTGGTATTAAATAAAAAATATAGATTTTGCCCAGTACAGTTCTATTGCTGAAAAGGTACTCTTCGTGTAAGTCACAAATGCCTTTAGCTGTGGGGCTTGCATACAAATCCAACAGCAATTTAGCACTTAATGTTAATGATCTGATGAGTAAGGACCGAATACTGTGCAAAGATATAAGGGCATGTGTCATTTGAATATGACATAAGGAACAGATAGACATTGAGTTGGATGATTGACCACTCTGTCTATTGTGGAATGACAGGACACGCCCTCCAACCAGATATGAGACATGGGCTTTCAGCCAATATGTTGGGAAGCTGTACAGCTTAGAATATTAGAATAATTTCCTACTCTTAATAGGAATTTCCTATTTTTAAAAGCCAAGTGGGTTGACTTTCTCTTTCAATTGGGGGAATGCAGATCTAGTTCACCATCCAGGTCTATCACAGAAGAGAACATTGCCATGATTTCATTCATTTTGCATTACATTTATTTATTTAGCGGGCACTAAATAGCTCAGAGTATCCAATCTTTGTGCATATACTGTAATAATGCTAGATGAACTGCAGTATAGGCACAGTTGTGTAACATAACCAGAGCAAAGTATCATTGTAAAACAAAAACCGAGAACTATCCTAGCGAGGAGAGAGGGGCTAGGTTTCTGGGAGTTAAGGCAAAGGGAGTCCAAAGAGGCTTGTTCATGGGATGACACATAGGACACGTTGCACCAGTGTGAAGTTACATTAAAGAGCTTTACAGGGATAATAAAATAGGATAAGGGCACAGTTGTGATCACCCTTCACATAGAACCAGTGGGGAGCTCCACAAATTAAGGAGTATGTTGGTAATAAAAAAAACAGATCAATGATGATGGTTATACTCCCTGGTTATACTTTTACGGTCTCTTACAGGAGAGTCAGTTACCATTGCTGTTGTTCCATTTGTTGTTGCCAATGTACTCCATGATTGATGGAGCTCCACTCAGGTTTCTATGCAAGGAGTGAAATCACCTGTGTCACCAGTCTTGCTCATCTAGTAAAGCTCCAACAGGCCTTTATATGCTGAGAAAAGGAGGACAATGGCAAACACTTCAACCGTACAGTGAAGGTAGCGTACAGACATATCTAACATTAATAACATTAAGGTGCTAGGACATCAAAACAAGTTGTTAGAAGGCTGCACATCCGTAATGCCCCATGGGGTAAATTTTGTTTAGGTATGGACAACCCTGAAAGGGTTCTCTGTAAGAACAACACTGGAGGAAAAGCATGTGATGATAAATAGTGATGATCCCTTCTGGAATCATGCAGTCATCTCAGTTACAGACAACAGACAATTCAACTGGCACTTATACTAGTAATGGCATGATGCTCAAGATAATCTTTCCTTTGCTTGTTCTAGTACTGTGCTAAATTGTATCTTCAAGGAGAACCTAAAGGGGCCTGTTTGTCCAGGAGAAGAGGAGTCACTCAACAAACTAGCCAAAATCAATCATCCTTTCCAATGACAGACCTTGTGCTTCAAGGTGACCAACAAAAACAGAAAAGCTGACTGAGAAACATTTGATGTTCCACTTCCTCTTACTTGAGCAACTATGCTTTGTCAGAGTATCAGTTTTCGTCTGGACAGCCCAGGTCAAACTGACATAAGCTACTTTAGTCTGTGTTTAATCACTTCTACTGTATTCACTAGGCGGCAGACACTGAAATCCATACCGAAAGGAACCTCGGCAGCAGCTGGAAATTTAGGCACAAGGCATTGTGGGATAGAAATATGACTAAAAACTAAATGTAAAGATGTAAGGGAGAAATCATGGAGTGAAAGAAAAAACAAAGCACTTAATTCAAGGGATGAAATTACAGGAATATTCAGGGATTTACAGACGATGGTGCGCGTGTGGACTTTCATGTGTGTTTAAACTGAGGTTTAAAGCATTTGTTCTTATCGCTGGCAAGCTGAATTGAAGCCAATGTACACACACACACACACACACACACACACAGGCTCCAGCAAGCCCTCAGCACCAGCACCGCAGACTCAGAGTGGGACACCTCCATACCTCCATGGAAACCATAGATGTTAAAAGAGGTCTTCTGTCAGAAGGCTTTGTCAGTGACATCTCTGGTATAAGGATTTACTCACCTCATCTAGGAGATTACTTTCACAGAGGAGCAGAGGTATAGGTAAATTATCAGCCATTGCCTTCAAAAAGTCATGGGGAAAAGCTGTGACTGAAATACTATGCGTCTTTGGATGTGGATTAGTTGTTTCAAGCACTCCATGTATCACCATCAGGGGATGAAATGCCCCTGCCATAAAAAGAGAAATGTTTCAAATAATGTGCCGCAAAAAAAACAAAGCAGGGTTTATTTTAAGTGATGGCTTGACGCCACATGTTTTGGAGGAGAGTGTATGCTTGACTGTGCTCTTCCAAACTGACAGAGGAGGTTGCAGTGATAAACACAAACACACACAAAAATGGGATTCCAAATTAGGCGAAATTGGGTCAAATTAAGAAAAGTGTTATTTTATTATGCAGAAGACACATTTTACAGTCTCAACCTGAGTAAAGGGGGTGTCTCTGTACCCACATTTCTGTCATTGCCGCTGTGCTGTATCTAGAAATTCCAGACTGTTGTTGTACGGTTTCAAGAGAGCATCTTCCACAGGTTGGGCCTGGTAGAATGAATGAAGGCACTTGGCCTGTTGCATAAATAGATGGGTGGAAAAATGGCCAAAGCTGGGGACACATTGCAGACATGTGACATATTCACTAACATTTACTCATTTTAAATACTTTAATTCAGTTTATAATAATGTATTATGCACATTAACCTTTTTAGATAATTTAACCACAATCTATGGTGGTTCTACCATAATATACACTACTGAATGTAAATCAAGAAAGCAAATGCTTCAAGTATAGAGTGATACTGTTACACAAGCTGAGAATGAATGAGCAACTTCTGTAAGTCAGACAGCTGTGTACAGTGTTGGCCTCTTGCACAGTGCATGAGGTGAGATTTTAAAAAAAGTGTATAAGGTTCATATTTCTCCATAAACATAACATTCACAGATGCTATGGAGATAAATGTGTATATTTTATCAATGTTTTCAGATTTTTGTGACTCAGCAGTATCTTAGTATCTCATGAGAGGTTGTTTGAATGTAAGCGATGGATTGCAAAACTTCAAAGCTGCAGTGATTCGTGATCTGTTTGGAACGAAATCCTCTTTGTAAGAACTGATGGCTGGCATATGAAACTGAGCGGCCGGGAAATTAAGCACTTTGCTGTCGACTGAAATAATCACTGGACTGGAGAAACAGCACGGGAAAGCAATGGAGTGGCCATTGACAGCTTCTGTTGGTTACTTTTACCTGACATAAAGGCGTACTGTAAATCTTGTGGAGACAAGACCAGCGGTGATGAATGTGAGCGGAGGGTGGAGAAATTCACTAAGCGAGAATGAGCAAATGCTACTTTGTAGCATGAAATGTGCAAATGCTACTTTGTAGCACAGCTTGACGTGATGGACCTGCACAAGCTCACAACAGCTGTAGTATTTATAGAACAGCAGGGAGGTTCCAGAGTTTCAAAATGGTGACACTTGTCACTGCAGGCATTGTACAATTAGAAATTGTACTTTTTGGTTGATAAAGATTTATTTTAATAGATTCATTCATACATTATTTTTCATTCATATGTTCAGTACTATTTTATAGCATTTCAGTTTAAGAGGCTTTTCTATCAATATCATGGCTTGGATTCGCAACCCCCTTGTCCCCTTAGAGGGAAGGGTCACTGAAAATCAATCACCTTTATTCTATGATGAAACACTTCAAACCTGATGGGAGTGGTCTCTTCCAGGATGACAATGTCCCCATCCCACAGGGTATGAGGGGTCACTGAATGGTTTGATGTGAATCATATGCTATAATCTTCGCAGTCACCAGATCTCAACCCAATTTGAACACCTATGGGAGATTTTGGACCAACATGTTAGACAGCGCTCTCCACCGTCATCAAAACACCAAATGAGGGAATATCTTTTGGAAGAATAGTGTTTCATCCCCCAAGTAGATTTCCAGAGACTCGCTTCACTGGCTCACTCCCTGTGCCGAGGCTCGCCCAGGTAAGTACCTCCCCCTTCTCCAGTCCCTCTCTCCCACTCAACTCACTTCGCTGGCCCCCTCCTGTGCCGAGGCTGCCCAGGTAAGTACCTACCCTGCTACCCCGCATGCAATTCACACAAACGACAGTAGTCCAAAAGAACACCGACTATGAATTGTGCATTATCACCATTACGTTACATTACAGTCATTTAGCAGATGCTTTTATCCAAAGCGACATACAATAAGTGCATACAGAAAGGTCATCGAAGTAACTACAGAACAGATAAGACAAAGCACATCCTTCACATAACATAGCAGCTATCCCTAGTAATTGAACATTGAATGTAGTTCACAGTTAAGCTTTGGGTAACTCAGCTATACTATAATTCTATTCTAAATACGATTATAAACTATAACAAACAGTTAGACAAGAAAACACAGGGACCAAGTACCATGAGAAAAGATCCAAGATTAGTATATCAGTCAAGGTAGAGTCTGAAGAGGTGTGTCTTCAGGCCACGACGGAATGCAGGCATTGTTGGAGTAGAACATAGGGGAATGGGGAGTTTGTTCCACACTGAGGAGCTAGGGTGGAAAAGCTCCTCAGTCGGGATGAGCGAGAGCCGTTGACATGGAGGGAGGGAAATGCGAGTCGCCCTGCTGTAGAAGAGCGAAGTGGTCGAGGCAGGAACATAATGCTGGACTAAGTCCTGCAGGTAGGCGGGGCCTGTCCTATTGGCTGCAGTGTAGGCCAGGGTCAGAACTTTGATCCTGATTCTGGCTGCAACTGTCTCATCAGCCCACGTCCCTTTGCTAGATCTAGCTACATCCCAAATAAATAAAACTGAGGTCCACTCCCTGTGATCTCCACTCCCGCTCCTCCTCCACTCCAACTCTGAGTCTTCCATCTGGCAGTGCTCAGAACAATACTCTGGCGGAGGGAAGTGCAACGCTGTCAGCCCCACAATCACCTCGTCATCACTGCAACCCAGGCCGGCTTCACGTCCTTTACATCTTTTACAACAAGTTCCCTGGAAGAGCAGTCAGGATTCTGGTCCAAGATTTCCCCATTTCTGTGCTTCCCCACTCTGTGCTGCTGAAACATATTTCTTCTCTCAGGCACCCAGGTTCGCCATCCTCACTCTAGCTAAGCATCATCGCACACTCACACCATTTGCCACAAGTTAAAAAGAAATTTGCGCAACAATTTCTCCCAAAATTTCTCCCAAAATAGTCACATACTGCCACCAAGGAAGTCC